>VZRS01008081.1:276969-411163 GCA_013398055.1 Ifrita kowaldi
GTGTAATTTATTTTTTTTAATACTTTAAAAAGAAGGAGAAATCCAGTCATAGAAATTAAAAAAAAAAATTAAAATTACTGCAAGATTGCAGTTATCTTGGTGATTTTATTTTTCTCTAAGGGTGAAGCCATAGTTCTCAGATCATAATTTACTATCTTTAACAAAATGGTATTTAGGGAGTTTTCTCCATTGTCTTTATTTTTTCCTAAATCTGTGTATGTTAAATTGAAATTCTGTGGTTGGGAAAATATAATTTTGATCCTGACCATGTCCACATTAGTGTTTTAATTCAGATCAAGAGTGTATTTCCACAGAAAACCTCAGTATTGTCACCACTCATTGCACATTGTTTCACATTGCAGAGAGTTCCTTACAGCTTGGGCCCTTGGAGGTGAGCCTCAGTGGGAAGATGTCCTGCCCTTATGCTCTATGTCCATGAGAAGTCATTCATTCAGCCCATGGACCAGACAGTAGTTTGGGCATGGTAAAATAAAGTACATGAAATGTGTACAGTGGACAGGAAGCCCACGTGTTCTCTTTAGACTGACTCTTGAAGGTCTGCCAACTGTGCTAGTGTAGGGATGGCCTCCAACCACTAGACAAGGCTGGAGCTGGACAAAAGTAAACTGGATTTTATAGGTATATTTCCCTTCTACTTGTCCCTGTGGGTGTCTGCATAACTTTTTAGTAGTAAAGGGGAAATATCACCACTGGTATGTTGGGATTTGTTTAGTATCTCAGAAAGATTTCTGTAGCATATGGGAAAATCAACTATAAAGATAGAACTAGGGATTTCTTTTAGTCTAACTGGGATCTAAAAGAGCCTTGTGTGTAGCTTTGTGTCTTCACTGCATTATCAAAACAATGCAAGTGACAGCATATAGCTTTTGAGTACATATATTCTTAAAGGTTGCAGAAAATTCCCAGCAATTTCCATTTGTAATCTTTTTCTCCTCAACTGTTGCTCTCTAGTGGTTTAAAACTAAAGCATTTTTCTTGAATTCTTTTTGTTCATAGAGTCAGAGAAAAATAAAAACAGTTACTTCAAGAACTTCAGTTTAAAGAAGCATTTTTTCTCTTCACTGAAGTAATACAGAAAAAAGCCAAAAATCTCTTAGTGTTGTGTATTTCTGGACAAATAGTTACTATTTGCCTGAATTTCTTCAAATAGCTTTGAAGAAATATTTTGATCTGGTACTCAGAACATGAAAGAAAATATATCCTTGTCAAGAAAAGACAGATTTATGAATTCAGTTTGTGTCATGTGGGGCTGACTCTTTGCCATGGTGATTAGTTTTTAAATTAAGAAAATTTGTTCTTGCAACTAATGAGAATCAGCAGAGAACGGTGGAAACAAACAAACAAAAAAATCATCATCTGTTGAACATTAGATATTCATTGACTGCAGTTTCATCCAGTTCACCTTTTAGTACATTTAGTAAGAATTCAAAATTATGAAGTTCAATCAGCTTTAGCTTGATGCTGCTAGTAGCACTAAAACATGTTTAGGCTCTGAATATTAATTACCAGCCTGCTTTAAAGGTTACAACACTCTCTTTATCCAATGGATGTCATAGTTCTGATTGAATAAAGCCTTAATTATAGAATATTGCAGTGAGCTGCAGCAACAAAACCAGCAAGTGGGTTATTCTTTCTTTGACAGGCTTAAAAAGATAAAAAAAGAATGTGAAAAAAGAGAAAAACACATCTGTTAAAAAAATAAATTGAGACAACTATGAATTAATAGTTTATTTTTTCTCCATTGGTATAGAAGAGAAAAAACAATGTTACTGCCATTCTTATAACTGTGCTTGCCACTATCAGACACTTTTTCAATGAAAAAGCTGAACCAAATGCTATTTAGCAATATGTGTATGATTTGTATTCTGCTTCCTCCATATTGTGAATACCTTCCACCCTGTGTATTTTCATTCTTCCTATCAACAAAAAAATTATTACTGCCAGTGCAAAGAGATTTTTTCGCCTTTGCCAAAGCACGGGAAATGTACTTCAAGGTCTTTTTTTCCTTAGGGACATAAGACTCCCCTTCCAGTCAGGATCAGGAGGTCTTTGTTACAGCAGGTTCAGGTGGTTTATGATAACAGACTCATTTCAAACTGCACAAGACTACAGATCTCCTGAGTCCTGGGTCCCTCTTCTAGAAAATTTGTCTGAACTGATAATTAGCTGAAAAAAACCTGCCGAGAGATGTCCTTGTTTTGTCTTTGACAGCTGTCACTGGTGCCTAAATCAGTAATGTCCATCTGAAAACTTCCATGTGCTGTAAGGTCTTTCTAATAGACTTCTGACTTTGCACTTGTCTAACAGGAAAAGGTCTGTGGGAGTTAAAGAGAGGACTGTGAGTACGTCTCAATGTGGCAATTTGGACATAGCAGAAGGTCTTAACTGTGAATGATAAGCATCAGGGATAACTGCAATGTTTCACCTTAGTTGGTTTCAAAAAAAACAAAATTAATCTCAGTCCTAATCTTGTGGTCATTTTGTTCCCAGTTGCAAGACAAGCAGTGAACGTGTCATGCTTTGTTTCTAGAATCTGATAACCACAGTACAGGAACAAAAAACAGCAGCACAGCTTTCCCTGCAATTTCCAAGGAGAAAGACAAAACCTGATTTGTCCAGATAAAATCTCCCTACCAAAGGCTATATTGCCATGGATTTACCTGCTTTATTCCTAATAAATATCCTCTGTGAAATTGAAGTGTAATTTTTTTTCCTAGGCTTTTTCGTGTTCCCTTTACTATTCACTGCAGCCCTCTTTTTTCTGTTTCTGAGTACGTCTATCCATATCACAAGTACAGTAATCTAGAGCTACGTAGTTCAGGACAATTTTGGTAAGAAGTATTTAAATTAATGTGCTAGGGGGTATTGTTCTCATTCATAGACTGGCTATCTGACATCTTTGCTCAAAAATGATTTCCTAAGGCTTTGTACTCTACTCACATCAGTTATAAAATGTTAAAAATCTTCTTTTTGTATTGTTGCACTGTTACAGAAATATTTCAGAAAGGAAATAGTGGTTCTTCATAAATGGGACCTCTGAATTAGGGAAAAACAAACTAAAGCTAAACAGAAGGCAGAATGAGTTTCTCTGCTTGTGCTGGAGACATTTAGCTAGAACCATGACCTTTAAAGACAAACAAACAGACAAAAAAAGCACAGAAGATGAAAAGATGGGAAGATGTGTTGTGAATATGTAGACACCCTGTAGCTAACTGTATCTGGTGAACTAAAATTATGGAGTTTTGCCTTATAGGTTTTTTAAGTACTGGGGACCAAGCTGCAAAAGGCAATTATGGATTGCTTGACCAAATTCAAGCTTTACGATGGATTGAAGAAAATATTGGATCTTTTGGAGGAGACCCGAAGAGAGTTACTATTTTTGGATCTGGGGCAGGAGCTTCCTGTGTCAGTCTCCTGACACTCTCCCACTATTCAGAAGGTAACAACCCTCTAGGCAAAGTATTTTTTTTTTTTTTAATGTTAAAATGTAGTGAAAGTGCCAAATGAGGTAGGCTGAATTAGAATTACATGAGGTCCGTAATATTTGTAAAATACTGGATAGCTAGAATTCTGGATTTGTGTTAGTCAACATAAATATATTTATAAGGAAAACTAAATGATATTACAACATAAATCTCATGCAACAAATGCCATGGGCAATATACCTTTTCTAGTTTTATCAACAAATTCCTCTGGTTCTTCTATCAAAGAATTTGCCCTAATTAAAATGGAAAAGAGCAGTGACCTTTTTGATTTTTTGTACACTCTTGGCTGCGCTTCCAACATATAATATAGATGCTTTCCTTACTTAGTAAAAACATAACTAAGCCGTATTTAAAATGGTATTTAACTCTCCACAAGTACTGTGTGATCCCACACAGTGTCATTAAGATTTTGGTAAGTCAGCTGGGGGATTTCTACCCTCAACACCTTACCCTCCAAAAAAAGACCCAAACCCAGACCTCAAGAATGTACAGCACCAGCACTAAAACATAAATATGCCTGGTGATAAGACCAAATCTACAAAGATTTGATAAAAGAAGACAACACCAAAATATCTATTGTATTTATAAATCCATGCCCTTTCTATCACATTAAAACAGACAAATTTGTAACAGAAAGGTAAGCTCTAGCAAGAAGCTACAGCGGGTTGACTGATAAACACACCTCATTTTGAAATACATAGAATTATGCTTGACAATTGAGTCTTTTGATACAAGTAAGATTTCAGTGAATAACTGTTGAGCAAACCATGCCAACTCAAGCAGATGGAACCATGAAAAACCTTACTGATCAAACCATTGAAATTTTGTAGTGTGTGCATTCAGTAATAATCTCAAAGGTATACTAACAAAATCCCCACATGCTTTTGTAGCTGTTACTGTCTGACATTTTGAGAACTTGACAGTAGAAACCACATGCAGAAGATACTCAGTTATTCAGTTTAAATATAAAATAGGCCATTTTAGTGATCTTACCAGAAAAAAAAAATGGATGGAGCAGATTCACCAGTAAGCTTCCCTTGCCTTTCAGTGCTTTAAACAAAGAAGCTCTTCAGACTGGGTGTTCATTTCTCTTTATATTAGTGTATGCAGAACAACCAGAAAGAGCTATTGAATCTCATCTTACTCTCTTGCAAAAAACCTTAAGTATATTTTAATTCAAGATATAGGCAGGGTTACACACACACACACAAAATTCAAGATATAGGCAGTGCTAACAGATTCACACAACAATAATTTAAAAAAATTAAATGGTAAATAAAAAATGTCAGAGTAGCAGATTCAAACCTATGAAATCGCTTTTAATAGAGCAGATTTTTTCAAGTTAGTATCATGCAAGGATTTTGTGAAGAAAATGAGAATGTGTAATTTTGACCTTTAAACTACTGAAAGGCACATTTATGAATGTCATTTACATGTCAAAGAGGATATGATTGCTTTTAGCTGCCAGTCCTTCAAAGAAATTTTCACAGGACTACAAATGTGGTAAAGCCAGAGGACTTCCATCAAAGACACAAGAAAACTGCAGTACAAGAATGAGTTTTGTTCTTGAAATAGTAACCTGAAACCTGCATGCCTTATGTGTGTGAGCATCAAGAACAGGAGGGATTTTAATTAGTAGCCTATTTGACATAGCATAAAAAGGGAGCAGTGAGTAGTATCGATGGAAATTGATTTGAAATTTCAGTGAATGCATCCTTTAGGGATTCTATAATCAAAGCTTTGTTTCCTTAGTAAAAAAATACTTTTCATTTTTTTGATATATATATATATATTTTTTTTTTTAATATCTAATTGGATCTGTATTTAAACAATTTGCACCTGCAGGTTTGTTCCAAAAGGCAATCATACAGAGTGGAACAGCCCTGTCCAGCTGGGCAGTGAACTATCAGCCTGCCAAGTACACTCGGATATTGGCAGATAAAGTGGGCTGCGACATGCTGGATACCACTGATTTGGTTGAATGTCTGCGGAATAAGAATTACAAAGAACTCATTCAACAGACTATCACTCCAGCCACGTACCACATTGCCTTTGGGCCTGTGATAGATGGAGACGTGATTCCAGATGACCCTCAGATTCTAATGGAGCAAGGGGAATTCCTTAACTATGATATAATGCTGGGTGTGAATCAAGGGGAAGGTTTAAAATTTGTGGATGGCATTGTAGACAATGAAGATGGTGTTTCTCCCAATGATTTTGACTTTTCTGTCTCCAATTTTGTGGACAATCTATATGGTTATCCAGAAGGGAAGGATACACTGCGAGAGACCATTAAATTCATGTACACCGACTGGGCAGACAAAGAAAACCCAGAAACAAGAAGGAAGACCCTGGTTGCTCTTTTTACAGACCACCAGTGGGTTGCTCCAGCTGTTGCCACGGCTGACCTGCATGCCCAGTATGGATCTCCAACATATTTCTATGCATTTTATCACCATTGCCAAAGTGAAATGAAACCCAGCTGGGCTGATTCAGCTCATGGTGATGAAGTCCCTTATGTGTTTGGGATTCCTATGATTGGTCCCACAGAACTGTTCAACTGCAACTTTTCCAAGAATGATGTCATGCTCAGTGCAGTGGTTATGACATACTGGACTAACTTTGCCAAAACTGGGTAAGTGTGACCCCCAGCATTCATTTTGTTGATAGCATACTTCTAAAATAGTTAGTATCCCATTCCAGTGGCCTCAAAATCTGATTCTGAGTATAGTAGTATAGAAATATTTGTGTTAAGACAGGAGGTAAATGAGACTTATTCATATTTAATAGATTTTTAATTAGTGTGTTCCCTCAAACTATTTTCTTTCAGTGAGAATAGTAACACACTGTATTTTTAGTTCAAAAAATAGGACAATTACTAAGACAAAAAGCATGTCTCAGAGAAAAGGTGGTTCACTAAGATACTGAAAAATCAGAGGCAACATGTCTACTACTTGAAGAAAGAACTGTCAGGCAGATAGCACTTATCTGCTACAAAAGAAAGGAAGTTCTTGTTTTTCAGCGACCTTCACAGGGATGACGACTCAGGGAGGAATTAGAACAGAAAGGCAGACACTGGAAAATTTTTTCCCTCTGAGGGCTATAATGGCAATAATAAGTACTTGACTGGAATGAAGAAGAGACTTAGATGTAAATTTTGCTTTGAGAAAGTTAAAAATTTAAATTAATTCTGCTTACGAAACAAAAGAAAGACATCAATATTTTGCTGAAATAAAGTTGTAAACATCAAGGAAAGAACCCTCAAAGCAGCTTAATCTGTGAGCAATATTAATAAATTCTGTTCTCTTCCTATAGCATTCCTTTAAAGAGTATTGCAGTATTTTAATTCAGCAGCAAGGGCTTTTTTGTTAACCTTGAGTCTTCAGTACTGAATTAAAACAAAGATACTTGTGACACAAAGGGGCTGTAAATCTTCCCACTGAATGTTTAATGGTAGGATTGGGCTCTGGAAACTGCAGCTTTACTGCACTGCAGTGAACTGTGTGCAGATATATAAAAAAAACTCAGATGCCTATTTTGAAGCACTCAGAGGATTTAGCAGCCCTTGTAGCCTTCCATGAATGTAAATGACGTTCAAGGGAGACAGATTTTGCAGTCTTAACAAGAACGTCAAGCATAAATTGAGTAAAAACCAATCAAATGTTTCAGGACAATTTACAAGGCAAAAAAAAGCTTTTGTTGCACTGCGTATTAGACAAACAGGTACTTTTGAATGCAGAAACCCCAGAGTTCAGCAACAAAAGTGAATTAACTGTGTAATATTTAGATGTATTTGGCAACAAGAAGCCATCAGTACTGGGATAGGCAAACTTCATGATGAAATTGTGGTTTATGGACAGACAATGATGCATGCTGGCTGTACCACATGCTCAGAGATGATGATACCATCAGTTTGTTTTTATTTTGGTAGATGAAATGCCACATATACATAGAGGACTTCAGATCCTTACAAATATACCTCCTTGGAATTATTATGGAGATGCAAGATCTCCACGGTCTCACTGTTGTTTACAACTATGTTATGACTATTCCCTGTAGAATAAGAAGTTGTATTTAAGCAGTTTGTGAGGCTGACAGGAGCTTCTCACAGTCCCAGCTGCCACCATTACTCATAATTTCAAACACTTTCCAGCTGTTGCAACTTGAAAGCTAATTTCAGCAGGCTATACCCAGTTCTCTGGTTATAAAGCCATTGTCATACTATACCTAAAGGAAAAACAGGTGCTTTGGGAGAGCCAGTAGTAATTTCTGAAACTTTCCCATTGCTGATGAGACAGGAATGGTGTATATATTCTATTACAGACTCATTCCCTTACAGACAGTCTGAAAGATGTGTCATTAGAAATGACCTCTAGCTGTAAAATTTGAGTTTTCAAAGGAAAGGAAAAGAGCAACACAATACTTATTACCTTGATGGGGTCTTTTCTTTTTTTGTGTGAACAATGATTAATTGTTCTGAATAGTACAATAGAATACTTGGAGGTAAATAGTATTTTAAGATTACATTTGTTCTGCACCTCTGGTTCCTCAAACAGAAAGGCAAAGGTTGTAGCACCTTGAGCCTAGAGCAACAGGGGCTCTCTGGGGTAACTGTTCTCTGCTCTATTCACTCACTTGCAATCTGGAATCCCTTTACACACTCAGATCCTTCAACTCTCAAGAATACTGATTCAGTTCAAGACAGCTTTGCTTTTGCTCTGCTTTGGTTTTTTCCCCTCCCTGTTTTTTAATGATCATTTCCCATCCTTATTAGGATAGAACTTGTCTTTCTTTGTGTTTGTGCCCATGGCAACACATGAAAAATCTCTTAACTGAAAGATTTTATTATTTCACATTTCCCTTTAGGTAAGCCTTGAACATTAAAACTGCAGATATATTTATTTATTTTTAATGTCTTTGAGACTTTTCCAATCTTGATGACTCTCCCACAGAGGCTGCATCCAGGTACTTACTGTATAATTATGGCTCAGGTGGTGCATCGTTCAGATGGACTGTGCTAGGCTTTTAATGACGGGCCACCCGTTGCTAAAAAAGACACATTGTTTAATGGGCCTACTGCCAAGGCTGGGTTTGGAGGGCAGGTCAATCTTGTAAAATCAGTAAGTGAAAGACACAACACAAGGCACAGTGGTTTTATTGTGTTTAACTCTGAAGTCGATTACTGAAGCTAGCAAATAGGAGATGACAATTAAAGTGTTTAATGGCAAATGGTTTGTGCTTGAAATGAAAGTCTGGAAGCTGCATTTTGCTAATCCTCCATCGTCTATCTAGCTACGACTCTTTTTTTTTTTATGGTGATTATCATTATTATTAAGTCTTTCCTTTGGCCTTTTCAAAACGATATTTCTAACGTGCCTTAGAAATAGGAAAACAATTTGTTATAGAGTAAGTTTGAGACACTACATTCGGGATACAAAAATGACATGAAAATACCCTTTTTTTCCCACTATGCACAGAATTATATGTGAGAGCTTCATTAAGAGGTGCACTTGGAGCTTCAGTCTGCTGCCAGTAGTGCTATCCTAACTGTAATGCTAATTTTATATGCCAAGTGTTCTGTTTGTTAGGGCCACATTATCTCCTTTGCAGACACATCAGCAGGGGAAGAGTGAACCACATGAGGGGTTGTGTGCCAGTCCTTCATAGATACTCTGCCACCTATGTTCTTGTGAAGAAGGCTTTGAAGTTATACACAGCAGATATAAATCCATGCTATCATTAGAGTTATCTGTCAGGTTCCTAACAATTGCCCTGTTTTTGAGGAATTTCAGTACTCTACTCTTGCTCCCATTTATCCAGCTCTGCCTGTATTGATATTGAGAAAGATAAAGATCTAAAGGATATATCCTTGTTTCCTTTGTATTTCAGAGAAATACTCCAGAATTATTTTGCTTCCGTTGATTCTGAAGCACAAACCTGAGTTATTAAGAATGTTGGTGTTTTATAGTCAGTTGGGTTCTCTAATAGAAGACATGATTAAACTTTCAATTATTAAAGTGTAGTTTCAAACCAATTCTCAATGAACTCTTTGATGAGACTGTTGCATTTCTTTTTGATGTGGGATTTTTTTTTTTTTGTCTGAAGAAATAACTCTCTCCAATGGCAAATCTGTGTTGGTCAAACAAAACAGCGTAGTTATGGTTTGTGTTCCTTAGCTTATAAGGAGTCCTTAGCTGTTAAACCTTAGCTGACTGGGAGCAGGGAAACAGTGGAACCTGGTGATAACTGAGGAAAGGAGGTAAGGGAAAATATGCCTGTGTACCAGTTCTTCAAGAAGGAATGGCGGTGCCATTATTCATATTGTGACAGCATGAAAAGAATTAACAGAAGAATAAAGAAAAGCCAGTTTTTCTCTCTCTTCCATTTTTTTTATCAGATGGGGAAAAGAGTACTACTGAAAGAAAATAAAGTATCTAGAGGCCTTTCAGAGTCTTGGAGACAAAGATTATGCAACTGTGAAGACATTTTGCTCTCCATTGAAGTTAGAGAAGGACACAAAATCTAAAACACTTCAAGTGCATTAATGTAAAGTTCCATTGTCCTGAGTGATGGTCAATGCTGTGGCAGAAGTAGTTAAGACACAAATGGTATTTCACCATCTTATATGGAATTTGGGATATGAGAAAACTTCTTAATTCCTCATTCTTCCCATGAAAATATCATCAGATATGAAACACCCAGTTCCTTCATTTGACCTCCAGGTCACCTACTAATCTACCTTGTGAACAGGAGTGCATGTTGCTCTTCAGTCAATATCCATTGCAGGCATATTTACTTTATATCACCTGAGAAAAAAACTGATCCTTTGATTTTACACCTCTAGCTCATGAGGTGTGAATTGAATGATAATATACAGCAACATCTTAAGTTGTGAAAAATTGGTGCAGACTGAAAGTTGGAGGAAAAAAGTGACAGGTGAAATGGGATTATTCTGCGCATTAACAAAAATATACCTTAGCTAAGATATGGTCTTCTGTCATATGGAAAAAGAAGTTCAGGCATTTCATGATGGGGATATTTTTTGATGTAGAAGCTGTTTGAATTCTAAGGTGGTAAAAATAAGTAATGAGAGAGCAAAACAAATAACAATAATCATCAATCTTGTTATAGCAGTAGGATGAAGAAAAAAAACAAACCTCCCTACCAGCCGGCAAATTGGGAAACAAGAAATCTCCTCCCTATGAGAGCCCATACTGTAAGAAGTACAGAACTGGAAATATATTGTTCAGATTATACTGTTATCATCATGATTGCAGTGGGTATTTAAAGGAAGGTTTCCTAGCAGCTATTTTTATGAAATTGCATGCTTGAGCCTCAAGAACGTCTAGAAACACAAAGGGGTTGTGAGAGTCTTAAAAAGGCAAGAGAAAAATCGAAATTCAAGTAACAGATCAAGAATTTTGTTGAACAGATGATTTGATAGAAGAGATGAGTGTCTGTTCATCTATGTTTTATGCCTACCAATAAAACTGGAAAATTATAGGATAAGCTGCCCAACCACCTAAGAAAAAAAACTTCACAAGTCATAAGTTGAATTTTCTGCAGTGTACACAGCTGTACGGCCAAGGAAAGTAAAAATTCTCTTGTTTATGTCTACTGAATAGTTTTTACAAATGATCATTAGTCTATAAAACCAAGCTCCAAAGCCATTATTAGATCCTTTATTTAGGACTGGACTTAGCTATTCCCCTCTTTTTGTAAAAAAAAAAAAAAAACAAATCAAAAACAAAAACATAGCGATATCTATCTTCCAAATTCAGAGAGAATATTAAGACTGTTTTATTCATTTTTTAAGTGATCAGCCCTAGAATTGATGTCAATTGCAGAGCTCTGATATCCTCAGCAAAGAGATTACTTGTCTGTAGGGCTGGCTGATTTTTTCCTGTTTCTTGTTTTAATGGATAACTTCATGCCCACACACAGGCATGTAAACAAATATTCAAACACAATCCCAGACCCAGGTAATGTTATTTTCTCTGTTGTGTTTGGAGGAGGCGGCAGCATAATTGGCTGCTCCTAATAAATATAGTTAAAAATGACAGATGGAGGTAGAGGATGGAAGAGAGGTAAAGGGAGGCAGATATTTACTTGTTTTGTAGGCTTTTTGTAGGGGAAGGGAATGACAGGATACAAAATGGATAAGTTTGGAAGGGACCACAGTGAGAATGCCAATTTAAAAATGTTATTTGCTAAAATAATAATCTGATGTAATTTTTATAGGACCACTAAAATTTTTAAAAGTGCATGTCCAACTTGGCTGCTTTTTAAAATGAGTGCTCAGCTTCTTCATCTCCTATACTGTGTATCAACTCCAGCTGGTTTACAAGAGCTAACGTAAGGAATCAGTT
This sequence comes from Ifrita kowaldi, assembly GCA_013398055.1. Taxonomy (NCBI): domain Eukaryota; kingdom Metazoa; phylum Chordata; class Aves; order Passeriformes; family Cinclosomatidae; genus Ifrita; species Ifrita kowaldi. The sequence continues at coordinate 288,845 of VZRS01008081.1, forward strand.
CTCTATAGGGCCATTCCCAGAGTTTTTTGTGATATGAATCAGAACAGCAAGGGAGAATGACACAAGATTTTGTGCCAGAACTCTTGCAGTATTTTGAGTTTCTGAGAAGAGAAATGTTTTGCATTTTGATAACCTTGTTGATTTAAAATTTGCTTTAGAATTTATAAACTGAACCCCAAAGTTCTGTCAAAGTAAATATATTGAATTGGGCCAATATCTTTGCGTTTAGATTTTCCAAATCTTTCAGTCTGTTCTTTAATAACAAAAGAAATAGCTTCATTTCCTTCTTCAGTGCATGTTAGAATCCATCAAAGTAGGAGGATACATCTGTTTCTGTACTGCTTGGAAGGGAATATTACTCTTCTAGTTTGAACTGGTATGAACAATTACCAATCAATTATCCTTTTTTGTCCAACCTAACACAATTTGGCTAACTGTTGAAAGAAAGACAGAAACAGAGAGAGAAAGAGAAAAAGAAAGAAAGCAAGCAAAAGAAAAAGAAAAAGAAAGAAAGAAAAAGAAAGAAAGAAAGAAAAAGAAAGAAAGAAAGAAAGAAAGAAAGAAAGAAAGAAAGAAAGAAAGAAAGAAAGAGAGAGAAGGAAGGAATGGTAACAGTTTCAAAACCCCTAGTTTGTATTTTATATATCTTATTGAAATGGGAAGGATTAGATATATTTCAATATTTTAAAAAAAGATCAGCACACTAAACCACCCCAGAAACCCCAAACACTAAAACCACAAGCGTAAGTTAGCCAAACTACCAAAATTATATAGAAAAAGAATTCTTTTCTCTCAAAAAAAAGTAAGATAAATTCTTTCAGGTAAAAAAGAATACAGGAATCATAAGATTATGAAACTCAAATTACCTGTCTCATTTAAGAACTAAGAAATAGGTCTTTATGTACAGAAAAGGAGTGCTAAAGTAGGCTATCAAGTTTATAGGCTTTTGAAAATGGAAAAAGGAAAAAGATGCTTTAAAATCTCTTCTGATGGGGTTTGGTATTCCCAGAATATACATAACTGTATATTGGAAGAAAAGGAAAATATTAGAATTGTTTTCACAGGAAATAAACTAATGCATACAAATGAATAAAAAGGAGAATGCAAAGTTCTGAGTAATGCACAGGAAATAAATAATGTACTCTCAGTATAATGTATCACAAAGTCCCAGAAAATACTCGTTGCCAGAAGAGAAGATTCAAACTCACACACAACATACTACTAAACTTAGTATTAGCAATTTTAACTTTCTGTATTTTTTCATTATATTTGTTTAAATTTTACTAAAATTATATGGATATGCATACATTAATGATATCTAAATGCTCCTTGTGGCATTGGTTTGTCTTCATTCTGAACCTGTAAGAAAAAAGAAATATTTGGCTAACCAGTTTTGAAATGATCTCTGACTTGTGTACTACTCTTATCTCTACTACTACTACTTAAGTGGTATAAAACTTGTAGATCTCAGTTAACATATTTCTCATCTCTATATAGTGGGTCACAGTTAAGGCTCATTGTCCTTTGGCCATCAAACACAGTACTTCGTAGCAATGATCACATGGAACTTTCAAATAGTCATCTGCTAGCGGAAATGATGGAAAGATTCGTGACACAAAGGTAGTTCAAAGGCTTTTTCCCCGAGTAGATCTCTAGATGCAGGAGGACTAATAGTTCAGTAAAGGAACACAAAGAGAAATAGTTCCCATGTACATCTATTAGCACTGCTACTCAGGTTTTGAAGGTTTTTTTTCTTGTAATGTACACAGCGAGTATAATTTTGTGCGTTCACAAGGACTTCCAATATTGCCATTGGCTTTAGATGCCCATATTTACTACTTACAGCAGAGGAAGTAGTGGTGCCTTAAATGAGAAAGTTAGTATCAAATCTGGAGAAGAGTTGAACCTACACATTTACTATGGGAAGAGGTAGGTAGTACCTCTCTAAGACGGTGTGTCTCTAAGACATACTCCTTGGAGTATGGTATTGAATCACAGAACTTCAGATGACCTTTTGGGAGCTGAAACACTATGATTTCTGCATTTTCATGTGAAAAAAGACTACAGTATCTGAGATGCACTGTACAGTAATTTTCTTTTGATTATTTATTAACAGCTGTTCTTCAGTTAGGGAGGGCTTTTTAGCTTCTGCTTTTAGGTTACTGTAAGTATTGGGTAAACTATTAACTATAGGATTGAGAGGGTTTGGTGGGTTTTTTTGCTTTTCTTTTGTTCTGGTTTTTTTGTGGGAAGGTTAATGACTATAATATTGTCTGTTTTCATTTTTTTTTTAGAGATCCAAATCAGCCTGTTCCACAGGACACAAAGTTCATCCACACAAAACCCAACCGCTTTGAAGAAGTGGCCTGGTCCAAATACAATCCTAAAGACCAACTTTATTTACATATTGGCCTGAAACCCCGAGTTCGTGACCACTATCGAGCAACAAAAGTTGCTTTCTGGTTGGAGCTCGTACCACACCTTCACAACCTGAATGAAATATTTCAGTATGTTTCCACAACAACTAAAGTCCCCCCTCCTGACATGACCTCATTTCCATATGTGACCCGACGTTCTCCTGGTAAATTATGGCCAGCCACCAAACGCCCAGCAATGACACCTGCCAACAATCCCAAACATTCAAAAGACACCCATAAAACAGCTCCGGAGGATACAACAGTTCTGATAGAAAACAAGCGAGATTACTCCACGGAGCTGAGCGTCACCATTGCTGTGGGGGCCTCCTTGCTGTTCCTCAATATTTTAGCTTTTGCTGCTTTATATTACAAGAAGGACAAGCGGCGTCATGAGACTCACAGGCGCCCCAGCCCCCAGAGGAACACCACCAATGACATAGCACACATACAAAATGAAGAAATCATGTCCTTGCAGATGAAGCAGCTAGAACATGACCACGAGTGTGAATCGCTGCAGGCCCATGACACACTGAGACTCACCTGTCCACCTGACTACACGCTCACTTTGAGAAGGTCCCCAGATGACATCCCGCTAATGACACCCAACACCATAACCATGATTCCAAATACATTAACAGGAATGCAGCCTTTGCATACTTTCAACACCTTCAGTGGAGGACAAAACAGTACAAATTTGCCCCATGGACATTCAACCACTAGGGTATAGCTCAGCTCTTCCCCATCTACCCTCACAAGCCACTTGGAAGAAAGAAAAAAAGAAAAAAAAAAGAAAAAAAGAAGAGGAAAAAGTTATCTACCATCCATTGAACACCTTGTCAAAATCTAAAGTAAAAATAAGTAAAAAAGAAGGACAGTCATTATTTTCTTACTGATCCTTCCCACAGAAACTCACTGATGTTAAAGATCAACTACAAACCCTGTGAAATGTGAAAAGTGTACATTGCTGTTACGACACTGCTTTAAGATCTCAGCCACTTTGATTGAAAGTTAAGGCCAGAAGAAGTCATTTAAAATGGTGTTTTAAGTGTAACAAGCAAAGCAGAGTCTTCTGGAACACAGAGCCAGTGACTGTACAGGTGTTTTGTTTTGGTTTTTTTTTTAATAAATAAAATTATAAAAAAGATTCTTTATGTGCCATACCATGAATGGCCATTGATAAAACAAAGACATCACCATGGGCTTTTACCCAGCATATGAAGCTGTAAATCAGATGGGGAAAATAGAATTTTATTATTAAAACAAAAATGAAAAAAAAAAAAAGAGGAGGACTGACTATGCAGTAAATTACGTATAGTTCTGTGCAAAGAGATGACTTGCCAGCCTGAACTATATTTAAAGAAACTTTGTAAAAATGTACATAGCTGTGAGTTTAAAAACAAACAAAAAAAGAAGCAGCTTTTATTGATGTTTTCAGTTTGAAAAGAGCTTTTAGAAAGATTGTGCATTCGATTGTGACCTATGTGTATATACATTAGTCATATGACCTCTGTTTCCTCCAAGACCAAAGGAGGAATTTCTTCTTAATTACTAGTGGTTAACAAAAACCATGAGTTTTTTCTAACATGTTTCATTTATATGAGGCCATGGTGTCATGCAGAGGATACAGTTGTCTGTGTGACCTGCGTATTTTCTCTTACAGGTTACACTAGTGCATGTTAAAGTATTCATAGGAGATTGTTCTTTTCTGAAACATTTTTTCAATAATTTAATTTTGTGTTAGCCTTTGTTAAATTCCAACACAGCAATGGATTGGAAAACAAAGAGAAAAAATACAAAAGAAAAGAATTATTATTTAAGCTTGTTGAACTGAACCAAGAAACATCCAATAATATATATTTGGAGTTCAGTTTGTAGTTCTTGGTTATTGTGATACATTAGGAAGAGTTTTGTGCCCTGACAAAAGCAATGAAAGCCTGTGTTTTGGTCAGCCTTCTTTGAGGAAAACTAGCTCTATATTCACCAGCAGTTGCAGAGGAATCTCAGCTGAGAAAGCACCTCCTTAATATTGCTAAACAAAATAAAACTACAATTTGAAAGTTGGGAAATGCAGGGTTGGTTGGCTGCTGTTTTTCAAACTGTTCAGAGTGATGAGTGTGTAAAGAACTTCTCAGCCCAGTATCTTGTTTTGCGCTTGAGAGTGTACCTGTCAGAAAATTCTTATTTGCTGATTCATTGCACAGCAGTCCCATAGTCAGAGAGCATTATGGAGAGAGAAGCAGAGAAATCATCAGCTGTTCTGCATTTGAACAATATTGAAAATCCCAGAGAGCATCACTCTCAGGAAAGGCAGAATTATTAGCTGATTATTCCCTTCTGCCTTTCCTTCTCTAGAAAAACAGGGGCCAAGCAGAGCTATCAAAGTAACTTAGCAGTTTGATTCAAACAACTGATTTGACTGTGAAAAGCTAGAAAATAGTTTTTGCAGATGAAGATTTCTTTATATTTGTCTTTGAAAGTTATTCCATCATCGAGAGATAGTAACCAAAGATCTTTGAACAAATTGATCTGCACTTGAACGTTATTATCCCAGATGTATTTTCTATTATTAATTCACAACTAAACTGCATCGATATCATATGTCCCACAAGGATTAACACAAGATGCCTTGTACTTCTTGTTGTTTTCTACACTTTTTGTTCTCTAATAAAATACCTTGAAATAGTCACCCCTACAAATAAAATCAAAGACAAGGTGATTCACTGAGGTCTATTCATCTGCACAACTCTTTGTTGTAGCAGGCAGTAAAGCAAATTCTGAAGGAAAGAAATAAAAAGTTAATGACATGATAAAAATGCAACATGTGGCTGATACAATCCTTTATCTGCAGTAAATCTGACCTGGGAGCTCAGGTTGGAATGCGATGAAGCAGCAACCCCAAAGTACAACTAGTACAAAATGGAAAATAGTTTTGTTTTTTTCACTGATCCATCAAGTAATATATTAATGCTGACTCTATACCAGGCCATTTCCACCAGCTATGTAATGCCTCAGCTGAGATGCAGCAGTTCATAACTCTTAGAAAAAGGTTTAAAAAAAAAGTAAAAAAAAAAAGTAAAAAAAAAAAAAGGTAATGGTGCTTGGCATCATAATCAGTTGGGTATGTTTGTAATGTGAATTACAGTATTTGTTTAGTACTTCCAATTGTCTTCTGCTAGCAATATGTACAGTACTGTGTCAGGCTTGTGACATTTGGGTAAAAAAAGTTCCTGTAAGTGAATGATTTTAGCTTTTAAAAATAATTACAATCAAGTTGATTTAATAATTTGATACATCTGGACTGATGTATGATTTATAGAGGGAACAGATTTATAGGGTCTTCATAGAATTCTATAATAATGATATCAAAATATACTTTGAAACTGTAAAAGAAAAACAAAAGTACTTTCCCAGGCTTATATTCTTGTCCTTAAGAGGCACACAGGGTTCAATGGTTTCTTCTGTTATTGTTTTGCAATTTTTTGTTTTTTTGCCTTAAGTAATGATAGAAGATATATATGGCTGGACACATATGTATAAACTTTTCAGCAGCATTTTTAATAATAAAATATCACGGTATTTTCTAATGCTTTGTGCAAATAACTACGTGTTCATCCTTTTGTGTAGAAAGTCTTTCAGAGGTGTGTTTTCTGCCCCATCTCCATTTCATTATCTAATGTAAACAATGCCTTGATACTCAGTATAAAAATATTAAAGTAACCGAGGTTGCACTTTTAAGTTAGCATTGAGTTTTCATGGCTGTTGTAGCTCTATAAGCCTGCCAGTAAAAGGAAAGCAACTCAGACAATGAAGATGTAAGAGAATACGCTCCATATATGTATTACCTGTATACACTGCAATTCCCGTTGAAGCAATGGTTTAATTGTTTTGTTAGTATTTTCTGAGGCACTGAAAGAAAAGCTTGGGTAAGCAGTTTCCCATATTCATGTATAGCTTAGCAGCTGAAAAATGCTAAAAAATATATCTTCCAAATTAGGGATCAAAATAATGCAGATAAATCTATGATTTATGTCATGCTCCACGAGTCAATATACTTCACTTTTATATTTTAAATTTAGATAAACAATGAGTTTTGTATGGAAAAAAAATATGTAAGAGTAGCAACGTATGTTACTCATATGTATTTAAGGTATTTACATATTTTGCAAGGATGTTAATATCATTCTTCCTTCAAAGGCTGAGTAAGTAAATAGTTTGTTCTTTTATGATGTTAGATTCTGTTTATCAACCAGGTTTCCTTTCACTGGAAAGGTACGTAGACACTTTAGTAATTTGAGCTGGGTATTGTTTTGCTTCTGTAACTATTCTGCTGAATAGAGGTACTAACAATAATATTTGACAAATTTTGAGCATATTAGTGAAGAGTATTTGCAAAAAGCAAAGTCTGAATTATTCATATCAAAATTCTGATATGAAGAATCAAGCTTCTGAGATAGAAACATGCGCCTACTGACCTAATCAAGCAGCTTGAATTTTGAATATTGAACTTGTATATAATGCTTTTGCAAATAAACTGCAGATTTAGACTTGTTCAGCAAATATGTTTAATTACAGGTACACTTCAAATTTCCACAACTTGCTCTGAGATAGTTCATACACACAAAAAGGGGTTACAATTGTCGCATTTCTGTGAATTGTTCACCATAAATTTCTGGGTGAACTCAAAAAATTAGCTTCTTTTCAGCTAATCAGTTTCACATTTAAAAAAAGGGAACATCTTCAGAACTTTGTTCATGCTAACTTAATATTGTGTTATTTTATTTCTTTACTGTCTGAAATATAAATACGCAGATTAGTATGTTCCTATTTTGGCTTTGCTAAGAGTATTACAATTTAGTGGTATTTAATATCACATAAAAATCATATGAAATAGTACCATGACAATTATGTGCTTGTCTCAGATTTGTGGTTTTACATTTGTATTATTTAATTATTGTCAACTGTTTCTCATATTTTCATCTACAGCTGTTTGGCATCACAAACCTCATCAGCCTGAATGTCTCCAGAGGCCATTAACAGCTGGTAAAAACTGGGATTATTTTCCCACCAGAAATTATGATATTATATATTTAATATCATAATATTTTAAAAAGCTTCTCAACACATCAAAATAGCCTGAAAAATAAGATAGTAACCTCTTAAAGTAAATGAAAAATAAAGAAGGGGTTTGGAAATGTCTAAACATCTTGTTTGAGCAGTAGCATAATAAATAATATTTCACTTTTGGATGAAGTTTTGATTCAAGCCATTTTGTTTGGTATTCCACAGTGGGCGCTAAGGTCCTCACTGTGTCTTCTAAAAGTTAAGTGATGTTTTCTTGAAGTTATGCATTCTTAATCTTTTGCAGCTTACCCAATTTATTTCATCCAATTTTTCATCCATCTTTCCATGTAAAGAAAACCGGATCACTCAGGGATGACTTAGACACAATCCAATCACAAAGCCCAAACCAGAGAAGGAGTTTTGTCATAAGCCAAGTGAATAGCAGCTCCCCTAAGACACAGTAGTAATTAAAGAGAATATGCAGTACTATCACAACAATTCAAATGTAAAAGAAACATCTAATAAATAAGGTACGTTCCACTGTTATCAAAGGAAAGTTTACAAATTTTTGCAATACCCACATTTTCCTAACTTCATTTTCCACCTTTTCTCCATATAAAATAACAAAACCTTTTTTAGACAGTATTTTCTGGAATATCCACATACATAAATGAGGAATTAAAGAGATAACCTCTTTTTGTTTTCCCTTCTACATAAAAATCCTCAAGTGCTGAAAGCACAAAATATTCTTCCTCTAGTGCCTTTTATCAAGGCTTCTAGGTTAGCTGGGAGATTCAGAGTAGTCCCATTCCTAGGTCTCCAAGTGTAAATAAAAGGGAAAATCTGGAAAAAGAACTGACATATATTGGCTTTGACTTAGACTACACAGCACAGTTGTATTTCTCCCCAAGAGCCAAAAATGCAGCACAAAAACAGAAGAGCACTTTACCTATGTTTTATTTTTAAAATACTGCATTTCTAGAAACCACTTTTTTTCAAGATTTTGTTGTCTGATATCGTGCTTTTTGCTGTACCTAACTCAAAGCCCTCACTCATTTCATGTCCTCTCATATCTTTTATCTCTTTTTACATCAGATATTTTCCAAGAGATACAGATATGTTTTCATGTGTGGTTTTTTCAGTCACAACATTTAAGTTTGGCTTCAGACTTGTTCCATTCTGTACTGTATGACTGTGAGAGAGCATTTTTCATCTGACATTTTCCTTGCTGCTTTTACTGTTTAAGAAGTTCTATTGGAGGGGTATTTACATACAGTATTCCTCATCCTTGAAATGCATCGGTCTCCGTGACTGCATTTTGAGCCAGCCTAACAGCTTTGCTTTGACTCAGTGTACGTCTTAGTGGGAAGTACCAGCTTGCAGCCAGCTCTCCTGTTACTCTGCAGCTTTTATTATTGTTATTATTCACTGTTGGCATTTGTTTCTTTACTATATTGATCTTTAATCAAAGGTAAATTAAGTTAGTATGTCATTCTATTCCACAGCAAGATTTCTCAAATACTACGTTGTTTGTAATTCTTGTTTAGATACAGCTAATTACATTGTTCCACCAAAACATAAAAACCTTTCTAAGCTATTATTTTTCCTGATTCTACCATCAGTGCAAACTAACAGGAGTGGCACAGTGAGCCTTGTACGACAAGAATTCATGGTATACTGGCTTCCACTTGGTGGGGATTTGTTTCATATATATAGGAAAATAAATACAACTAGCATTTTTGTGCATCAAAATTTCATGACATCATGCCAAAGGTGAGCAAGATCCAAAGTAAAATTCAGACAAAATGTATCAGGTTCCTGCATTGGTGGTTATTTTGTATAGGCAACAATTTGCAGGTTGAGCTGCATGAGTGCTTTGTACGCTTTAGTCAATGGATATCTCACTTCAGAAACTAGAGTGAAATTTCAGGATTTCAGGAAACAAAGATGGTATTGAAAAAGTATTTTTAATGGGGTTTCTGCTTTCAAGAATGCCTACCGGCAGCAACACAGAAACTGCAGGAAGAGTGTTTTAAAATAAATAGGAATCAAATGCAAATTGTTTCTAAATGAATTTGACAGGAAGAAATATGATACAATGTGATATGAAATGACCTTAAAGTACTGCGATAGATTTCTTCTGTGTGCAGGGCCAACTGAAAAATGAAAATTATCTCAAAGGATACATTTTTACAGGGACTAGTCAAATTAAATCATTGCAGAAAATGAGACTATAATGGAATTTTGAACAGAGATGTTGTGTCATAATGCAATACTGTATGGATTTAGATATGCAGAACATAATCTACAGTGCTCATCTGGGTATTGAGAAGTATAAAATTAGATCCCAAGATGCCCTACTTTAGCCAGAAGACAGTGCTGCCATTGTAGATAACACAGCAAAGTGAAATGTGCACATTTCTCAGGGAACGACATAAGATACAGTGCCAGACAAAAAACAGGGGAGAATGACAGTACAAGCCAGGCGCAGGTCCTGCCTGGAGAACCATCCTGTATGTAGGCCCAACAGAGAGGTTGTGTTCCAAATCTGCTTTTTTCTTTATTTTCCTGGTGGGGGTCCATGGAGAGAGAATGTCCCTGGAATGTGATATTTTCCTCTAACCACTGGCCCTCGAGCCCTCAAAAATCACCAACAACTGATATTTTAGAGCTAGAGCTGGGACCAAGAAAGAAGAAATAAGAACTGTTTACTTATTATTAGCGATTTTTTTCTCTTCTTGGTGAAGGACAAACAGAAAGAGTTAAGAGATGAAGAGTGATGTGCCCCTAACTTCCCCCAGTACTCAGGGAAGGGCCAGCCAAGCACCTCACTCAGTTTTCAGTAGACTGGATGAAAAACAATGGAGGCACACAAGGAGCAGTGGTCAGTGAGGGAGTTGCTGGAGATGGGCAACAATCAACTGCTGAGTTCATTCATGAGGCTTGAAAGTCTCTCTTTCACCCATTATAATGGGTTCATTAAGAAATATCTATGCTGCTCCCCAGACTGTAAATTCTGCACTACTAATATAGCAGAAAATCAGTAAAGATGTGACTAAAAATGAAACAAATAAAAATGTAATTATCAAAACTAAAGCTTCAGTGTGTGTAGGAGAAGTAATACTCAGTATTGTATTAATCCTCTCATCTGACTGCAGATGTTTTACTGTACCTCCAAATCAAGACACAGTAGAGATTTCTGAAGGAGGCATGAGAAAAAATCATCAGGTGTATATGCAGAAAGCTAGGAAGTGCAATTCCATTTGCAACAGCTCCATAAATTCCTGCTTCAATAAATAGTAAATTTGAAGTAACTTACCTTTTCTTGCTGAGTTTTTTAGAATGTGAAGTAATGTATACCAAGGATAAAAGTAACAGCTGCTAGGAGCTCTCAGACCTGCAGCACACAGCTAAAGAAAAATGAAGACATACATTTTTGGAACTTTGGACAGCTGAGATCAGGTTTCTGTCAGGAACCGGGCCCTCTTCAGCTCCTACTACCAAAATCCCATCCAGATCTTACATGTAATGAACTGTTTTCTTGTGAAGAACTGTTTCTTCTTCTAGAAGGCTGCCATGTAACTAGGGACTAACATAGATTGAAAAGAAAAAATATCTCCTCAGGGCAATGGTAACACGTCAGTGACTGCACTGACCTCTGTAGAGCAGGTTTACAAACTTTCTCAGCACTCAGTTGTTTATTAATAGGTGCCCAGTCAGAAACAGACCAGTCTATTCATTAAGTACCATGTGAGAAACAACAACAACCAAAAAACAGAAATGAAGATAATTCCTGTTAATAAGATCACTGTGGTATAGAAGCACTTCAGCAATTTCCAAAAATTCTTGTGAATCTAGCATATCACAAATAATTTGGAGAGCGCAGGTGATGCTGGAGGAATAGGTAAACACTTTTTAATGCTGAGAAGATGTGTGCATTTGGACTAAACTGACTATAATTCTCCATTTTGAATTCGAGATCTGTTCTTAGCTTTATTTGTCACCTGGAATTATTTGGTTTTATGTCTTTTTGGACAGTTGTGGAATTCATGCATTCTGAACTTGTAGAGTTTTATTGTCATCTCCCTTTCCTTAAAAACAGAGTAATTAACAATGGGAAAATTAATACTTTTCAGTTGTCTCAATGATTGCCTGAAAGAGACAATAAAGTTATTCGAGAGACTGTATGTTTGAGCATACAGCTTTTTACAATTGTCTAAATCTGCAATTCTGACTGTAAGTGATTAGAAATTCAGCAGTTGGTTTCAGAGCAGTTTCTGCATTGAAAGCCTTGATATTTTAAGAAAATATGACAGCAATATAATTTTGTGGGATACATAATTTGGGAAAAGAAGGTTTTTGGTAGATATACCATCTCAATTATTTTAACAAGCAATATGATGATTTATGTGCAAATATATAACCTTTATAGAAACTTCTGCTAACATCTGAGTCTGGAAGCCTACATATTTAGACATCTGGGATGTATTTCTACACCCATCTATATATGCAGATCTATTTATGACATATATATACTGTTATTATATGCTTCCTCACTGCCAGTTCTCAGTGTCAGACTATAAAAGCTACTTTCAATTATTTACGATTCACAGAATACAAAAAAAAATTAATGTATTTCACAGGTATTTTGTATCTGGTCCTTTTAAAACCTTTTTTTTCATAGATTTACGTAAGCTTTTTCTTTGAAGATCCACACACAAATGCAACTGAGGGAAAGGTGAGAAGATAACTTATTTTGTCTATTTTAACTCACTTGGTGAAAATAACTCTCCACCTGCAAAAATTTTGTTGCTGAATGTAGACCTTAATTGCTCATCAGAGAAAAAGAAAAAATCCCATTCATCTGTAAAAAATGAGGTTACAGAAATGTAAGTAAAAGCAAGTTATGCAGAATGGACAAAGGCGAGTCAAGAGGATGGCAGGAGATACAGAAGAAATGTGGCTGTTAACCAAGGACACATGAGGAGGAGTTGGGAAGTAGTTTGAGCCTGGATCAACTGAACTTGGAAGAAGTATAAACCAGAAACTAGGAAAATAACCAGAAATCCCATAATGCTAAGAATAAAAGTTCAGAAAATAGTGCTCAGGACAAAGACACAACACTAGACTGCCAAGCTGTGTTTACATCAGTATTTTCGTTTGGTTCAGGAATGTACGGTTAAAGGAAATCTGCCAATCCCCATTTATTAAACTTTCCTCACAATCTAAACTTTGTTGTGCATTGCAAGCAGTCTTGGAGCAGGTGAGATGGATTCCTTTTGCAGGTATATACTGAAAGATATGATCTAGCAGTTCACCCCAAGCCTCCAAGCAAACCCCTGACATTTGTGGATGCAAACCATTCTGCATCACTTCCCCACAGCCCTGGCACCAGTCCTGGTCCCTCTTCCATTTAACAGACTAGCAATTTAGCAATATGGCCTCTGGCATAAAAATGACAGTCTTTTCCCACTGCATCAAGGCTAATTGATCCTGTTGTCTAAGTTCAGTTTATGGCACAGTGCCTTTGATTTCAGTCCCAAAATGCATACTAAACTGCCAAGTTCTAAAACCATTTACAAAACACTTGCTCATTTTTTAATTCTGCTCACAACAACGAAAAAGGGAAAGGGCAGGTCCCAGTATTGACTTTGCAGATTATATTGATGAAAAGATATTTCTTTTCTCTTTTAAATAAAGCAAGCAAACACTTGATACTAAAGGTAATTCTGCTACTGGTGGTTTAAGGATTCAGCAATGCAATGAAATTTACTTTTGTCCATTTAAAAACCTGAAATAATTTTCAAAGTATTTTAGTGGGAGAATATACACCCCTGGTATTATGGTATATGTTCCTAACACTGAGCTAAAATACCGAACACCTGAAGATGTTCAGAGTGAACATATCCAACAATATTAAAAAACAAATAAAGAACCCAAACAAACAAAAGAATTTTGCAGTTTTAAAGGGGTTTTATTCTTTGAATGCCACATTTGATTTTAATCCGTTTGCACTGTGAAATCTCCGCACTGATTAGCGTAGTGCATTTAGAAGTGTTATTGTACTCACTTCGGCAATTAATTTCATTACAAAATATGGGGGGATGAATTAGGAATTTCAGTGTGGTTTAATGGTTCTTCCCTGCTTATATCCTCTAAATAAATTTCATAGCCATAGGCAATAGATTTGTCACTCCACTCTGCAAAAAACCAGGTATGTTTTCTGGTTTCTTTTTTGTACCAGACATAGTAAGGATTTTGGTGTCAAAGCTAGGCTTTTTATTATTTTAATCTTGGCTATTGCAGTTAAAAGACCCTGTGTTAACCAGCAAAGGGAAACAGAACAAAATATCCTTTCATGACAGTTCTGTTATCACATCAATTGAGAGAACTCATATCACATCATGTACTGTAATGCCTAAATTTTGAGGTTTTCTCAATTTAAAGGCATGTAGGAACATATCCCTTTCATTCCGTAAGTTCAATAGCAAAAGCCTCTTTGAAGAAAAAACCAAAACAAACAGAAAAAACCCCAACCCAAAATGTTTACATATTTATGGGGGACAAATCTATAGAAGGCACCCTAATCTCAGAGAAGATGGAACTTGCACCTAATACTGAGTCTGATCCGCCACTACATGTGTAGCCAGCAGTCTAAAGACAGGTTTTCTATGGTCTTCAGGAGTACAAATTAACAGAACCATGTTTAAATTAGATTCGCCTTGCTGACTAAAATAGAGATTATTATTGATTAAAATAAAAGTTTTTGAATATGGTATTTTTTAAGGTACTGAATAATAATTTTTAAGCTAACTGAATAATTAAACTTTTAAAGGCTCTCAGAACTTCCTATACATGTGAAATCTTTAGAAGAAAATATTTATTGAAAATCACTCATCAGTCTAAAGAATCAAAGTAAAACAGCTGTTTACATAGAGTTACCATGTCTTATACTTTTGGTAAAATTGCATGAATTAAAAAACATATTCCACTGATACTTGGTAAAAAGAAAAAATGTTAACCTGTAGTAATATAGCTGCATTGAGTTTTAATGCAGTTGGGAATGAGGAAGGCAGAGCATCACATTATCTTGAGTAAGAAAAATGTCTTATATTTAATTTTAGCAAATCTATCTCTCCATGCAAGATTTTAGGAATACAAGGGCTGAAACTGTGATTTGCATAAAGTAAATTTAAATCAAGCAACAAAATTAAATAGATATACCGTACTAACACTAAGTGTAAATTAAAGAGCAATGGGATAGAGAATGGAGAGTGTCAGTGCACTTCTGCCATTCTGCAGTTATTCAGGTGTTTAGCAGAAAAGGAAGAACAGAAAAATGTGAAAGGATAGTAATTCTTAGGGAGAAGAGACACCTATGGAGGAGGTAGGAGCAAAATAGTTATGACACTGTGCTCAGAGAAAGAGAGGTAGAAAAGGTGAAGGACTGTGGTCTTGAGTTGGTAAAGTCAGAAACAAAGCTGATGTAGAAACTCAGAGGGCAAGATTGAATTGGTGTTGAGGTAAAGAATTATTTTTCAGTAATGGAAATCCAGTGACTAATGAAGATGTCCAATATTTTTTTCAGGTAAGTGTAAACACTCAAAATAATGTACTTGCAGAAGGTGAAAAAAATCACAATCATGCCCAGCTCTGATTGGAAGATGGAGTTGAATCGTTAAAGGCTAGAGGCTCCAAGATATAAGTGCATGCAGAATGGGACAAGAGCCTCACCATCTGGATATTTTTAGGAATATTTACATCTGTAGTGGTTTTCCCTGGCACCAAGAATGAAGTGTGATAAGTAATGCACAGACTTCATCTAGAAGACCAGTCTGAGTGTGCATGGTCTTCAGCAGAACAAGCTAGGCCAGGAGCCTTTCTCAAGGACTTGCGTACTCAGTGAATTCATTTTCTAGTAGTCCGTTACACCAAGAGTAATTGAAATGACTACGAGAACTTTTGGGAGAGACATTGAAAGTAGAAGATACAGTCATGGACTGCCTGTAGCAAGTATCTCTGAAGCAGCACTCTGTGAGCTCAGTATATGGGCTGAGACTTCACAATGAAAAAGAAACTGCTGTTGGGACAAGGGATAAAGATAGAAAAGAACTATGACATAAAAAATCAGAATAGGTGAAAGTAGGGTTTACATTTACAGGGGAGCAATAATAATCATGCATCACAAAGCAGAATAATGAAATATAGTGTATGAGACATCATGATTGAGATAGCTATTAGAAAATAGCATATACAAAAAAAACCCAGAAAACTATAAACAAATAGAATAGCAACAGATAAACCGTGGGGCTGATAAATGTTCCTGCATTCTTTCTCTTACATTTAGGTACAAACGTTGTACAAAAGCTATGTAGAGGTGTGTAACCTCTGTGTAATAAATCTATATGATGTGTATGTAATATATGCAATATTAATGGTTAGCAGAGGCTGGTGAAGCACAAATATTGTGAGAAGGTGCAAATGTAATAATATTGTGCAAAATACATGCACATGCACATTGTTTTGATTCTTTCTTCTTGTTTCTTCTGGTAACATGTGGGCTTTAGTGGCACATGGGTGAGATTGATGAGTCCACAAATGCACAGTTTTCCACTGAAAAGTTGACTGACTGTAACCAGAAGATGTAAAAGGAAATTCTGTTTTTTCTAGAAAATAAGGTACTGTGTTCTGCTCAGAGCTGTTCTTCTAAACGTACAGAATGCTTGGTGTCATTCTCACAGTCTCATTCTTTTTTCAAGTTGTAGAATATTAAAATATCTTCTATATTAAGCAACACTGAAGGTCAGCTATTCCAGCACACACTTTGTGATTAATAAAATCAGCATTCTTTTTTTCAATTTTTTTTCACACATTACGCTGCGCTATGTATTGCTCTCGCCTTCTTCCTTTTCCTCTGTGCATACACATACAGGTATGCATTTTAACCTAGCCTTTGGTTAGCCAGACAGAGCATGGGTGTAAACCCAAGGATACATCCAGAGGCAGACTGGACATAATACACATGACTTGGATTGTCCTGGCTTGTTCACTGTCTTGCCACCACTACTGTAAGATACCTATTAAATGGGTCCTAAGGTGCTCCTTGGCCCGGTGCCACATGTCACATGCCTCTATTTGTCTGTCAAGGGTTGTCTTGGCCACAGTGTGTAGTTGAGAAAATTCTTCCATTTGCTCCCTAAGAGGATAAAAGCCATAACATCTTAAATTAAACAACTTTAAAAATACCTGACTTTCCTTACAAACCCCTTCTGTATAGATTACATTTAAATATGTGCTTCATAATTAGATATCATTTACTTGGAAAGACTACAAGCATTCACATCAAAATTAACTCTTGAAAACAATTAAGTATTGTGGAAAACATTTCCCTTTTTTTTCCTCAGACACTGTAACATTTCCTCATATGACGTCAAATGAGCAAATAACTTTCAGATATAAAGCCTGCAAGAGCTGTGTGCTTGTTTGTAACATTGGGAAGCACATTGTGTTCTTCTGCAAAACCTTAATTTCCCTAGTTCTTTAATCACAGATGTGCATATATTCCCTATAAATCCAACAGCAAGATTTCCCCTGAATTCCACAATGTGAATCAAGAACAATACACATGCTTTCTTAAAAACAAGACAAATGTGTAGCAGTAGCTTTTTCATTTTTTAATGAAGGCCTTTTTGTGTGTTTTTCCTTTCTGTTAGAAGCTAAAAAAGAAATTGCTGGTGTCATACTCATAAAACATTCAAACTTTAGTTTATTCCTAGCAAGAAATTTACGGTTAAGAAGTCATTATAATTAATTTGGAGGATTTAGTTCCATGTGTCTAAAAAACACTTTTCAGTCAAGTAAGAAAGTTTGTTAAGAAAAATAAGAATTCACTAGCAGTGGTACTCTCATATTAAGTCTCTCAATTTAAATCACGTAATACCTGGAGTCATAATTTGTCACCGACAGTTGGAAACAAGGTAGATTATTACAAAATAACACCCAGTTTGGAGAGCATTTTGCTAGATAAAGTACTATAGAAATACCACATTCAGAAAAGAAAATTAAGCCTCAGTAAAAATCTTATTTTTCAAAGGTTCTTCAGATTTCTTCCCTGACTTGAAAGAATAATATATTCCAGTGTTAACAATACTTTTGTTTGGGATTTTTTGGCCTGGTTTTTTCTTTGGGTTTTTTGGTTTGGTTTGGTTTGTTTTTGTTTTTGTTTTTTTTTTGTAATTCATCAAAGATTTCATATTTCTGTAAGAAAGAGTTCCCATTTATACAAGAAATATCTTTGTTGGGAACATTTTCATAATTCTCACTTTTTCTAATTTATAGTAAAATGGGGTGACTAACATGTCAGGGCAGCTATAAAAAAACCAAGAATAGGCAAAATGCAAATTGAATGTAACTTTAAATTTTAATATGTCTGCTTCTGTCAGTGTTTATATTTGCCACTTAGGTTCACATATAAATAACACATAGTTGTTTGTAAGAATTTCCTACTCTATTAAAAGAAATGAGGGAAGGGGGAATGATAAAATGATTGAACTTTTATTACACTAGAAATTTTCCATTGAATTGTATTCATATTGAATTTCTCAGTATATTTTTTCCAGAAATAAACCAATAAAACTTGGTTATTTTTGAAAAACATAAAATCAGCGTGACCTTGATTTTTTATACTTTGTTAAATCAGAGCTCTATTTTTTGAACAACATAAGACAGCATAAAGACATAAAACAACATAAAGAAGAGAAAACAAGTGAACTAGAAATTTGCTCAATTTACCCCGTGGATAGCACGTAAATCATGCTCATTTGGCCCAAAGAATTAAGCAACATCAATAAAAGAGTAAAATGATGTACCAAGAAAACAGAATTACAGTCATAACATATTAACAAACCCACATTATACCATGACTTATAGACAAGTGCATCCTTAATAGCTTCAATACAACTCAAAAAAGAATAAAGAAAACAACACATAAAGTATCTCATCAAATTATAGTTGAAAAATTAAATTAAAAATGGGCAAAATAATAAAAATCACATATGACAGTATTAATGTCAGGGCAGAATGTTTGTTGTCTTCAAAGTGAGTAAGACAATTTTGTAAAATTTATTTAAAACTTCAATAAATTATAGTTAACGAAACAAGAACTTGTTTCCTATGTACCAGTGACATATCTAGAAAAAATAATTGCCGTCATTAACTAGACTGTATTTTCATTTTATGCTTATTACGTGACAGAAAACGTTGAAAGGTGGGTTTGATTTGACATGGACACTTATGCCACAATAACAGTTAATATAAAAGCAGAACAGAAGGAGTACCCAGTTCGTGCAAGGGCACTGTGTTTTTTCTGACTGTGATATTGAAATAGAATTAATCACTCCATTGAATTGAGTGAATGGCAAATGAAGATTTTTCAAAGTGATTCTTCCTTCCATGTATTTACTAGATACAATTTTTCTTCAATTTGTTGTCTACTTACTGTCAATGAAGAATAGAATTGTTTACACTTTGTGCTTTTAAAGCAGTATAAACAAATAATAGAAAATTCCCAACTTCCTATAGTACTGCAATTCTCAGAGCAGTTTTTCCTTCCATTTCATCAGTGAGAGACAATTTTAGTGAGATACTTTCAAAGAAATGTGTAGTACATTGATGTATATTAATCTATAAAAGGAACATGAAGCTCAATTGACAACATGCATAGCTTTTAACAAGAAGCTTGGTTTTTTTCTTCCATTTTTTTCATGGTACTTAGTCAGGCTACCCAGACATATAAGAACTTTGCCACATTTTTCCTTTTCAATTAGCAGCAGGTTTGGGGGTTTTTTTTCACTGTTACACAGCTATTCTGCTATATTGTATTTGGCACCATGTGTGACATAGTAATGGAGGCTTTTTATTTGGTAGGATTTTGTTTTGTTGGGTTTTAGGGTTTTTGTTTTTTTTTTCTTAAGAGGGCTATTTCCCAAGTTGTTATTTTAGTGCTATTTCAGAAACTTTTCAGTGAATTTTCACTCTTTAAAATCAGTTTATATCTGGAGTAAAACACATCATCTCTTCTCCAAGACCTTCAATTACCTTGGTATTTGGCTTCAAATTAGGTTTCTGGCAAAATGTAAAATCAGAGCAGAAAACAAAAAAAGATAATGACTTTTATCATATCAGGCTATAGAGAGCTGCTAAATAACCATCCATTCTTCAGGCAACCTGCTTTGAGGGTAGAAGGAGATAAATATTTGTATCTGAATGGAAGTAATTGCTCTGTTTGTTCTCTAGTCCTTCTCTTCATCTGTTTCAAGTCTTACAGTCCTCAGGACTTACTGTCCTGCCTCAAAGGAGAGGAGTCTTTTCTAATAAAATACTCATACTCTGCTTTTTAGGTAAAAGTGTACTCTATTTGACTCTTTGCTGCAGACTGTTCCTGCAGACTTCACAGAACCACAGGATCACAGAAAGGTTGAGGTTTACTTGACTGGGTTAACCTGGCACTTTCATTCTTTAAAGAAAAACTAAAGCTTCATGGTAATGTTTCTCATTTTCCATCCCACTGAGAAGTTTTTCTGCGGAGACAAATCAGAATTAATTCCCATTTGGGATCTACAAGGTGTTTTCAAAATATCAGCTCTCCTGGATTTCTTAAACTTTTGAAAGGAGAAAGGAGACTGCCTGGCTTGCCTTCAGGGTCGTATGCTTTCTAGAAGAATACAGAGAAGCATAGGCGTGAAAAAGAGGTAGAAAAATGTGTTTGTTTCTGTAGAAATCTCTTTCAGTTTTTTCCACTCAGACTTTTACTTCATCTTCCCCAGAAGGAAAGACACCAAGCTACTTTGCTTGTAGGTGCTAAATAATGGCATTTCTACACTGTACTTTGAGACATCACCCTATGGCTAAGTGGAAAAAAAAAAAAAACAAACCACCAAAAATATCAGTGAGAATGAAAAAAACATGAAATTCAGTATATTTCCCTTGATTTGTATCCATCACCTTTCTCAGTCAGGTACTATAGGATATTTCAGGATTCAGTCCACTACTTATAAAGGATCTCTCTCCTCTCCAAAACTTATTTTGGAGTCTCTGAAGGAAACAGATCACCATTTTTTTCTCAAAGAGTTTTTCAGTTACCTGAACAAATACATTCTACATTATGTTACCCTGCAGCTAATTTTTACCAATTCCAGGTTTGTTGGCAGATGGAATTTGGGAAAGCAATGCCTTGACCTATAGTTCTCACATTTTGTGCTGTGCTTTTTCCTTAAGAATTTGCAGTGAGTATTTTTTATGTTACTACTAGAGTCTCCTACAAGTCTGAGATCTGTTAGCTGTAATTTCTAGCAAGGAATTATGTTTTCTTGGGCCATTAAAACTTGTATCTTGAGATAAGGCCAGAAATGAATCAAAGCCATGCAATTTAACCTGAATACCACATTTTTAAACTGTATGAATTTTTAATCTCCAAAGAGCCCATTGTCCTAATTAAAGGACTTAAAGTTATAATAATTGTGAAAGAAACAAATAAAAGGATTTCTTTATCTACTGCATTTTATTTATTTTTTAAATAAAATTATTTTTTATTAAAATTATTTACTATTATTATTATTTTTATTATTTTTTTTCCCTCAAATAATTCAAAATAGCAATACCAATACAGGTTTCCTGCCTCATGCAGTGTTACATTAATGCAATTTGCTAAATTGTTGCAATGCCCTGACAATAACAGCTGGGCAGATCAGTTGTGATGGTATAATAAGAACAGCAACAAGAGCTTCCTGCCTTCGACTGACAAATGCTATTAATCCTGTGACCCATCATTCCTCATATTTGAACAGGACAAAAAAATCTTCACAGCCTAAAGTCATCATTTACCCATAGATGAGAAGCAGTCATTTCAGATAATGTGAAACTGCTATTTTCATCTCCACGCATCTCAGCTCCTTATCCTTCTCTAAAGGAAATCTTAAGCCACCCGTTTCATATCAGACTTCCATATGTACAAGTGATGTTGATTTACTTTGAGGAAAATAATGCCTGAATAGTCTCAAGCAGATCTCTAATCTCCAACTTTTCAATATTGCTGAAAACTTAAAATATGTAAAAAGCAATTAGCACTTTTGGAGTATTCTGATGTTACAGGTCTGTAACTGAATCATTTGATGAATTTTAGAGACATTATAAACTCATTTATTCATTTATCTCAGAAATTCTTTCTTTTCATGCTGTTGTTCTCTGAAATGTTGTCCAAGTTTAAAACAAATCAATTTCATTATTTGAAAATGCAATCTGTATCTTTGATTTACAGTAATACAAGACACTCCATATAATCTGAGTTAAAGGTTTGAATTTAAATAGACTGGACATGGACCTTGCTTCTCTGGAACTATGTAGTGATAGCCCCAGAATTTTAATATGTATCCAGAGAATGTCCTTTAGCTATACAGCCATACAAGATACTATTAAAAAATCATGAATAAATTAAAAAATTAAAAGGATTTTCCTCTCTTGCTTTTTATTGTATTTCTCAAATCAAAAGAAATGAAGAAAGGAATTGCAATGTTTCAGCTATTGAAGAAAGTAAAAGTATTTCGGTTTTTCTCCCTCTGGTTTTTTATGTTAAAAAAAAAATTGTTAGGCAAAAGAAACACAAAGATAAGGAAAATTCTCAGCGATACTGTTAAACTTGTAATTTCTGTTTCTGTCTTTTGTATGAGAAAGAACAATTTTAAAAAGAAAGGAAGCTTCATAGATTGTAAGGAGAAAAGTTATATTATTCTGTTAGACAAATAATTTGTAATGACTGTTCCATTTGTGAAACATAGAAGAATAAAACCAAAAATAATCTTGTTAGATCCCCTAGGAAATCCATCCTGCATTATTTCTCATACAGTATTTACTAACATATTGTCAAATTGAATATCATGTGGCTTGATCAATGAGACTTCAGTCTCATTCCCTTGGGAATTCAAAGATCAACAATAGATCTTATCAGCAGGATGTCTTGCTTTGTCATTCCCTTGCACATAATTACATTTACCATTTTACTTGTCACTGCAGTTTCTCATAATTTGTCCTTACACGGCAATGAATACCTACCTCTCCGGAGATGTCTGTGTTAAAGTATTAATGTGTTCCTGCAAAAGCAATCCAAACTTGTGCTGGGTTTCTGCTGCGGAATTGTGACACTTTACATTGCAGGCTACTAACTTTATGTAATATAAACTCCACTACTGCTGCTCAGGGTAAAGAAAACAGAAAAAACATTACCAAAACAAATAAAGTAAGTTCTGCTGAATAAAGATACAAATCACTCAAGTTATTGCTTTCTATAAAAAATTATCTTTGGGACTGCAAAAATTGGAATTTTTAAAAGTGTTCTGAATTAAATGGATAAACACCTGATCCCTCATCTTTTCCCTCATCTCATTCCAGATGGAGTGATTTTTTTCCAATCGTTGTGATGGAAAGATAAGAAGTAAAAACCAACAGTTTCAAAGTATGGGTTTTTACTTTTTAGTTTTATTTTTTAGTTTGCTATTTTGAAATCATTTAGCAATTGTGAACATGAAGTATTTCTGATTAAAAAAAAATCTTACAAATATCAAAAAATCTGGTATCTTTTAATTTACACTATTTCCCCTTTAGAAAGAGCATCCAATAGGACTTTACTACTATTCCTGGGTAAATAAAAATTATTTTAATATAGTCTTTTCAGCAGAAGAACCAAAAATTAAATGCTCATACAGCATTGATTTGGTGATATGTAGCATACTTACACAACACCACAATGCTGTATTTTTTTAGTTCCATTTTTCCCCCTGTTAAATATATACTTTCCTAGTAAATTTTTTAACACAGCAGCTTGTTTTTAATTTAATAATAAATCATGTTATGAGTCATTCTTGTTTCTAATCTTTGTGTAATATTGCTGCGAAATCAGCAGTTGAAAACAGGCAACTTCTAATGTACTAATACTTTTAAATTCTATTTAGTAGACATTAATTTTTCATAATGTCATTTATTTTAGGGATCAGACTGTCATCTATCGCCAAAATATGTCCAAAATCAGGTCTCCCATTTTGTCATGATTCATACATGCTCTTTTTTTCATGATGATCAGGCATTTGATGAGCTTTTTATGGAAAGGACTGCCAGTCTTTCCAACCTGTTTCCAATCCAGCAAGCCCTTCCCACTCCATTTGGCTACTCATGCTTGCAGGAACATTAATTTCTGTGCAATATTGTTTATCCCCCAGCAGACAGGTGGTAGAATGAATTCATCATCTGGGAGTCAAGAGCAACATGACTATTAATGCTGAGAGGATAACACAGGTAAACACCATGTTTTCAACAAAACTTCTGACCAACATGCACAGACATGCTGTGTGCCTAAGATGAGCATCCAGATACACTGTAGGCAAGGATGATTACAAACTGTTTTAAAGCACTTCTTTTTATAAATTTGGAAAACGGAGCCTTGGGATGGATGGAGCTGTGGTTTTTTGAGTTTATTTTTGCCAGAGTGAAATTATTTGAAAACGTACTTTCCTGGCAAAATCTTTTTGTGCTTGTCTTAAACTGCTTTCTTCTCCTTCATCTCCCTGTTTCCCCAAATATGTTCCTCTTAATTTATATTTTTCCACTCAGAAACCAGTCTAAGCTTCCATATTGCTTTGTGACTATTGTGGATCATAAACTTCCATTTGGAATAAGGACAAGATGAAAAAAACAAAAAAAAGCCTTCATGAGGCAAAGAAAGTGAATTTTAGAGGAGAAAATGGAAACAGCACTAGCTGGGCTGGATAAACATGACAGGGACAGCTTGAAGTCAAACACAGTGAAAATCATCACTAGAGCAGAATGTGTTTCCTTCGTATTCCAATAAAGAGCCCTTGAAAGCTGGGTTATGTGCATCTCTGGAGCAAGCAAACAGCTGTACTTCCTTTTCTCTTACTAAAAGGGATTTCAGGAAAAAGACAATGTATTTCCCAACCACGTGACATGTTCATTCTGGAAGTGTGAAGGTTTCCAATATCTTGTCCTACATACTCCAGCCTCATGGGCACAGAGGTACAGTAAGTACCAAGAGGCATTAAGCAGGAATATTTGGGAAATAGGATCCAACCATGTTTTTCTGTGATCGGCTACGCAAGTCTAGTTTTGACAGTATTGTGTGTTCTGCAAACATCCTTTGAGAACAAGTGCCAAAAGGGAGGGAAATTCTCCTTCAGATTCAGATACTTAAATATCAATGCTTGTAATATCGGGGTCCACAGTACACTGCAGAATGTGTGTCTAGGCTATTGCCAAAGCCATAGTCAGCTGAATTTACAGAACCAGTGTATTCATCCTAAAAAAGCTCACTGGTCAGCTGAGGAGCTTTGTTAGCCTTTACTGATAGTATTGCATGTTCCTTTGATTATAACATTCACAGAGCCATTTTACCTGTAAATTTATGCCCCAAAAGCCTGGCTTCGAGTCTCATCCCTGGTGTCTATGATGATACAAAGCCACGCTCCTAGCAGATCAGAATATAACCAATATTTCCAACATCTTATAGTAAATGGGAAGCCATAGTGCTGTCTCAGCAACATACCTTAAAATAAGTGAGATCTTATATTTTAAAGTAACTTGGGGACAATAAATTTATATATTGGTAGTTTGTTGCTATTTAATTTCTTTTTTATTGTCTATTTTTTAAAATTCCCAACTGAAATATTTATTTATTCTTGTTTAATCCATATTTGCCATTACTCCTCCTTTAATTCTGTGTCTTCTTCTAATTAACATTTTACATCTATTAATTTCTTTCCTGAGTTTGAGCAATTTAGTTTTATAAGCACTTCAAAAATCAGAGCGAGAACTCTGAGCAGATTGCTTAATTACGTGAGTAGTTAATTTGCCATTATGTAGAAATTCATACATAGTAAGTGGTCTTTAACTTTTTAAAATCTCATATGACGATTACAGTATGGATGAATTTTTTTTCTTTTTGCTAATTGTTCTTGCACTGTTCTGAAATCAGCTATGAGAAGGAGTTAAATAATGTATTTTATGCTTGTTTTTATTAAAGCTTTTGCTAAAACAAGTAATATGCCACAGGTCCCTTAACACTTTATGTCTTCATCTGATACACTCTGAAATCAGAGCTATTTATCAGAGTCTTGGCTTGAAAAGCGATGATCTCTATACGGATGTTCCAAGTCAGTTCATAAACTTGGCAGTATCTTTTTTATATCCCTTGGGAAACGCCTTGTCAAATGCCTAACCTAAATCTGGATAACAAATGACAGACAGTGTTTTGTCTTTTTTTAGAGTTTTTACTTCGTAGTTGACTGATTTTAATTTTACAAGGAGATTGTGATAAGGTCCTGGGCATCCAGATACCAACTCTCTGTTCTTACATCTTATGAAGGAGTAATGTGTGAGTGCAGTTACCCAGCAAAAAGGGGCAGACGTGACTTTAAGTCATAAAAAGCCTTTACTTCTGTAAATTCACCCATCCAGTCTGGTGAACAGTTGTGAGCCCTGACGTTTTCCTACACAAAGATAGGGGGGAGTGAGAGAATTCTAAGCTAGAACAAAATATTAGTTCAACTACAGTCCAATGTTAAAGGTATTTAAATTACAGAGCTGTGCAGACTTCTGCTATCTGAAGACCAGACTGCACATGCATGTAGGTACATCCCACTGTAATCCATAGGAATATTTAAATAAACATCTTTGAAATGTCTGTTCAATATCTCTGACTCACAAAAAAAGTGCTGTTTAAAATCCAGTTAGAATACAAGTCACTGTGTCTCTCTTCTCCTGGGTTCTTCCACCTTGTTTGTTGCACAGGCTGATCACTTTTATCTGAGAGAGATCCTGAATGAGCAGAGTTTACAGCATGAGGTATTAGTTAAGATAAAATCTGTCCATGCCTCTTTTCAAAAAGGTGGGACGACTCGGTAGCATCTTTGGAAGTCAGTTAGTGATAAGAATAGGGATCTCTGAGGGAAGGGACTGCAGTCAAAGAAGGACAAAGAACCCTCACCTCAAAGCAAGTTAGTTCCACTAAGGAAACAAATCCGTACATCCCAATTTGATAATGTAATTAAGTATAAAGAGTTCATAATATACTCTTCTGTAAACTATTTATTTTAAAAAGGAAATCTGGAGAGACTGAAACAATCCACATATTCAGTGAAAAAATAGAATTTAATTAAGAGTTTCATACTGACATTTTCAAAGTGAAATGTTTACCTTTTTTTTAAACATATTTTTCTGTTTGAAATTTTTAAATTACTAAAAAATAATGGGTTTTTTTCTCCCTATACAATGAGAATTGTATCCACGGCAAATGCAGTTTAACCTCTGATATTTCTGTGAAAATTAGCACAGATATGTTTCTAATCATCCTACTTTTTCCTCTTTTATGCCTAATTTAAAAATCCAGTGGCACAACCAAAGAATCAGTTTTTTGTACAGCCCTACTTAGGATTCTAAGTCCCATTGAGTTTCAATGGGTCTTTGTGTTTGATACTGTCCCACTGAAGTCAATGGGTGCAGGATGAATCCCTTTATCCCTCATACACTTTGCAAATGCATGAGTCACACACCAGGCAGCCAGGGAAGTGAGGCCATCAGCCAGAATCCTCAGGACTCAAGCCAACACTGCTTTGTTGATCTGCTCATAGGAAGAGCCATAGAAGAATGCAAATTAGTCCTTGCCGTTTGCCTAAATGAAAAGCACTACTTAATATTTCTCGATGCCTCAATTCCAGACAAACAACCCCAAAATGCTGCTACATTCTAATTTCCCAGACTATATTTTATTATAACTGCAAAACCACTTCAGTAGAAGTTCTGCTTTGTTTTTATTAGCATCTTTGGCAGTGAAAAAAAAAAAAGAAAAAAAATATTTCTAGTTATTTATATATGGCAGCTTTGATATACAAATTTATATGAGGCCTTCATTGGTTCCCCGCTAGTTTAGACATAATATTTGCTAAGTCTCGATAAATAAAACACATACAAAAAAAACCACAACCACCCAAACAAACAAACTAATACCACAACAAAAAAATCTATGAATGTATTAGGCTTAAAATTTATGATACTACTTGACAGAACCTAGTTATACTGACAGGTGCTATTACAGTGCTTTTGAAAGTACTACTGAAAACAAGTGGAATCATATTACAGCTGCTCATCTCTTTCAAGATACTTTCATCCTCTCCTTGTACAGTCAGGATATGTAGAGGACATTTGAAAAAGCAAAAACCTTGTCTTTAAAAATTATATTGCTGCAGATAGTGCTACTGTAGATGTATTTACTAATACATAAAACCCCAGCAGTAGAAATTATGAGGTCAAACATGTGTAATGAAAATTAATAATTTAACAAGTACATGGCCTGATTGTACAAGGTTTGGTTTCCATGTACCACATTTCAGCCAACGAACAAGGCAAGAACACTTCCCTATAATGAGCATCTCCATTGCCATGGAGCATTTTCCTTGACTCTGTTGGATCAAAAATGAGCTTTTTAGTTACAGAGGAGTATTGTGTTCAGTGTTTAGAATTAATCCAGCTCTGAACTGGATTAACTGGTCTACAGATTCTTTGGGCAGACAACCAGAGTGCAGAGGACAACGTGTATAATGGAACTTTCTGAAATTATTTCTGGTCCAGATATATTCTCTTGTCCCTTCACACTTATGAACAACAAAAGAGAGGGCTTCAAGCCTGCTGGCAAGTTAGCAAGTTCTTTGCAATAGTCATGAGTGCCAAATAATGATGAGGTTACATGGACATCTTGCTCCTGCATTTGGAATTACCTGCTCTTCAAAGCTAATTATTTATTTCTTCCAGCTTTATAAAACTGCTGAATCACAAACTGCTGTAATCAAATCATTAGTCCCTTTAAGCCAATTAAAGATATGAAATTAAATGACAAGCATAAAGAGGTTGAGGAAGTTCATTTTTTCCTACATTTTCAATTCAATTTAGTAATTTAGGTAGCTGCACATACTAGAACACATGCTTGACATTTTACAGGAAGACAAGAGGGTGATGCCATCAGGACTTTACCTTCTTACTGCCAGACTTCTGCTCTTTCTTCACAGAATAAGGAAAGTAGGATTAAATTAATTCTGACTTGCAAATTGGCAAAAACAGCTCCTCATTCTTTACCATATCTCATCTTCTCTTAGACCACTGAATCCCCAGGGGGCTGAGAGGAGGATCACCATGCCTGACACTAGGGAGACAGCTAAAGACACTTCATGACAACCCTCCCTTGGGGTAGGTAAATTAATATTGTCAGTGCTTCTTTAAATTCATTTCCCCTTGCTATTTGAAAACTTCTTTTTGAGTAAGAGATGCAGAAAAATAGTTTTCAAGATGCTTCTGACAGGCTGGTTACCACTTGATTGTGAGTGAAACGAGCCATACAAGGGCTCTGAAATAGTCAACCCCATTTCATCATGAACCCCTGTGGCAGGGTGGGTGATTCTTTGTTGTATGGGGACATTTTGACATGTGAGGTAGTGCCAAAATTACAGATTCCATGTGTTGGTGTAAAAGCCAGCTGGAAAAATACAGAGAACCATTAATCATTGAATAAAAAAAACCACACCAGTGTTAAATGGTAGTTTTTACACAGAGTTCTATCTTGCTAGTGATTTGGCTTCAGTGAAAGATAGGAATAAAGGAAAAATTTTCAATTTCTCTTACTCATCCATCTAGGATTCATGTAAATGTGATTAAGACCATTAAAATAATGCATAAAAAAGGTTACAAAATGAATTAACTGAGGAAGAGCAACACTAAATTGTAACACAATTTTCTGGTTGGTAAATTGCTCTTGGAGAAGATTCTATTACATCTAATAGAAGATGTCTGATAGAAAGAAGAAATAATGGAAAGCATCCCCAGCCAGTGTGATTTCTTTAGCCTTTCTTGGCACCATAGTAATAAATTACTTGGTTCAGATAGAGGGGAGTTCTGTGCATTGTCTTGTCTGCACTACAAATTCCTAGGCAAAGATTTTTTCTGCTGCTCCTTCCATTAGGATTTCTTGACAACAGAGAAAAACAAATCTTGAACTAGAAGTTGAGTTATGTTAACACTTAAATTGTTTGCTTGCCCATTGTAAAGTGTGCAATATTTATTCTAACCGCTTAAATTACTTGTCCACTTTAGTCCAGTGTAATTTTAGAACCGTAAGTAAAACCATGTCAGTTAGGCTTATTGAGGCAGATATTAAACAGAACTCACCTGGGGAAAGAAACCACAACAAAAAAAGAAAGAAACAGAAACTTAAACGACTGGCATTCATTTTTTGATTTCCAGCTGTGTCAAAGACTGCAAGAAAGGCACTATTACCTGCTGAAGTCTCTTTCTGAAGTACAGTTAATTGTACAAAATGCAAACATTACTTGATAGACCAATGCAGTAGAAAAGTATTTTCTAAATCTTCCACTGAAATATAGGTTTGGAGTTTTGCTGTTGTTTGCAGGTATTTTTGTTTTGTTTATTTGTTTGGTCTTATGACTTCTGTTTTATGTCTAGAGAACAAGTGAAAGCATACAATATACTTATTATCAGATCTATCTGTCTTTCTAATGAAATACCTATTTTAAAACTGAAATAAAGGTATTATATCCCAACTACAGCTTATGAATAAAAAGTGGGCACACAGGAGGAAGGCGAACTGGCAGAGAATTCTAGAACTTTCATTATCAAAGGTTCTAAGACAAGAGTTTCTGAGATAAAAGTTTAGCTTGAGAATTTCACATCTCTGATCAGTAAATACTGTGCAGAAGGAAGCTTTTTTTTTAACAACTTGATGAACCTTCCTTCTTTTTAGAAATAGAACAATGGAGAGTGGTTTCAATTTCTTTAAAGAACAGGCATAAACTGATCTAAATTGAAAACAAGCTATGTTATGTCCTAGACTCCTTGTTGTACTGATTGCCTAGATTGGGATCTTGGTTGGTGCCTTTGTAGTCTTTGTAGCTGCATACACAAATTCCATGCAAAATCCAGAAAC
Source organism: Ifrita kowaldi (assembly GCA_013398055.1). Lineage (NCBI taxonomy): Eukaryota > Metazoa > Chordata > Aves > Passeriformes > Cinclosomatidae > Ifrita > Ifrita kowaldi. The sequence goes on from VZRS01008081.1 coordinate 319,370, forward strand.
CAGATGGTAAAGCATATGTAGAGATCAGGAGTCTGAAGCTGGTGGTGATATTCACCTGGAGTTACAGGCCTTCTCCATAGTATTTCTGTAAAACTTCAAAAGAAAACCCAACAACATAGTCTATCCCAAGTGGCCCTTTTCAAAAAGGACACTTGAAAGACACTAGAAAGGAAAGAAAGAAAAGAATAAGCATTTAAAATAACACAAGAAGTATTTGAGAATTGTTGTCAAACTTGACACATTTTAAAAATAAGTTTTTGAGAAAATTATATTAACTTTAGGCTATTATACAAAGTATTTTGCAAGAACCTTAAAAAAATGAAATATTAACTGCTTAACAGATTTAAGGCAACATGCTTACATATAAACAGAAGAAATAGAAAAGAAAAAAACCGCTAACAACAACAAAAATAAAACAACTTTGGAAAGAAATCTTAATGGGTAAAAACACTTATTGTATGTAATTTAGCAAATATCTATCATAAAAAGGCAAAGCATTATGTACCTAAAATCAGTAAACAGTGGGAATAAATGCATTAGAGAAAAATGAAACTCTAAGAGAAACACTATAGCAAGAGTGTGGTCTTTCCCCTGAGATGAAAAGGATACAGTACAGGTCCTTCCTTCCGTCCTTCCTTCCTTCCTTCCTTCCTCCTACAAACTCCAATATGCACATTCATTTTGCTAAATAAAAGGTGTAGAAGATGCCCAGCTCTGACCCCAAGGGGCACTAATGAATTCATGGAGACACTGTATTGAGCTTGTGCTTCCATACCAGTCTGGTGTTGGGGAAACAAAGTTTCACAGCAAAGCTGAGGAGTCCCCCAACACTTGAACAGCTTGTGGTCAGCTTGGCACTCAAGATTTGTGTTTGGTTCTCTGAGATTTCGCACCACACATGTTCCTACTGTGCTGATAGTTAAAGGGCTGGGCATCCCTTGAGGGGCACCTGAGCACAGCTTTGAGGAAGTAAGTAAAGCATAATCCTTCATACAGGTGAATGAATTGATCCCTGTTGATAAAATTCTACTGATATCAAGGAAGCGATTCATATTAGTCAAAAGGGCAACACAGGCCTTTATGAGTAAAAGGCACTCTTCTAAGTATACAGCTGTTACTTAACACACACAATTGGCATAAGGCTGTTTAATTATGAGACCCAATATGTTGCTTCAGGTTACTTTGTACAGCTTTGAACCAAAAAATGAACAGTAACAAAGCAAGACACTGTATCTGATAATTATCCACATGCCTGCAAGTAAACCACAGTATCTCTTAGTGAACTTATTATTTATATTTTAGTAACAGGAAAAAAGAAAGTTGTCATAAATATTTGAGAAATTCTCTGAGACAGTGATCAATCCATGTTATTTTAAACAAATTTAAAGGGCATCCTCTTTTCTAGAAGTACTTACGCAATTTGTGGTGGTATGTAACTGTGCTCCTTCTTAGTGTTGCGGCTCTGATCAACTGAATGGGTGAATTAGTGCTCCAAGGCGAAAGGCACATAATAAGCCCCTTTGAAAAAACTTGAGAAGAACTGAATAAATTGTAGTTTTAGTTATGTTAATGAGACTTTGAGGGGACAGTGCAACTAGAACCACAAAGATCCTACCACAATGCTGGTTTGCAATTGCTATTTGGAAAACCTCTCAAAACTCTCAAAGGCACGGCACCATTTTCTTATGATCAACAGACTGCCAAGACCTATTATTTTTTTTCAAAGAGTACCATTTGCCTCATGACGACAAGGCCCATGACTTTATCTGGGACAGAAAAAACTAAACTAAAATAAAACAAAGGAAAGAAAAAAATCAAAAACCAATTCTCTAACACAGTCGTCTTGAACATGAAAGTTTTAATCTATTCACATGGCAAAGCAAAATATTCTGCCATGGAAGCCTATTCTCCATTAGCCTGCCTGTGTAAGTGAAGTTAGTAAGATATGATTTTTCCTATGAAAGCTTCTTCATTTGGTACTTTTTCCAGTTAACTCTGTTTTTATTAAATTCTGAGTTTATATTCTTTAATATGTCTGCTCAGACTTGTGCACAGAAGGGTATTAACAAATGATTTTCTGACAGTAGCAGTCACATTTAAACCTCGCATTCTCAAGTACATGACATGTGCTGAGTTTTGTAAGATTTCCCCACACCACCTGTGGCACTGTACAGTCTGTAGTTCTGTCTCCTTTTCCATCTTGCCCTGAGTTTTGGGAGAACCTTCACAGCAATACCTCCCACCATCAGCCAAATGAAACCACTAGTTTTAGCACAAAAAGCAAGAACATCAGAAAAAGATGTAGAGACTAAACCTATGTATAAGAATTTTTAACTGCATGGTGTTTTTTAATAGCAATTATATATAAACTAATAATGACTCTCAAATTAGACTATTTCAATTATAGTAAATCAGCTTTACATAGATGCAGAGATTGTTTCTTTGCTCAAACCCAATATTTTGAGCTTAGTCTACATAACTGTTGGGATCCCATCTATTAATTGTGTTGCAGTAAAATGTACACTTGCAGATTTTGGGATGGATCTAACTTGGCAGTTCTTGCCTACTGCTCCGAAGTATGGCATAGGAATTTCTTAACTGTCCTAAATGATAATGGTTAGGTGTTTTCTATGCTAAGAAGAAACCAACAAAGCCCCAAGCCCAACACTAGCCTCACCCTCCCAAGATAACTAAACAACCTTCCTCCCAAGTTCCTCCTCCCCTACAGAAAAACTCTTGTGTCTAGAAAGCTGATGACTACCTGATCCCTCGTATCTAGAAAGTTGATGGAGGTCTAGTTCCTTGTTAATTTATGCCAAGTGACTTCCTGAATGACATCTAAAAGCAAGTAGAGTTCTACAAACTGGTTTTGTAACATTCAATAAATACACCCCTTCCTCATTTTAAAGTATGTTACCTTCTCAAATGTATTGGATATTTATTTAAGTAGAAATGGTTAAGTCCCTTTTAATATTTATCTTACAAACTTAATTATTTTGTAATTTGCTTTGGTCCTTGTTCAGAAAAAGGTCTACTGATGCAGTCATTTTTGTCACAAAATTTTCACTTCCTGTTAAAGAAGTCCATACCATACTATTTTGTGTTCTCTTACAGATTGGCTTGTATAAATACAAATTTGACAGTATAAACTTTTTACTGAGTCTGAGATATTTTAACATTATTTAGCTCTATTTTAAATTCCACTTCTCTGACAAAATGTAAACTTAATGAGTAGATTATATGTGGTAAAGCTATTTATTGATATCATAATTCATGATAATCATCATGTATCAGAAATAGATTTTCTAACACAATAGCATAATTTGCTAGTCACTCTAGAAGCAGCAACAATTTTTAGTCCCACTGCTCCCACAATTTAGAAGGTTTTAAATAGGAAGGGGTAATACTGGCACAATTGGGACACTGCTTATTTATTTTATTGGTGTTTGCTTTTATTTTCTTCTTCTCTGTTATAATGATGATATCTGAAATGTTATTATTAGTATGCCTCCCTAGTATTGCATAATTCCCTGCTAAGTAATCAGATTTTACCTTTAAAACCTCAGCTCATTCCTCCTACAGTTTAACTATCCCATTCTTCAAATGACATTTCCTTCAAAAGATATTTCAGGTGCTAGAAATTTAAAACCAATTTCAATAAGCATGTATTTCTCTGTATCCAAGGAGTTTTTTGATATGGACGTACACTCTTAAGGGTAAAAGGATATAAAATTATTGAGAGAAAAGCTAATGATAATTACTACTACTAAAAAAAAAAAGTCATATGCATTTTTCAAAGAGTTAATACCCTTTAGAAATCTAAAGAAACACCAAAACACCCTCACACAAGCAGCTGCCTAAAATCTCCAGGACCCAACACCTTCATAAACATTTTCTGTTCCATGTAAAACATGAAAACATTTTATATTCTACATATCTGACAACATTCATGAACAGAAAAATCTTTCTGGGATCAATGCTCTCAGAAACAGAATACTTAAAGCCTACCAGTCTCTCTAGTAAACAGGAAAACAGAGTTTCTCAAGGCAGAATGAATAAATGTAGCCTGGAAAGAGTACAATTCCAGGAATTTTATTAACTAACTGATCCCTAGAGTTCCTATTTTGCTTTTTTCTTTAAGTGACAGCTGTGCCATGTGTAGCCATGAAGTACAAACCAGAAAATTCAAGTAGCTTTGAAGAAAGAATTTTTTTTTTTTTTAGGTTATTGCTGGTGTCTCACAAACCTTTAAAACAGGTAGTGACAAATTTCAGAAGCAGAAGTTGAAGGATGTGTTTAAGGCTGGTATTTTTACAGTTAAATTGAATGTTAGTTGCTAGCTCAGCCTGATGAAAAATACTACTTACCCATGTGCAACAGGTCTTGAAATAAAACTTCAGAACAGCTATGGATAAAAGCTTAATTATAATAACAAGTTATACAGCTTTTGTTAAAATGGATCTGAAAGATCATTAGCTCAATTTAAGATAAATTTGGAGGACACTTTCTTAATGAAATTATTTAGGATTCAAGATCATGAAAAAGATCAAATTAATTACATTACAAAAAGCAGCATAAATACAGCAAAAGAAAAATGACAAGAAGTACAAAAATGTAAATAACTCACAAAGTTGATTATATTTGTGCAGATATAATGGAAAAAGAATTGGATGACATGAATCAAGAATGCAATGATATTCTGAAAAGGAAAAAAAAACAAAAACAGTAATGCAAAAGAACACTTGTCCTGAACTTGGATGAGAAAAAGTTCCCCCAGAATTCATACAGAAGCTATCCCACCAGAAAGCTGCCTCTCAGATTTCACCACATTATCTCCATGACCTCACCCTCCAATTCTTTCCTGTGGCTTTTCTGTCCTATTACCTTTGCCAGATCTGACCCCTTTTTCTACCTCTGTTTTTCTAAACATATATTATCATAATGATGTATCACTCACCATTTATCGGAAATGGATTAGTGACCCTTTTTGTCCCTCAATCCTGGTCTTACTTTCTATATTAGTGTCCTGGCTCCTGCAGAGACCTTAATCTCTTAATGATTAATACAAAAGGAGTTCCTGTAGTCCTAGAATAGATAATGCTCAATGAGACAGAGCCTCAGGGCATTTTTTGATGCAGTTCAGTGAGTATCTGCTGAGACATTTTTGGAAGCATATAATATAGCCAGATTTTTCTGTTTTCATTTGCAACAGGCCTTCCACGCATTCTTGCTGAATTTCATGCCACTGCATTGAGAGAATGGAAGCACTTTATAACATAATGCCCCTTATCTGTACTACTACTGGTCCTGGAAATCAAGAGCTGCAGTCAGATAGCACCATGCATCCTGAATACCATAGGTTCTGAGAGAAAATATAGTTACTTCCTGACTTCTTTTGTGAGAAGTAAAACCTTGTCCCAATATGCTGTCAGCTTCTGGTGGGCTACCTTCTAGAAGGCATTTTTGCTCTGTCAAATAGCTCATACTGGTCACGTTAAATAACTTCATAGAAATGCAACAGGTTCAATTAAATTCTGCTGGAACTACAGAAGAGGGAATGTTGCCATAAGACAATACATTGGCTTTCTTTTAATCAAGGGATCCTAATTCATCTCGAAGATAAGCATAGACAACAGAGAGGGGGCAAATAAGAAGTCTCAGACTAGGTGAAAAAGGTTATTTTAAACAGAACAAGGAATAGATGGAGGAGGCACTGAGGTCTGCTACAAGGAAGAAAAAGGAGAGCCACTTAGTACAAATATTTCAAAGACACCAATCCCAGTTCTTCACTCCTGTTTAGACACGGAGCCATATCACATAAACTCTACCTGTTTCACCCCTTGGATGTGTTCCCTTGGATTTTAGGACCAGAATGTGCATTTACCTTAGTATGTCTTTTTAGTACATTATGCTCCATGCTCAAGAGCTGTCCTTGAACTAATGTACATATAAAACTTGAAAAGAACTGGCTGTAAAAAATCCACAGTTCTCTTCCTTGGGATGAAAATCAGATAGGTTCGATATGGTATCAGTGTGGATGATGTCTTCTAAAATAACAGAGGACTAGTATGAGAAAAACAGGTGACCACCATAGCTATTTGTGTTGGCTATTTATGACTGCATGTCAAGAAGGGCAGAAGGCTGATATTTAGAAATTGCTTAGATGGTTACGAGCAGAAGAAAACCTACTGCTGCTGAGAATCTATCACAAGAGACGATCAACAGGCACCATGGACCTGGCAGTGATGATGAGTCACAAATGACTGAGCACACTGAGAGGCGAAAGCACAGAGTGAAATAGCCTTAATGACAACTCTGAGTGAGGACCGGAATCTGGAAAGAGCAGATGGAGGTACTTGGGGATCAAGCACAGTTAAAGAAGAGTTGACTTTAGATCCAAATGAGACCCATTTAGACCCCAAAATCCCTCACATGCCTTGCATTGTGGTGGGGTAGTATCAAGGCATGGTATCTCCAACTTCAGAAAGTCGCCCTTAATTTAATTCTGCTGTTTTTGCTGTACTGCAGTTATGTGGTACTTTCATATTCAGTGAAATACACAGGATAGTATGTGACTTTCTCAGGAACAGTTTTGTATCCTTGAATTTTCATGTAGTTGTCTATTCCTCACTAGCCCTTTTATCCTCTCACCACTATTTTGGAATTTTAGTGACTTATTTTCATAGTACAGCCTTGTTATTTTTTTATTGGGCACTTAGAAAATAGATGTTCCATGTGACTTCTTCCATCTGTACATGTTTTTTGTAAAAAAACAACAGATTGCTTTGATGGTGATATTCAGGGGGAAAAAAAACTCATCTGCTAATAACATTATTTTTCGTTGCATGTTCTCCAATATTATTTTCTTCTATCTCTTCATGCCAAACAACTCTTTCATCCCTAGTCCTTCATATTTTTGCAGTTTAAAAATTATATAGAATATTAACTGGTTTAAAAAAAAAATCTTTTTGGGAACCTTTTCTAGTTTTTCCCTTCAAATAATGCCACATGCCCATTTCTTGATGACAGCTAAGTGTTTACAAGTTTTTAGTGTGTGAAGTGTTAGGGAAAAAAAAGTTTAAAGTATTCTGAAATAATCTGAATACTCAACTTAATTGGTTTCCAATGATCCATGAAATAGATGAATTATTCAGTCTTCACAGCAAATCTAACCTCTTCAGATTCAGATAAGATAAATGCTCTCCAAAAGTACAGGATCAAATCTTGAATAAGTACATCCCATTTCAAAAGCATGGGGATCATGGAATTATTCTTGAATTTCCATTGCATGGTGAGATGTGTCAAGAATGTAAATGTTGAAAAATACTGAAACACCCCAACATTTTCATCTCTTATTCCAGATCCAGAAGCTGGTAACCAAGTTTTCATTATGTTGAGGATTTTGAAAATCAGCTGTGTAAAATTGAGAAGAGTACTCGAACATCTGTATTATCTAAAACAAAGCTCAATTTCACAGAACCTTAGGGAAGAAAGTGACTGTTTGGTTATTTAGTATAAAGGGGCTTGTGAATAAAAGGACGATGTATAGCCACATTTATCCCACTCTATTTTGATACTACATTATGGACTTCTAAACACCCAATTCCAGCAACGCAATGATCTTAAATGGAAGCTTCCTATCTAGAAAACAGATCAGTTCTCAGGAAAGAGATCCACATAGCTCAAACAAGGAACACCTGTTTTGTGCAAAGAAAATGTCTATTATATGGGATTGGTTTTGAGTTTTGTGAGGTTTGCACAGCTTTTACACAAGTCAGTAAATAACAGATACAACATTATAGGAGACCAGTGACGGCAGTATGTCTGAAGAAATGCCTGTCTTCCCTGTGGAGTTTGTTTCTGAAAGTTCATGCCTAGTCAGGTCCCCAGTTGTTTTAGTTTCCAAAACTACAAGTGAAGAAGAGTCCCATCTTGCATTCTGTCTGGTGGTTACAGACTGAGGAGTAGAAAGATTTTTCTGAAATTTTCACTTACTGAGAATTATGGGCAATGCAGTTATTTCTTTCATGAATTCTGCAGTCAAGAGATTCTCACCCAGAGATGTACTTGCAGTTTCTCTTATCTTAGATGTCCACATTACAGTAGATGAATCTTTGGGTTTTTCTCCAAAAGCGACTAACAGATATGTTTATGTTTGGTTCACACTGAGTGAAACCAAGCCAGTAAATAACAGCTAGAACATTATAGGAGACCAGTGATGGCAGTATGTCTGAAGAAATGCCTGTCTTCCCTGTGGAGTTTGTTTCTGATGTTACTGTTTTGCTTGAGATGGCTTTTTAGATGTAGTAAAGTCGCTACCTGACTTGGTAGGTTTCAACCTTGTGATGGCAAGGACAACTCCAGTCCAGTCTGTTCTCTCACCGTTGTGTGAACCGGACTAAAGTCAGTGACTCTTAAAGGAAAAACACAAGAGTTGTACTTGCAGAAAAAGTAATGGAGGCTACTACATTTATCAATTATTATAAACTGGCTTATATCTATCTTCACATATAAATGTCTCAAAAAACTTTTATATTCATTGTTGGAAGGTTTCATCTCCCATTTAATTTCAGACATATACCGTGAAACTGTGTCAAATTTTTAGACTCTCTGAAGAAAGACTTTTTAAAAGCAGTTTCTCTTATCTTAGATGTTCACATTACAGTAGATGAATCTTTGGGTTTTTCTCCAAAAGCGACTTTACTACATCTAAAAAGCCATCTCAAGCAAAACAGCAATATCAGATATTTTTATGTTTGGTTCTACCATTTCAACGTACTACCCCTTCCAGTAAATGGTCAGAATTGTACACTGCTGTTTTAAGAAACTGAAGTATTGATGGGGCTGGTAGAGAAAAACATGAGCTGGGCCCCTTGCTTATCTTGCACTTGGCCCAAGCAAGGCCTAACAACAGAAAAATATCTGAAAAGAAGCAGAGGTCTCACAACCTGATGTTTCAGTGAGGCCCAGAAGAACACTGAGCCTCTGTACTAGCCAACAGCCCCAGTCCCTTCGTTGTGAAAAACAAGCCTCATTAAAAATCTGCTTCTTTAAGGAGGTAAGGATGTGTGCAAAGACCTACTGATGAAGATCAGAGAGCCTTTACTGCCTTCTCAGTACTAGAAGGACCAAAGTGCTTATTCTACCTCTTGTCAACTATAAATTCTGACTGAGACTCTCATTAAGCTCCATTAACATATTATTAACACACCCATTGGGATACAAATGAAGGAGAACATGGGACATGTAATGCCTGTATGACCAAAGTCAACAAACCCCACCAACATGGGATTGTTCCCTCTCCTTGTGACCAGCCAATATTTATAGCATAAAAGAGGGTCTTCAGAAAATGTTGGAGGAGAACAAACACCTCTGCCCTGCCGTGACCAGTCAGTGGACTGTGTCTCTCCTCCTCTCCTGAAGGGCTGCCTTTAGGTGAGCTTTGCACTCCATCTGTGTTGGATTGGAACACACTTAAAATATTCATTTTTTAAATATATTTATATACACATATACGTGTGTGTGTACATATGTATGTATCTTTCTCTTTCTCTATCTATCTTGTTACTAGATCCCTCTTATACTTTCTGTTACAATGCATACTAACACATACTAACACTCTGCAGTTAGTGCATTTGTCATGGGCAATCCTGAACCTGCTTTTCTGTTGCTTCAATGAAGTCTAGTATTCCTGAATCTGAATCATGTAAGTCCTCATTGAATACAAGGAGGCCCACAGTACTGGGTTGGTTTGAATTCAACCAAACTTGTAGTGCTAAACTGGCTATAATCAAAAATTAACCTCAGCCACACCCAGCCTCTCCTGTCTGAGAAGATCAGCTGGAATCCAAAGGGAGTTATTTTCTGCTAAATACCTATACCTTAACACAGCACTGCTGAAGTCACTGCTTCGCTTTCCTCAGTGGTTTTTGTTTTCTTAAATGTTATATATCTGTCAGCGTCTTGGAGAATACCCATATCCAATCTTAAAACTAAAAAATAAAATTGATCTGTTAGCACTTTTATCTTGTCTCTCTGCCAAATGCTGAATTGTTTCCTACCTGACATGAGACCATCCTCAGCCTGTGTACCTTTAAATATCTCAAATAATTAGTTATCTTATTGTTCCTTTCAGAGACAAGTTCAATACCTGGCATATTTGTTCTGTCCATTTTGCCATCTCCCATATGGTCTTTTGCTCATCCATAGTGCCATTAAATATTATTGCTATTAAAATATGGACATTTTCCAATATTGTATTCACACAAGGTCATTTTGAGGGAAAATAACTTACTTTAGTATGTATGACAATGTCATTCCTAGCTGCATTAAAGAAATAGCAGTCCTGTTCCAGACTTGCCATAATGGTAAATACCTCAAGTCTGACAACATAGCACTGAAATCTGGAAACTTCTGCTACCTTGCCACTGTCCCGTCTCTGACCAAGGTTCTCACAGAGACAGCAAATGTTAATGAAAATTCTGTGTAATCATCAATATTTCTCCAAAGAAAATACCTCTACCTTGAAAGAAAGTCAAATGTGTTAGTACAGTCTTCACTAGCCTTCCAGGCTTTGATACTCAACAAGTTAATTGCATCTAAAGCCTTAGACTGTTCTTTACGCACTACCTCTCCTCTCCTCTTAGACTGACAGGCTGAAAGCACAAACCAGACTGGTAACTCACAGCACAGATGGCACTGAAGACTGAAGGCTGTACTGGAACTGCAACAAACTACACATTTAGTTTGGGGACTATATCAAAACTGGGACAGTTTGTCTTAAAAGTTGCAGCAAAAGATGTGTTCTCTTGTGTTAAATTGCTGACAATTGCATCTTGGAGTGACATAAGATGGCCAGACATGATTAAGCAGATGGAACAAGTTTGAATTTGTCTGTAGGTATTTAGGTCCTTATAGGTCCTGTATAGACAATGGCCAGAAACCGATCAAATTCATGAAGCACAGATAATGAATATTTTAATTTTAATTTTTTAAATATAAAACTAAGAAAAAAAGAAAAAAATATATTTGAAAAGGATTCCGATACACTTGGATTCGGCAGAAAAAGATATTTTTTCAAAACTTGGACTTCTGGTTTTGCTCATATAAAGAGAAAAATTAAAATATAACAAGTATTTAGGGTTTTGTTTTCAAGTTTCAAAAAAAAGTAAATTTTGGAGGCTGATTTAGGGAAACGTTTTCCAGCAAGAGAATGGAAGGAGGCATTGTAAGACAATTTTTTTTTCTGCATTCCACATACTGATGTAGTTAGAAACAGGTGGAGATGTAAGGCTGCAATACACGGTAACTTTCCATGTTAGGTAAAGAGCATGACATGAGGGAGAGGCTGTGGATGGTGTCTGTCCAGACTATGGTAAACAGTCTGACAACTGTTTAACATAGCATTCCCATAGTCTCCCACAGCATTCGTACGCAGTAACTGGCTGCTCGCGCTTAGATGGGTGCACCCTTTGCTGCATGAAAAACTGTCCGGCTGGCCGGGCCCAGAGAGTGGTGGTGAATGGAACTGAATCCAACGATCAGCCGGTCACTAGCAGTGTTCCGCAGGGCTCAGTACTGGGGCTGGTCCCGTTTAACACCTTTATCCATGATTGAAATGAGTACGTTCAAACTATGAAAAAAATGTCAAACAGCAAGACCCCAATAAGTTTGCAGGCAACACCAACTTTGGTGGGAGTGTTGATCTGCTGGATGACAGCAAGGCTCTTCAGGGGGATCTGGACAGGCTGGATCAATGGGCTGAGATCAACTGCATGAGGTACAAGGCAAAGTGACGCGTTCTGCACATAGGTCAGAGAAAACTCACTGGGGAACAGTGGCTTGAGAGCTGCTCAGCTGAAAGGGACTTGGGGGTGCTTATTGACTGCTGACTGAACAAGAGCCAGCAGTGCTCCCAGGTGGCCAAGAAGGCCAATCGCATCCTGGCCTTTATCAAGAATAATGTGGCCAGCAACGAAGTGATTGTCTCCCTGAACTTAGCACCAGTGAGGCTGCACCTTGAAATCTGTGTTCAGTTTTGGGCCCTTCACTACAAGGACATTGAGGTGCTGGAGCATGTCCAGAGAAGGGCAACAGAGCTGGTGAAGGGTCTAGAAAGCATGTCTTATGAGGAAGGATTCAGGGAGCTGGGGCTGTCTAGTGTGGAAAGAAGAGGCTCATGCTCTCTATAACTGAAAGGAGGTAGTTGCAGAGAGGTGGTCTCTTCTGCCATGTCTTAAGTGAAAGAATGAGAGGAAATAGCCTTAAGTTGCACCGGGGGAGGTTTAGATTAGATATTAGGAAAAAAATCACTAAAAAAATGGTCAGGCATTGCAAGAAATTACACAGGGAGGTGGTGGAGTCACCAGAAGTGCTCAAGACGTCTCCAGATGCAGCACCTGGGGATATGCTTTAGGGGTGATTATGGTGGTGCTGAATTGATGGTTGGACTAATTGATCTTGAAGATCTCTTGCAAACTTGATGATTTTGTGCTGCTGTGTTCGAATGTTTAATCAATCATAATTTCAATAGAGGATCTTTTAAAGATACTAACTTACTTCAATAAAATACAATAAATTCTTAAGTAAGTATTGATACTTTTAAGCAGGATATTTTTTCTGACATAAACTTAAGCATGAATCAAAACTAATCCATTTAAGTTCTTTGTTCAGGTTGTAGCAGGATCTTTGTCTAAATGGGGCTTTCTATTCCTACAGCTATTTAAAAAAGCTTTTGGCTAGCTTAATGTTTCAAATAAAGTTTAACTGGGATGGGATTTACTAATTTAATCAAAGTAATCATGCTGTTACCAAAAAAAGAAAACTGTTTTCTTAATTAGCATATTAACATTACTAAATATATTATAAATTTAACTTTAGGTATAACTTTTTGAAATATTGCAAACATGTAACTGAATAGATTCATGATACTTAGTAAAAAATAGCCTTCCATGCAGGCTATTTTGATATCATAAGTGCTTATTATTTTCTCTACCTGTTTTAAATTTGAAAAAAATTGTTATTTATCATCCACTTTTAAAAGCATTCTCTAGAAACTATTACTTTACTCTCATTCTTGACTGTAGCTGAATTGAACACACCTTAATTTATTTAAGTAGGACTTGCACAAAAGCATAGGAAGTAGTTGGACAATCTTAAAATTCATATAATTTTAGACACCTGTTTTCTCAAGCTAATACATCAGACAAATATCAATTTTAATGCCCTGACATAAACCAGAAAGGTTCTAAATGATTGTTTAATGTTTATTTTTAAAACATAGATGAGACTGTTATAATCTAGAGAGAACATAAAATACTTTACATTTCGTCAGTAGTAAAGGTGGACATTCAAAAAAGATGTGCGTATTTCCTGCTACTGCCTTAATCAATGGATTGTCTCACTTTCATTTGTATGTAAAAAATTAATTGGTTACCACATATAAATCAAAATTATGCACAAATATTCACAACAGTATTAAAAAGATCAGTGTTCTTATATGTACTTTTATTTGTTCAGCAGTTGTTTGGCTCAATTATGTTCTTCGGCCTGGTGAGAAAACTGGATTAGCGCAGAACTGCAATTGCATCTCTAAAACGATAATTCTACCTTAAAGGAAATCTGAATATCAACTAATATGAATAGTTAATTTTTTTTCAATTCTAAATTGAGGTATTAGAACAGCTAAGCATGATTGTTTAATTTTTTTTGGTACATAGAGCCACCATTGGAAAAACACGGTAAAATTGAAAGAAATATGCTTTACAAATAAATTAATTGCTCTGCACTGAAAGAGGTCACTTGCAATAACATGAGCCAGCAGTCTTTGCACATTGGCACTAATGAGTTAAATCATTCAGACACAATGACGGGATTGTATCCTTCAGAGAGAAAATGGAAGGACCACAATAGGCCATTGAAAAACCCTATTGAGCAAACAACATTGATTGAAAGCACAAACAGGATGTTGACACTGTTAAAAAAGAGACAAATGTCACACTGTAATATAGAAAATGTTACAGTTTCATTATTATTTCAGTAATTCATCCATACATTAAATACTGCATGTAACATTTTAAAGTGGTATTTCAGAACTAGGCAAAATTTAGATAAAAAATCAAATTTTCATCGGTGAGGAGGATGGAGTAAAGGATTTTATTCAGTGAAATGATGGAAGGGTTTAGATTATTTGATTCGGAAAAGCAAGGATGGAGATTAAATGTGATAGTATAACATTAAAGTAAGGCTAATAGAACTGCAGGATCAATTGTGTCAAATCTCTTTATCTGATGCTAACTTAATAATACTTTGTTAGTTTTCAATAGTGATTCATAGAACATTTATAGCACTGAATGGTTGAAAATAACATCTGTGTTTGACTTTCTGTAAAAAAAGAATGTATGAATGTGTATGAAAAGGAATGAGAATTAACATATATCTTGATTGGATTCTTGTCAGCATAGACAGTTACACAGAAAGAAGTGATGATCGACATAATTTCTATTTATATTATTTTGTAAGAAATGCATACCAATAAATCAATACAATCAAGAAACCTCATGGCAAATTCCTCTTCTCATGTCAGCTAATGTAAAAATCAGGTAAAGATTTGATAAAATACCCTCCCTCTTAAATTAAAGATCAGCCAAACTACTATCTGACCTTGGTTCTTGCCTTTATATTTGTGAAACCTTTTCCATAAGAATAAGAGCACTTGAAAGTGTTGCATTGCAAGAAATAAAAACAATTTTTTGTATATTTTTCTTCTCCCAATATTTACTAAAGGAAGCCTCATGAAATATGACATCTAGTAGATTTGCTTCATTGATGATGAATCCAAGAGTGAACTCCAGATTATCTAATTTGAAGTACCTCAAGGTTGTGGGCTAGAAAGCACATGTATTCCATTGTGATATATTCAATTTTTGCACACGTTGAAATAGCAGTAGTCTTTGTTTAATATAATTCCATCTATGAAAAATGTAATGAAAGTGGCTACATTTCTTAAACCAGGAAAGTTATATAATACAACATAAATTTACAGTGGGCTGCCTCCTCTCCACCGTATCTCTGAGTGAAGAGATACGCCACATAGTGTCTACTATACAGGAAAACACATGCATTCAGACATTTACATGTAATTTCATACTGACAGATTTTGTAAAGTTACTAATGTATTCCATAAGGGTATGTAGAAGGACACTGGCTGCTCCTTTGAGCATATCTGGTCAAAGCCTTTCTTAATGGGCAAGGGTATTTTCAGTGGAAAAAGGAATGGAGGAAACAGTAAGCAAGACCATACAGAAGCATAAAACTGACCAAGAGATGGAAAGACAGGTAGTGATGAGAACAAATGGGGTAGATACACTAATTGGTAAGGATACATAGAGTGTGAAAATGTTTATTTTTTCAGTAATATTATCTGACTAATGACCTTGTCACTTTAGGAGGATGAGGTAAACAAGGGGGACAAACACACAGAGACATAAAACCTGACCATGTTAGTACTTGTGGCATCCACGAGGGTGTGTGTGTGCTTGTGAGCAGAGTGCATGCATGTGTGCATGTGTGCCTGCACTCGACAACTGCTGTCTCTAACAGCCATAGAAGAGGAGAGGGGAGGTGGCTGGCTGTGCTTGTGTCTGATGTGAGCCCTGTCCCCTGTCTGTACGGGCAGCTGCAGGCAGTGCCTTGTCTGTCAGTCTGTGTGACTAACCGTGTCAATGTCCTTGGTAAGTCTGTGTCTGGGTCTCTGCCTGTGTCCATGATTGTGTTCGGGTCGCTGGAATATGTACTCAGCTTTGAAACTGGTTGAAACTGCAAAGAAAGTGGCAGCCAGGCAGAGATGCTGGGTCCCTGGGCAACAAGCTGGGTTCCAGCAGCTGGCTGGATCCTGGGCTGCTGAGGAAGGATATGTGACTTTAGAACTTATCTTTAGAAGATCATCACCCGTGCTTTTCCATCATGCCACAGCAGCTGCCATAGAGGAAAAGCTTCAGAAAATTAGTATTTCTTAACTTTTATCAAAGTAAACTTCTTTTCATTGTGCTTTTATGTTTTAGACTTCTACTGTACTGCTATGAGATAAATGCCTCTTCATAATCATGAAAACACTGTCGTCTTCATTTGTATTTGGTTTCAAATGTGGGGCATTTAGTACCTGCAGAATAGATGGTTGGTGACTTGTTTTCCAGTTGAACTTTTTTCCTATACACTTCACTAGATTTTGTAGTTGTTTTCACCTATTTTCACCAGCTGATATACAGTCAAAGGACTGGCTCTGCATTGGAAGTGACAATTAAGCATGCTTCATGTTTGCAGGGTGCCCTCTAAAGAAATTTGTAGGCATCGATACCCATTCTGCATCTCATTTAATGACATTTTTTAGTAGATTGAAATTAAATTTAGTCTTTTTAGTAGATTTCAATTTTTAAAAGAGTATGGTTTTCTCTCCACTGAATAGAAAGTTACCAAAGCTGTATACTTCTATTTGCTTATTTAGTAATTTAGTTATACCATTGCTCATGTGTGAAGATTTAATTCCAAGGGGCTTTTTCTTTGTGAGTGGTAAGGACGCCTGCATATTAGTGCACCAAATAACTACCTAGCTGTATTTCAGAAGGGACGTTTCATCTTTCTCCCTCAGGTCTTATTTCCATTTTTGTGTCAAGAACATTTCATCATGATATTTTGAGGACTAAATTTATTTCTGAAACTGCTTCAGCAAAGCTCACCTGATAGTGTCCTATTGAGGACAATATGTTCCTTCTAGAGGATGTTAAAAAAAAGGAAACATGAACTATAGGTTTCCTATAAAGGAAAAAGGCTACAGTTGTTTAGGTGGTTTGTCATGGACTGACTGCATGGCAAGAACACCTTTTTGCATCTAGATAAAAAATCTGGTTTTCTCTAATCAGACCAGGTATCCGGACATGACAGCCAAGTGCAAATGAAAAGAATATTCTACAGTTTTTCCCTTTGCTGTAAGACTGCTTTGAGAAACATTTTGGGAAGCATTTTTCTACCTGGAATCCTAATTCTTAATATGATTTCTTAGTCTGGAATACCGGCCTGGGTCATCTTTTTGCAGGACCAAACCAAAACAATCGCTAACCAAATTTCTTCTAAAGTCACATGCTTTCCTTTTAAAAGAAATGGGATTGTCGATCATCTCTTACCTTTGCTTCGCAGTAACATTCATTTATCCCATTGGAATCGTATTACATGCTCTTTGTCAAACTGCTCTGCTCCAAAAAAAGGAGATGGATGGGACCACAAACCTATGGAGTGGTGATCATTTGGCTCTTACACTCACAGCTTTCTCATGAAAGAGAAGAATTACAGAAATAAAGCAGTAAATATTACTTGGCCATTCCAGCCACTATTTCTTTTTAATTTTTTTTTTTAAATTTTGCTCTAAACACCTTTAGAAAGTGTGAAATGTCTGTTTTACTTTAGCATCTTCATAAACAATTCTTATATATATTAAACTAATTAGACCCATTCTTTGAAAAGAAAACTCTCCACGAAAACAGCTGTAGGCAGTGATTACCAGTATGGATAGATCTTTTAACTACTATTCCCTAAGTGCAAATATTTTTACTGGAAATTTCAAATTTACTGGCTACAGAAATAAATTAAAAAGAAGCTCTTTTGTAGAATGTGGGGAAAAGGAAAAAAAATTAGACCAATGGCCAATGTGAATGTGTCTCCAGTTGAAACCAGACTGAAATTACACCTACAATATCCAGGTTACATCCTTGGAGATCCTGCCCTGAATTGTTTCCTTTTTGCCTTTGTTGTACTTTTTGAAATGATCTGAGAATTACCAGACTTTGCAAATGGTTTATGTGAAATGAATCAATATAACCTGCCAATACAGGATGTCATATTTTCAGAAGGTGACTGGGTAATTAGAACTTTTGTCATTTTATGTTAAAGCATAAAATTTAACAATTTATTCCATCAAGGGGATTTACTGTTCTACGCAGATAGATATGTCTTTGAAGGAGATGAGGGCAAAGATTCCCTGAAGGAAATTTATGAGTCACTGAGTATCTTTTAAAGAGACAGCATAAGCTATATAATATAGGTCAACAACAAAAGACATATAAATCCCGAGCTTATCTAAAACAAATTCTCTGGCTCTCCCTGTTAGGATTTATTCTCAGGCTGGTCTTCAATTCAATTTAAGAGCACAGGAATTTCTACTATTATAGGAAGCCAACCTAAGTACTGTCCCCTGTTAATGTCTCATATTAACCCACAGTGAAAAGTTTTATATAAATTTGTCTTCTTAACTGGTTCTGTGCATAAAAAAAAACTTCCTACATGGAAACAAATAAATTATTTTCTTTTGTCAATCCCTTGGAGGGAAAAAAAAAAGAAAAAAAGCCAAACAGTCAACCAACCCATTCCAAAAGGGATAAACTTTATCCCTTATGTTTAAGGTCATAAGAACAAACAAAAAGTTACTCAAGTATTCAGATTTTGGTTCATTTTTTTGCCTGTCAAGAATTTGTATTTCTTTTAGAACTCACTGCATGAGATATTCAAAGCTTTCTATAGGAGATAACCAATTATTTTTATATGTAGACTGCATATAACCTTACACAATCTGGACTGTGTTCTCCCTTATTTGAATTGCTCTGCTCTGAGCTACTAATCTATGTTTAACAACACTAAGAAAGCTTTCAGAACTGTGAAAAAATAAAAATATCAAGAGGTGATCTAAGCCACTTTGTAAAGACAGTATAAAAATTTCAGGGATTTTTAAAGGTGTTCAGAGTGCCACAAAGACTGATAATACAAATGAAAATAATTTTCCTTTGTTCAAGTCCTGTGCTCCATGTAAGACAGATTTTACAGTAAAGCGAAAGGCTAAACTTTGTTGTACTCAATCCCCTAACACGACAGTAATTTCTCAAGGTACTAAGTTAATGCAAAACATCAGCTGAAAAACTGTGTATGACATTGGAGTCTAAATATGAGAATATGTGAGGGGATTGATTTTACTTTTATGAAAGTGAAATGAGTATTAATAATTTTCTTCCTTCTTAGTTGACCACCCAGATTACAGTTTTTATCCTAAGGTTTTTATCCTATTCATAAACTGAGTACATTCAGCTCCTCTTTATGGATACATTTGTAAAGATCATTATTCAGCCACAGTCTTAACCATGCATTAAAGCATACAAATAGTCCATTGAAGCATTCTTCTGAGATTCTCTGTTTTCATTCTGAAGCGTGTTTTCTCTACATACTTTTCATATGCCCTCTCTAGAGGGCACAACCTGTCAATATGTCACACTGCTGCTAAATTTCATGGACTGACCCCACCAAATACTTCCGAACAATTTGGTAGGAAGCATTCTATTGCATTGAGAGCACTGCATTCCCATGGATCTGATAGGGATTCCAGTCCAACTTCTGTTCTTTCCTTGCACAAAACTGCTTTTCATGCCCCTCAAGCAGAATCACTCCTTCCTACTAGAAGTGCTTTCAGTACTTGCTGTTAACAAACTCTGTGCCTGCCACTGCAATGACTGTAGGAATGCAGTGGGCTTCTGGCATTGTATGGTGCCACCGGGCACTCTGTTAAGGGAGTTACAGCAAGTTGCTCCAGAAGACAACATTATTACGCCAGAGATTTTGTTTGCCAGTTAAAAAATCTAATTAGGCTCATGAAGGAAACAAGTCTGCTTTGCAATGGAACTTCGGCTAAATGAATTTCTGAACAAAGAGATATCCTTAATTATGTGTCAAAATCTTATAATAATAGTGTCATTGTGTAAACTGCTGGTGTGAGTGCTTCATGAGCACTGGCAGTTGCTGGCAGTGGGTAACATACTTGAATAAAGTGGAAGACCCACTGAGGGCTCACAAAGTGGGAAGACTTGCTGGAGAGTCTCCCTTATGCTGTTGGTGTGTCCCTGAATAAGGCAGTCAAAGCACCCTCCGAACCACCAGGACTGCTCAGTGAGGGGCTCCCCTAAGGGGACACTGAACACTGACAGACTGGTTGGGTATAGGCATCTTGGCTTTCCTGGGACACTGACAGACAAATCAAACACTAAGGCTTGAGGAAATCTCCCCTTTTCACATGACAAAAAATACTGTTTAGTATTATTAACTAAATCCTTGACCAGTCTACTCTGAAGAGAATATCGTACTTTCAAATCATGCATATGTAGAAATCATTAGGACTTAGCACATTTCTAATACTAAAATATACCTAATGAATTAAAAATTACTCAAATTGTACCTTAGTTTATCTCCTGTTCTTATCTCACAAAAAAATTATGCCAGAGTAATGGAAATCTTTGTTCACTGTGGCAAATATTCTAGTAAATGATCATTTTTCCTCAAATCCAGATTTTGCAATGGAGTGTGCCAAAATTTAACACGTAAAAAATAGTTTGAAAACAATTCCTCACAAAAAATGGGGCCCAGACAGTTTTGATCAGTGGAGGCAAAATGATTAAACCATGAAAACACCAAGAAGCATAAGTAGTCAAGGTGTTTTTGAAAAAACACATATGAAAATGTGATTTTTATACTGCTTTAGAGATACATGAAGAAAAAGTAGAAAGAAAGAGAGTTTTGATATATTTAATACTCTACTTGCTGTCATTCTATTATAAATTTGTCCTTTTTTTCCCACATTTTGCTATAGCTCTCTTTCAGATATCTGATACTTTTCTGACTCCTAGCTATTCAACACAGATCTTCCTCTGAGCCCTGAAATCCACTAAAGGTCAAGCTTGTTGTCTTCTAATTCATACAGAGGGTGACAGAAATACTGCTACACCTCCATCTTTTGAAGATCAGGTCTGAAGTAAATAGATATGAAGTAGATATTCTTCCTCAGCAGGAGAATGAAAAAATATGTTTAAAATATTGGAAAGCTGGTTCAATTTCTAACATCAGAGAATGAATCTCATTATAACCCGACATTATTTTGTGGAGTGTCTCATTAAGGTAAACTTATATCACCTAAGAACATATACAAAGCAGTAAAATGTTAAACAGTCAGGATCAGAATCACTAATTAGGTAAGATCTTCATGTATTTCTCTAAAGTACAGAGGGATAGGAAACTGGAATTAAATTATCATCAGATAATTCCCTTTATATTAGATAATTCCCTCTGATTCCACTCATGGCAGATTGAGGCCATCTACCTGCTGTTTCGGAAAACATCCAAATTAAAAAAAGAAAAAAGGAGTTACAGTTGGCTCTTTTTGTATTTCAGTGGCTAAGAACATTTTATCACTGCTAGAGAAGGATTTACATGAGGGCTAAATCTTTCCACTGGGTTCTCAGTGACCATTCCAAAGAGCTCCTGGAGAAGAACAAATGCATTCTCCTCTTCCCTATTATTTGATAAGGAAGGAACCACTATCAAGACAGGAGCATTTTATTTTGAGTATCAGGTACTACCTCTTTGTAGTTACTAAAAAGAATTTTAACACAAAATTTTTAATGTACTGAAAAGAGAGGAAACAGGAATTCCATGCATATTTTTAAAATTAAGCAACACTTCAAATTTTAATGTCTATGTTGCAAACTTTGTTTAATATCTAGACACCATGTTATTAGGAGCAAAGACAGAAAATAACAGAGAAAATTAACCCTTACCACTCTGATAAAAGTTGGATCTAAAGTGAACTGTAATTTGGAGACTCTTCTGGTTTGGTAGTGATTAATTTGGGGGATTATTACAACAATATCATTAAAATTTTGCAATAAAATTCATAATGCACACTCAGTTTTGAAGAAAGCTTTCACTAGGAACTTTCAATAAGATATACACTGTTCTGCATCTGCTACCACATTTATCTCTGTTTATAGTTTTATAGTTGCTTGGAAGAGAAAATATATATTCTCTTATCCCTTTCATTTTTATCTTTCATTCACCTTTCAGTTTTCTTTTTATTTTTTCTAATTTAATTCAGTAATTATTTAAAAATTAATTGATGGACTAGTGAGGGGAGACTAAACTTTTAGTATTGCTCTTTGTGAAACATAGTTGCTATGCAGGCTGAAATAATATAGTCATAGAATTGCTATTTCACACCAAACTGTCTTAGTCAGTGTTCTCCATATAATGAGAAAGTAATTAGCTTGAAGCATGAAGCATGAGCACTGCTGACGCCATGGCTTTGTAATATGGATTTATTTTGTTTATTTGTTTATTGCTTTTTCTTTGTAATTAAATTAAATGTGATGCACACATCTATAAATACAACACAGTAAATAGCAATAGTGCTGGACAATTGACATAAAGAAAAAGTATATTTTTTTTCACTTAGTACTAAAGTACTTACAAGACCTTAAATAATGACAGTGATTTGCAGTTCAAGACATTCTAAAAGGTCTTGCTTGATTTCTGAAGGTGCTTTTATGCTTGTTTTCTTTATTCCTTGAAAATACTGCATCCAGAAGCCTGTGGTTTCTCTTTGTTAAGTTCATTTGGAGCTGCCCCTGAGACCAAAGACATTTTAAGAAATGAAAGGGCATACAGTACTTCTCTTTCTGTTTTTATCCATGCAGGCCTGACCCCTTTAGTGAGTTTACACTAAAAAAAGCTTCGTTTCTTTCTGGGGTGTTCTTCAGGTAAAGTTTTGTTCCTACCCATCATACTTGCTCTTAGCCTTGGAAAAATATCTTTGTTATCTGAACTAACTTCTGCTGTTGCTTATGCGGTTATACTTTCACTGCATAGGCACAGATGTGAAATGACTGCTTCCAAAGTATTTATTCTTCCCAATGTTCTTTCCCTGAGCATTTTGGTGAAACAAAACAAATGAGTGCTGAGATTCTAACATTAAGAGTAGCATTCAGGCTGAATTTCTCAATCTGATCCTTATCAGGTCAGAATAAAGGTTAAGATTTTCATCTCTTCCTGAGCTATTTATGTTATTTTCAAAGATCCAAATGCATACATTTCATCCATATTTCATTCAGAATGAGTTTTCTTTTCAAATGCTTGGAGTACTATTTCCCCCTCCCCTTGAAATGGTTTGGATTTTCTCTTGAATCCTTTTATCTCTTACTTCATGTCTTACATGGAAAATCTTTTGATCTATTTTCAAGGGCATTCTAGGACAATAGCACTGCTGAGAGAGAAGCATGAGTTTTTAAGGAGCTCATTCAGTTTTCCATAACGGCAACTTTGAATATAATGTACATATATCAAATGCATTTGCATGTAGGGTATATACCCATGTGTAAATTGAAGGGCATCTGTGTATAGCAGAATACAGATGTACCTGTTCATGAATACTAATATTAAGTTATATGATTTGTATTTTAGACATATTTAAAAACAAACCAAATTAATTTTAACATATTTTTATGCTCCTAGATAAAGAAGCAAGCATGCATATATGCATGAATCAAAGAAGATAAAACCTGACTTGGAAACACGGCATGTTATCTGAAATACTATAACATCTATTCATGTATTTTCTTCATCCACTTGAGATTTAGATAACTGTTTTTCTTCATCCACTTGAGATTTAGATAACTGTTTCTTAGAGTACAATTTTTTTTTTCTTCTATTTCACAGAAAAATACAGCTCATTAGTCTAATGCTATGTGGAAGCCCACTTCAACCCTCCATTTAAGCTGGCTGATGAAAGCTGAAGCAGAATTTGAACAATTTACTACATGGCTCAGAAATGATATTTGGGTAACTTCACATCCACTAAAGAAGTTATTAAAAGAAAATATGGTGACACAGGCTATAAATTCCTGAACTAAAAGAGTATATCATGGACAGTTGATATTTGAGATAAGATATGTACTGAAATCAATTCTAATAACAGAAGTCTTCATTCTTTACACATCAGTAAACAGGAAAAGGTCAAATATGGCTTGGAGAAACACTTCAAACATATTCAGCTCCAAATTCTTCTTGTTTATCTTCTTAATCCAAATTCCTTTGTGAAATTACAAATAATAGTTCTTCTAGCAAAAATAATAATGATAATAATATCAGTCTATGCTGTTGTTCAATGCAAGAATATTCCTGCCACTTCCCTAAAAATGTTAAACTTCTCAGGGAAAAGCAAACATTTTTCTGTGTGTATTCTGTGTAGTCTGCAAATTACCACCACATACAAGATGTACAATGGTTTCTCCAAATTGTTATTTGGAGAATACACTCATGAAAAAGCAGCCAGAGAAGTGGTCTTTGAATGACCTGTGCCCACCCTTGAGGAGCTGACACATAGGAACTTCATGAAGTTCAACACAGCTGAGTGCAATGTGCTGCACCAACGTGCTGCACCCAGGTCAGGGCAACTTCCTGTCCTGATTTCGGCTGGTACAGAATTAATTTTCTTCTTAGTAGCTGGAACACTGCTGTGTTTTTTCTATTTAGTATGAGAATAATATGAGAAACTGATATTTCGGCTGTTCCTAGAGAGTGCTTGTCCTAAATCAAGGACTTTTCAGTTTGCCATGCTCTGCCAGTGAAGAGTGGCACATAAAGGTGGGAGGGACCATGATCAACCCAGGTGACATGACTGGCCAAAGGGATATTCAATACCATAGAATGTTATGCTCAGCATATAAACTAGAGGAGTTGACCAGGAGGGACTGACCACTACTCCAGGATGAGCTGGGAATTGGTCAGTTGGTGAGCAGTTGCATTATGCATCACTTGTTCTTCTTGGGTTCTATTACTCCCTCTGCCTCTGTAACTGCAATTATTATTCTTATAAACACTATTGTTAGCATATGTATTATTATTTTAATGCTCTGTTTCTTTTTTTGTTTTGTTTTCAAAAAAATTTGTAGGAGGTCCAAGTTCTTGATTTTAATAATCTAAAGATGAATTTTACCCACATCTTCCACTTCCATATATGAAATGTTTCATCATTTACATGTGAGCAAACTGAATATCTATTCTGCATCCCTAGAAGATCTCTTACACTTAGGAGCCTTTGGAAATTCTTAGACCTTAAGCAAGTCTTTTAAAGCTAGAATTTGGCATCACAGGCAGTTCAGAAATCCCTTTAGCTGCCCTTCGTCCATCAACAGTAATGTTGAGCAAGAAAAATGCAAAATATATAGAATATTCTAAAAACAAAAGGGCAGTCATAAAAGGAAAAAAAAACACGAAGAAATTGACAATTAGAAAATGAAGAAAGGTCATTCAATTTCTCTGTCAATTTTGTATCTGAATGCTGTATCATGGTACATTAGAAATGTCAAAAATAAAAAAATAATTCCTTTCCTTGCAGCACTGCCATCAGAGTGGAACGGATTAAGGTTTGTGTGTGGTAAAGTTACTAAATGTAGCATTTGATCTTTGTACCTTATAGGATTAAGTAAAAACCTTCAACAATGTAAAACTCACAAGAAAGACTGTTGTACAAGATATCCATTGGTCTGGTATAAAGAGAAGAGTTCCACAGTCTTTTACCACAGAGCCTTAGCAGGTCTAATACAGAGATAAATACTGTTAGATTCCCATTATCTACTAGCTATATACTGATTAAATATAGGGAAGATAAAGCACTTGTGTAGATCAGGGCTCCATGGCTTAAAGACTTACCCAGATATAACATGCCTAGGGGCCTTCAGATGTTCACCATATAATCCATTATCTCTCATAATACACACCTGAATTCAAAGCCAGAATATGCTGTAATGTTCTTAATGACAACAGTACTGCTACACAGCATGATCAAAAGGGATTGGCACTAAAAACTGTAGCTAAGATGACCTTCAGAATTGGAAGGAATTAGTGAAGAGACAATGTCCACATTTTAGAGGGTTGTGTTTACTGATTCAACAACAAATACAGAACTAAACACACACTGAATTTCACTCACTACTCATCTAATTATTATGCCCCAGCTTTCGTTCTGAGTGGACAGGTGGTTACGTCTTCTTCACCAAGACATTGTTGAATATATAAGATATAGTGGCTGAGACATCCCTAGGAAACTGTCCTCAAGGATAAAGGAGCAGTACAGAACTGGCAGATAATTTAAGCCCTTTTTTTTCCAGACTTTGGGAACTCTTTGATTATCCTATGTAAGAAATCAGGTAGGGAGGGCAGGAGACCAGCATGGTTGACCCCCTGGACAAATTAAAGTGTAAGAAGGAAATGCACAGGCAAGGGAACCAGAGCTATCCATCCTAGGAAAAATACTGGGACACTGTGCAATTATGTAGGGATGGGATCAGCAAAGCTAAGAATAAGTTGGAGACGAATTTGGCAAGAAATAGGACGATTTATAAGATGGGTTTCTGCAAATATATATCTCAGTAAAGGAAGATGTATTCTTCACAATAATTAAGACAGCAGAACTATTGAAAACCAGCATGGGGACGACTTTTTGCCTGTTTTCTCTGGCAATCTCTCTTCTCTCAAGTACTTTAACCTCAAGGCAGGGACTGGGGGAATAAAGACCTTTTCATTGAGGAAGACCAGATTTGAGGCCACCTGAGGAACCTGGACATACAAAAGACCATGTGACCCAATAAGATGCAATATTTAAAGCAGTCAGTTCCTCTAAACCTGATGAACAAATTATTCAGCCACTTTACTGATGAATCTTTCTGCATTGTTTCAGCAGCAGAAGTTAGCTTCTGGCACTTTCAGAAGTCTCCATATAATAGCATATATTTTAATTCTCTGGCATTTAGTTTCCCAGCAATTTCAGTGAATACCTCTTTAAAAGTTCACGGGTAATAATTCTGCATAAAAAGAAAAGTTACGATTCACCACTCTGTATTGTTTGTCCATTATTCTTCCTTGTAATAATAGGGGTGAAACAAAGTCCTCTTTCAGCTCCCTTTAATGGCAAAAGTCCTTTTGAAGGAGATCTGTATGTAAGTTGGCAATAAGCTTGACAGAAGAACACAAGTGATGATATATTATATACAGTGAACCCAAAAGAACACAAGTGTTGATTTATTATAAAGTTTACTAGATGATTATAAACATCCCTCTTTATAAAAATTTGACAGCACCAGTATTGTTGGCACTCTAAAATTCTCCTCCAGGACAGATTTCCTCAGCTCCCATGGTTTTAGCATATTTTCGATTGGTTCAGAAGCTAACCTTATCATACAGATCACATCACTGCTCCTTTAGAGTTCCTTTTTGAGAATTTACGGTCACATCATCTGGTCACGCTGCCATGACTTGGGAGTTAGTGCTGGAAATCCTTTGCTGCAATCGAGATCAGGGAATTAAGTGAGACAAAGCATATATATATACGGTACTTCCTGTCATTTGTGAAAGAGACACAGTCTCTCTGTGACTTCAAATACCAGTGCTTGCTGTAGTGATTTACCTAACTGCATATTTTATTCTAAATCTACCAGGCCACTTGCTGACACCTCTGCATTAACTGAGACTTTGATGTCTATTTTAAGTTATCAAGATTTGTTTGTAGAATACAAGTCATGTTCTTGACAGTTGCTTCCCCTTTCCTTCCATAATATAGCACCATCTGTATTTATGAGTGTACTCTGGAGCACTTATTCATTTTAAGTACAGAAAGCCATAGCATAATTATATTTGTAGATTAAATAGAGTAGCTTCTGCTACTATTTCTTCTCTGTTCAGGATGATATAATACAGAACAGGCAGAACAGGCAGAACGTAGAATATAGGCATTTTTCTGCAATAAAATGGTACTTGTTTTTATTTTGTCTTTCAGTTCTTCTCAGAGAATTTGTTTACGGGCTATTTTAAAGTTACCAGTTAATTATAATTTCATTTCAAATACACACACACACACACACACATACATATATATACATAAATATTAGGGGAATTAGCCCCTTTCATTTCTTATATCTATCTATCACACAGATATTCATATAAATATATAGTTCTAATGCCAAAAAATATTTGAATTTTAAGAAATAATTGTAGCAAATAAACTTTCAATGCACACAAAATGCACACTAGGCAATGGACAAAATTTGACAAATAGCACACCTTTTTAAAATGCCAGTTGTGGTTTATAATATCATCATACTTACATCTGTGATTTTCAAATTAACCATAGGATCTTAAAGACTTATAAATGAGTAGCAGGAAGTAGCCTATTTTCAGTGTTCCCACTGCATGATTAGTGGGTGCCCACAAGCCCTGACAAAAACGTGATTTGGTTATTTGCAAAAATAGGGCGGCGGGGTGTTTGCTAGAATAGGATGGGAGATTTATTTAAAGCAAATGAAGAAAGGGAAGTACGGAAACTTAATTTTACAGGACATTTATCCACATTAAACATTGCACCACTCCTCCCCTAAAATTTATTCACACAAACCCCAAGCAATTCAGGCTAAAAATACTTAAGAGAATTCTTAACAGATGAAAGAAATAGAATAGAACTTTCTGGTTTTAAATATTTTTTGAAGAATGGAACACAGAAAATATTATGAAAAAGGATTCTGGGCAAATTATATGTATAAACAGCAAAAGACATGCATTTATATACTTCTTTTTTTTTCAGTAGGTTTCAAAAACAAGTTCATCTGTGGACATAAGGTCCAATTAAAATGTCACAGTGTCATGGGGTGAAGCTTACCCTAAAGCACTTCTCTGACAAAGAAGACCTTGACTACATCTGACCAGCTCTAACTGACTCGATTAATGTAGATGATCTGGAAAACAAAGGCACATCAGAAAAACTGCGCAGTACATAACCTCACACTTAGATAATAAATTTGAGAAGGAAAACAGAAGGATGACAAAAAGCCTGTTGACAACTGCTTTAGATACAGAGAAAGTCAGAGGTTGTCCTGAGGCTATGTGACCAGAAAAGCCTTTTCAGGCTTAGGCCATAAGTCTAATATAGAAAGTCGAAAATATTTTTAAAAAACAGTCCTTTGGTGAGGAACAGAAACATGTCCCAGTATGTTGACAGTGCAGAAAGCAGAGTCTGCAGTGGAGACATTACAAAAAGATGCTGGACCTCCAGTTGGGCCTGGCACATCCAGGGTGGGAGTGAGCTCCCTGTTGCCCAGGGTCCATGTGTTAGGAAAGGGACAGAGGCCATCAGTGATCTGTGTGTCTGCGTAGTGTAGAGTAAAAACTCTGATCTGCAGATATAGATCTCTATCAAAGAGAAATAACTTAGTGAGAAACACAAGACCAGCGAATAATGACGGAAGTGGCAAGGAAATATGATGAGAAAATGCTTTCAAATTTTATCTGAGATCCATCATTTTTGTATAAAAGCGCCTACAATGCAAAATTAATGTTTCTTACCTTCCTTGAATATCTTTTTGCTTCACTATAGTATTTTATCTGAACCATTAACATCTTGATAATACTTACCGTGTTCCTAGTTCTACCGCAGAGGAATTGCACTGACTCCAGACGGTTTCCTCTGATTTATGTAAATATGAAGAAGATGAAATTCAAACTGTTTGTTTTTCATTGTAACAGAATGAGGAAAATTATGTTATAGCCTTTTGACATAGTCCATTCTGTTGCAGCTTCAGGAAATTAATGCTGTAAAAAAACCCTTTCTTTTCCATTTTTTAATGTCTGGTTTAACATTTCCAGCCGCATTAACCTTTGTATCACTATTAGTGGTTCAATTATTTATAAATTTCTTATTCCTAAAATATTTGATATTAAGCATAATTTGTGGCCTCCACAACTTGAAATTTCTTATTAATTTACTTTTCCAAATTCTTGACCCTAGTAAAAAAGGCTAGATTCATTAATGGGACTGTGCTTAAGTGACTTGGTTTTGACTTGAAGAATTGCATTTTGTCTACTTGTTTGACAGAATTCAGTAAATGGATGACTAATCTGAAGTTCTTTATACCAGTGATAGCTAGATCCCATGATGGAAGAAAGTTTTGATTCCAGTGCTCTGGTTGTCAGTTCCTTTGTTTCTGTTGAAGAGTTAGTAAACCTTAGCTTTTGCATAACCAGTGAGTAATGTAGATGCCTACAAGGTAAGAGGATAATATGCATGCCTCAAACACAGATAGCCAGACCGCCGTGGAGCCAACCAAGGATTGTTGGCAAGAACCGGCTGGGACAATGAACAGGATGTGGCTGGAGGAGGAGGCAGTACAGAGGTAGGGCAGCACTTTCTGCGATACGTCCTTGTTCTGGCTCCTGGAGATAAGCACAACACAGTGCGATGGAAGCACAGGAATGAGTAAAAAGCCACCATGGACTGTTGACCAAAAAGTCGAACAAGTAGAGGGTGTATCATGACCGCCAAAGACCCCTGAAGCCTCCGACCCACTTCCCAAAAGGTCTAGAAGAATGGATCGTGCATGGTAGCTAATTTGCACAGTGAGGAACTTATCTCCAGAGTACCTTCATGAAGACAGGGCATACATCCCAGGACCCTGGTCTCCACATCACCTGGATCGACGTTGGAGCGAGGACTGATGATCTTCTTCCTTTTCTTCCTCTCGTTCTGTTTCCCTCTCACTAATCTCTCTCCCTTCTCTTTCACCCTATCCCTTCTTCAAAATCCACTGCTGTGTGATTATACTATAAGAAAAGGGAATATCTTATCTCAATTTCCATGCCAAGTGTTTAATTTGCCAGTCAAACTCTATGTTTTTTCAGACCCTCTGACTGTTTCTGTTCCTTTTCAACTACAACCGTACACACCTGCGTGTTCCCTTTCCCTTTTGGGGTGGGATGCCACAAATAATATTTCAACAGTTAAAGCAAACATCTTCTTGTAATAAGAGAAAAATAATACACAAGTAAAACAACAAGCATAAAGAACAGTGTGTGACTTTGACTATGGTATAAACCAAATGTAGTGCTAAACATATTGCAGATTTGTATGACTGATAAATGCTTTTTCATTATTTTCTCCTTGTTAATTTTCCACAACTTACATGGAGTGGGATAGAGTGGGGCAGTGGGCAGTTCAGCCACCTGTTGTGTGTACAGGGCACAATATATCACCGATGGTTTTATAGCTTTGTCATGAGAATAGGAGAAAAAAAAGGTAGAAGTGAGGGGAAACTGAAGAAGAGTGAAGTTTTCTCCTTTAATGTCTTATCCTACCACAGCACTATTGGAGGAACAGGAGGTAGGAGAACTTTCTTCTCTGTCACTTCTTCTACAGAACTTATTATGGTAATTTCAGGTACTCTCAATGAGGGACTATGAGTGTGGTTCTGACTGCAATCACTAATTTGCTAGCCACTGTTACCTTGGGCAGGGTGATTAAGAGAAAGAAGAGACCATTGGATATGAAAGTTCCACTACTGCATCCTACTTCTCTCTACTATTTTGCGCTGTATCCCATGAGCTGGGCAGATGAGCAAGTGACTCTGAAATTTCAGGGCAGATGAAATACAGCTGCTTGCCTCAAGTATTTCTCTTACACAAAACCTGGTTTGGATTGGGATAATTTTATTCTTAGTAGCTGCAAAAGTGCTGGGGTTTTTTTAGATTTATTATGAGAATAATGTTGACAACAGACTGATGTTTTAGCTGTTGCTGAGCAATTCTTATCCTATGTCAAGGACTTTTCAGTTTCCCATGCTCTGTTAGTGAGGAGCTGCACAAGAAGTCAGGAGGGAGCACAGCTGAGATAGCTCAACTAAACTGGCCAAAAGGATATTCCACAACATAGAATGTCATACCCAGTATATGAACCGTGTGTATGTGCGTGTTGGCTGGGAGGAGCTGATTGCTGCTTCAGAATGGACTGGGTGTCCTTCAGCAGGTGTTGAACATCACTTGTCTTTCTTGGGTTTTAATCCTCTCTCTCTTGCTCTGCCCGCTACTCTCTCTCTCCATTGAAATTATTATTATTGGTAGGTAGTAGTAGTACTAAGTATATATTTTATTTTGTTTCAATTATTAAACTGTTCTTATTTCAACCCATGAGTCTTACTTATTTCTCCATTCTCCTACCATGCCACTGGGAGAGCCAGGGGGAGGAAGTGAGAGAGTGTCTGCATGGCACTTAGTTGATGGCTGGGACAGCTTTGGTTGAGTGAAAGTTCATAGTTTTATTGATGTATGATTTCCTTAAGAAATAGCTTAAGATCAGCTTGTTTTCTTTTCCGCAATCTTCTTCTTCATTCTCCAGCTCTTTCTAGTTATTGATATTTCATCTGTAGAAAAGATTGAAAAAAGTTTGTGAAATTGTTTGCGCTGAGAGTGAGACATATAAGCTGGAGAATACATATGAAAACCTTTTTTGTCCCATATATAATGGTAAGAGATGCTTCAAAACAGGAAATTTAAAATACGTAAAAATAAATTCAGGTTTCATTCATAAACCAGCATGATTAAACTCATTCCAACAGGAATTTGACATGACTGAGAATTGAACCACATTTTAAAAGTATTATATAAACATCAAGGAAATCCATGGCTGCAGAAATAAAGTAAGACAATAATGTATGCATGTACTGCAAAAACCTCATGTCTCAAAGCTCTGAATTATTCTTCTATTCAAGGTTAAGCAGTAGACAAGGAGAAGACAGTTATGCAATAATTTCTACATCTTCCTTTAAAGCAATTATACGTGTCAGTATCAGAAACTAAACTGGATCAGGCTGTTGATACGGGGCAGCAGATTTTCTGTTCTAATGTTATCATGCTATGAATACATACAACTGAAATATCACACCAGACATATAGCAGGATTTTACTTCAGGTTTTTAGCAAATCTCTTCTAGGTCCCAATACCCCGTGTAAGAATCATTAGAATGGGCTTTGCAGGAACACAGAAACACTATCCTTAAAATTAACATCATTCTTTTAGGAAGAAAGTTTTCAAGGTTTTCAAACATTCTTGATAAAATTTTGTAGAGCAACAAGCTTTTCAGTAAGATCTTTGAAGACTGAGTCTGCTAAATTTTGGTTTTAAGCTGTGTGTAGTATCCATTCTGGATTGGATACAAACATGACGTTTCTTCCCTTAAAATAAAAAAAATTTAAAAAAAAAAAAACAAAAAAAACCAAAAAAAAAACCACAAAAAAATTACCATACACTGAGACTCTTATTGCCTAGTTCCTTCTGAGCTTCTCCCATACCAATTAATTGGAAAGGTGGTATTCAGTTACATTTTTCATATTGAAATTTTGTGCCAGCAATGTATGTGAGTGTTAGATGCCTAAGATCTTGTAATTGTCAGTAGAAATTAAATCAGTACTACAAAACTTGCACCCAAACTCTGCTAGAGGAGCAGCTGGAGCATCTCAGACGGTACTTCTCAGGTCCCATGTCACATCTCCCCATCCTGGACCAATGCAGGTGATATTTTCTATCTGCAGAGCTGAATCCTGTCCCTATTGACCGAAACATCTCACTGACCTCCATTCTCTTTCCTGGGGCATCATTTCTTGGATGTAGCATCTTTCCTTGAACATGAAAGTCCAGGCAGTGGCTTGTAGAGTAAAACAGAAGAGCATTGCAGAGCAAATCTTCACTTTGGGGAATGGGTTTCTTGTGCTAAATGCAAAAAGGTATTTCTAATATCCCATGTTAAGACTTAGGAATCATAAAGTTCTTGCAGGTGCAACAAACATAAGTGAATTTCATCTGTTGTACACCATATGACAAATACCTTACATGATTATTTTTCTTCTACTCTTTTAGTTATAGGAGATAAGATTCAGTCTTAGTTCACATCCCACATTTCAAAATACAGGTGTTTACAAACTAGTAGTTCCACTTTCTTTCCAGTTCTAGCACAGTTTACAGTTACTAGACATGGGCAAGAATAGATTCACTATTTTCAGAAATAGAAGATTTAAATATCAGGCATGAAAAAGCATCCTGGGTTTTGGTTTATTTATTTATAAAACTGTTTTCTTAAATATTGTAACTATTTTAAAATCTACTTTATATCATTGATCTACTCTTATGTATCCAGAAAATTTACTGGTTAAAAGAGCAACTTCAGTTATGAACACCTCTTGTGATAGTGCACTCAACATGTCAAAGCTAAAGATACATATTCTGCCTATGAACGACTAACCTTTTAATATAACCAAGAAACTACTGAATTTTCTGCCCTATATGTCTTGAGACTTCATTTGAATCTTACAAATTACTCTGACTCTGACCTTTTCATGCAAGATAAGTCAAATGTGGTGACATTATCAAAATCTGTATTTTATTATTTTTATATTCATCATTTCTTAACACTTCAAAGAATATTATGTAATCTTTTTTCTGCAATTGCAATAAATTTTTGTTTTATTTCACTCTTCAAACAATTATTAAGACTCTACAAGGCATGTCTGTGAAGAAAATATGTTTTAAATATTTTTTCAAGTGTTTCTCACATTTCTACTTCACTAATACAAAAGCAGATCCCAAGTAACAGAGATTACTGTGGATTTTTATCTGAATTTTACGTATTGATTGATAGAGCTATAAAACTGCAAATCTCACTAATTTAATATTCGCCCAAATAAATATTTTATTAGACGTGCATTTAAAAAATTGAAGTTGAATGTTTGTAATTTCCTGACAGATAACATTTTTAGGTGCACAGATTTGTTAGAAAAAAGAACATACAAAGCAATTCCTAGAGTGACAAAAGTGACTTGGGGCATTTGAAAGCCTGAACAAACTTAGAACAGAAATATTTAGATGCAAGTACATGTCTTTGAACATGTACATACACTGCCCAATGTGAATGAAGGTCACAAACTAGTCATTCTTGTATGTCAAAGAAGCAGAGCGAAAAAGAATCCTCTCAACTGAATTATAAATTAACATCTTTTTATCAGCATTTTATTTTCGTGTCTGGTCCAGTCAGTTCTCCCCACTGCCTTGTACATACAAATAAATAGCAAGAAGGAAAAGGGATGGAAAAAAAGGTGGGGTGTTTTTTTGTTTAATATGAAGATTAGACAGTCTGTGTGTCATAATCTAATTTCATTTTAAATGTTGACCATGAAATTTTGTATGAAAGAAAATGAATGAAAGGTCCTTTCCTGCTGGCCACACTATTCTTGATAGAAATCAAAATGCCATTGGCCTTCTTGGCCACCTGAGCACATGCTGGCTCATGTTCAGCTGGCTGTGGATCAGCCCGGCCAGGTCCTTTTCCGTGGCAGCTTTCCAGCCACTCTGCCCCAGCCTGTAGCACTACCTGGGGTTGTTGTCACTCAAGTGTGGGACTTGACACTTTGCCTTATTGAACCTCATACTGCTGGCATTAAGCTTGTTATTGGAAGCTTCTATTCTAATGGTGACTCACAAAATTTACTTTTCACCTTTTTGCAGGACTATTTCCAAACTAAGTATTCATTTCAGAGAATGTGAGGGATTAAAATTTTCTTTTAAAATTTATTTTGGTGCGATAAAATAGAATTAAACAGTTTTTCATGCTACCATTACCCAAACCTCATTGCTTTCAAATATTTTTCTTACAGTTTGTGACAAAGACAAGGTTATCATATAAATTCGTCTTTGGAAGTAGCCTGATGCTGGATTAAAGGGTCATAATGAGAAGAAACTAACACATACCTATGTCATCAGCTGGGCCCAAAAGATCAGGGAGATGTATTGCGAGGAATCAATTTAATTTTGATTTTTGTCTCAACATTGTTTGACCAGAGGAATGTGGGGGAGCAGCTGCACACATGCCACCTGCAGGAGGCAGGTAGGAGAAGATGGAGAAAAGCCCTGTGTCTCTAGGGTGACTTTGCCTGACAGCCATTTCACGTCTCACATGGAATATCGAACAGGCAGCCAGTAGCACACCACCAAGCCCACCATGCCCTTTAGAATGGTTCTTCAACTGGGTGGCAAAAAGGTCTCCACCAATGCACTGCAGCCGAAAGTTTGGCTGGCCAATAGTCTCCTGACAATGAGCACACCTTGGGAGGAGCCCAGGGGTATGGAGTAACTGTGTCACAAACTGCGGGGCGTCTGCCCTCGCTGGAGGCTTTTGGTTTGCCCTCGGTGTGCCACTTTCTCTCCCTCTTGCTGGAAGCTGCTGGACGCTTAGCTCGGCACCTGCTGACCACCTCTGAGCCTCCTGCCTAGCCTGTGTCCTGTCCTACCACTTCATCTCCCTCGCCTGCTCCAGCCTTCATCTGTTCCTCCTCCCTGCGTTCCTGCCCGACACCCTGCCTGCTTCATCCCTGCCTGCCTTGTTCCTGCCTAGGCCCACCTGCTTCCCATTTCTCTGATGCCGCCCGCCCCTGTGATCCCCGCCCAGGGTCCTTCACCCCCTGCCCGAGCGCCCAGTCGCTCCCCTCATGTCCAGCCGCCCGTCGCCACGGGAGCCGTGCCTGTGGGAGCCGCTCCTTTCCAGGAGCTGCACAGACTCCCCCGGCAGGCAGTGTGCACACACCACCTGCCAGCTGGATGTCGACGGCACACTCTGAAGTTCTGGTGGTAATGCCCAATTTTTCTCTCTGTCTTCCCTCTCTCTCCCCCCACCCCCATTCTTTTTCCCTTTTCCTCGTCCTTTTCTGCCTTTCCTATTCTTCTTTAGCAGGTAACGCACTTTTCGTTGCCAACAAACAGTTCTCAGATATAATATTTGCCTCATTTGGCTTAATTCTGTCCTAGAGCATCCTTTTTTAAAAGAACTCCCCACAGTTCACTTTAGTGGAATGTGATGTATTTTTTATGCTTCTTGCCCTTTAAAAAGCTTATTGTGGAGAGAGTGATGATCTTTATTGTAGCTTAGCTTGATGGAATATGTTGTGAAAATACACACTTCAAGGTCTTTGATCATGCATTTTTTTCTGGGTTGATACCACATTTCTGGCAGCCTGTTTGACAACTGTTCTTTCATGCAGCAGGGTTATAGGCATTTTCCAGAGTTGACAGTCTTCCACCTCGGGCTGGTCTCCTACAATCAGCTTCTACTGCAAGATGATGTCACTAAGGGCTAGTCACAACACACGGAGAGACCCAGGGGGACAAAAAGAGCACTGATGGGCAGAAGAAACCCTGTAATCCGGTGAGGGCCAGTGGCACCCAAATCAGTGACTCCTTAGACTGTCTGTCAAAGACTGAGCAGCTT
This sequence comes from Ifrita kowaldi, assembly GCA_013398055.1. NCBI lineage: Eukaryota > Metazoa > Chordata > Aves > Passeriformes > Cinclosomatidae > Ifrita > Ifrita kowaldi. The sequence goes on from VZRS01008081.1 coordinate 356,353, forward strand.
CTTGTCTTGGTACAAAACCCACTGAGGGGAGCAAACCTGCTGTCTCCAGAAGGCCTTGCGGTGTGAAGAGTGCTGCTGAAATAAGGGAGATAGGGCATATTATGGTTGCAGGAGAAAAATACTTGGTAACTGTTGAAAGGTTGTTATGGAGCAGTTTAAAGGTATTGTGGTCATTTGTGTAACATTGTGGAGTGCTTAAAGGAAAAACCAAAAGGAAGGAAAAGATGGATCAGAGAGGAGCAAGTGTAGGAAACAGAAAAGTGGGTGAAAGTAGCTGACTGTATGTAAAAAGAGGTGTCAGTAGATTTAAATTAACCGTACCTGACATAAAGCTGGCTTTGCAGAAGCAGTTTCAGAAACTAAGTTCATCTGTTTATGAAATGTTTTTCTGTTCATGAAATATTTGATACACTTCCAGTAAAATTGTTGATCAATTGAAAAATTAGCAGGTTTTCTATTGAATTTGAACTAAACAAACCCACCCTAGGAATAAAAAAATGGAATGAGAGAAAGTAAGTTCTTTCCCAGAACACTTCTTGGTTTGGAAAATTTTATACTCTGGAATAAATCTAATAAGAAATCACTTAAACTAGTTTATGTTGTTATATTGGTAACTCAAGCAATATTCTTACCCTATAGACTCAGGTTATGTGTCAGAAGAAAATTTGATGCTACCAAGTACTGCATGTTCTCGCTAGCTGCTTCATGAATAATTCTTTTTTTTGTTATCCATCAGTCATTTTTCTATTTTTTTTGTATCTCTTCTGCATCTTAAAAATCACAATTCTTTCACAGCAATCACTAGCAGGAAACCCTACTCAGAGAGAATGTCCCTTTAAAGTCAGTAAGGCTCAAAGAGGATCCTCAGCATGTGTATACATATATCTACAAGCCTTGCTTCAAACTACTCTTCATATGCTTGGTGACTATGATAGAAGCTGTAAAATATTTTCTAGATATTTTTCTTAAGTATTGGCCCCATAAAGTGTAAAAAATCACTACAAACCCTCATTTGAAGGAGATATTCTTTGCTTCCCTGCTCTGAATTTGCATGTTGCTGTGTATTTTTTTAATGTTGGCTCCTTTCCTCTCCTTGCATTGCCTTGTAATCCTGAGCTGTACCAGCACAAAATTTACTTACATCATATTCTGTCATTCAGAAAAAAAAAAGTGTAATAGATAATAATCATTGCAATTTTTATAATGATTTTGTATTTTATTGCATAAAAGGTACTGCTAGTGCCTCAAACTTGCTAGGGTTTACTGTTCTGACATAGAAAATATAGTTTACACTCTGTGAAATACTTGGCAAAATAAGAGATTAATGGACTCCAACCCTTCTGACTAGCTCCAGACTTCCAGATCCCCATGGAAAGCTTTGAGAAGCCAGGGGAAATCTCTGAAATGCTTCAGGATCTTTTTTCTCATCGGTGTTTTCTATTTGACTTACTCTGTTGCCTACTAAAAAGAAAACATGTAGTGTGCAGTGCTCTTTCATTAAATGTCTGCTACTGAAACACAGAGGGAACACATTCCCTTTTTGCTATTGTGTATATGTGTGTTCCTTGAACATGGTTCTAGCTAACAGTGTAATTGTTGACCCTCACAACTAAATATGTCCAGCTCATCCCCCAAAGCAACTGACAGCAGAATTGTTACTTCTGAATTGCATCTGTTCTTACAGTACAAATAAAACATTACAAAAATAAGGCCACGTGGTTTTAAAGAATGTTAGAGTTATTTTTTTAGTGAGAAATGTTGACTACTTCTAGGGAAAAATGGATTAAGACTGAGACATTACCAAGGTTTTTCTTCACACTGGAATGACAGATTGTAGATTTTTTTACCATATAAATTACTTCAGTAGCTTTATTTTTCTTCCCAGGTGTATGTAACACCCTGAAACCATGCCAAAACTAACATTAACAAAATACGAGTAACATGCTAAATTAGTGATAGAGTTGACTCCATCTGTAGTAGACCCAAAAGCTGTGTAAATGCTGAATGAACAGAATTTCTTACTTTGAGAGTGAAAGCTATAAATTAACTATGGTATTTCCTTCTGGGAATGAAAAGGCACTGTATAATACTTTCCCAGGGAGGCTATCTTTTAGGTGATAAAACAAACCTTTTTTTTTTTTTTGGGGTAGTAGTAGTAGTAGTAGTAGGGAAAATCAAATGTTTCATTATTATTTATNGGGTATCTTTTAGGTGAAAAAACAAACCTTTTTTTTTTTTGGAGTAGTAGTAGTAGTAGTGAAAATCAAATGTTTCATTATTATTTATATTTTGCAATGAAAAAGTGAAGAAACCTTTCCTTGAAGTGAATGCTTTGGGTTTATTTCCTCAAAAAAATATTTAGTCTGTTAAACTTTAACTTAAGCTTCATTCATATTAATATTTATTACAACTCCAATGAGTATACCTGCTATGAGAAAGATTAACATCTCAGACATTATCCATATTTACCATCTGTGGAACTAAGTAAATCTGGTGGGTGCAATTTTTCCAAGTAGATAATGTTTTTCCATATATACAAAACTTGAATATGTTTGGGAAGATCAGATAGGGAAGGGAACAGAGTAAATCTTTTTTTTTTATTGTCTATTACCTATCATTCTAATTTTACTCAGTAGAAAAAAGAAGCATTACTAACATACTTTAAAAGATGTGATTGACCTATTTAACCAGAAATTTTCAGCAACATGTTAATAAGAAAAGAATAATTTCATCGACATGAATTTTTATCCCAGTGTGTACAAGTGACTGTTATGATAAGTAGTGCTGGGTTTGAAATCTTCATTATATTTGTTTTCTTACAGGTACAACAGTATGCACCCTCTTAAACTTTCCTTTGCATTGATTTCCTCAGAATAAAGCAGAAAGCTTTTTAACATTACACATAATGGCACTTTCATACAGGACTGTGATAACTCAGAAAATGGTAAAGCCTGCTGAACATAAGTTTCCTTTGATTTTTTTTCTCTCTTTGTCTAGTAGGAATATGGTCTGTGTTTTTATTTCTATGCCTTCAGCAATATTTCCAGCAATCCCATGTTGTCCTAAAGTCCTTATGAACTTCATGCAAATATCTACGTGGGCAGTTCTTGAAAGGCAAACTACTTAACAAAGTGAGCTTTTATCAAAGCATTAAGCTGTTAATAAATGAAGAATGTTTATCCTCAGAAGAGCTTCAAAGAGTGTTTTGATGAAGATGAGCTTTCTTTCTATCTCGCAGCTGTCCTTGCTTGTGGATGGGAGCTGGCAGGCCAGATCAGGCCTGCTGCCAGAGAAGAATAAGTAGGAGGAGATGGGCAAGGTTTCAGTGCAGGTGTTCCTTTAGAGCTTGCTGTTTGATTACATCCTAAACTGTGTCTGTGAAAGTGAGGCTGCTTTGTTCTTTTATGTCTGCACTGTGCTATTTTTAAACATGATAAAACCCCCTGAAAACATTTGCATTTTTTTAAAGTTACTAATTAGAAGAGAAAAATCCAAGTGAACAAAGACACTGACCAGCAATAACCTATAACAGAATCAATGAATTTTCTATCTTTTCAATCATGCTGCTGAAGTAATTAATTTCTTTAAATTGAAAATGATAGTACTGAATGAGGAGATTGATCTACAAACATAACTAAATAAAACTGGACAGAAAGACATTAGGTTTAAAAAGAAAAATCTCATAGAAATGCATCTTAACAGTCTTAGTAGTTCTATGTCGATAGGTTTTGAACACATGGGTGTTTACATCTCTAAAGAGAAATTGAATGGCTATTATTCTTCAGTGTCTGCTCTTTCAGATTTTGTTATGAACTGAGGTCTGCACACTCTCTCTCTATCTTTTTTTTTTTCCTGTGTGGTGGTAGTGGTGGTATTATTTTGTTTGCTGGTGATTAGTGTTTTTGCCCTTTGTCCCACCTACTCTGTTCATCTATTTCAATCTGGCTGAAATTCCAAGGCAAGCCTTTGGAAAAACATTTTTCAAGCTTCAATAGTAATCATTCCCTTCATTATTTGTAGATTTGATAGACAGAAGGAAAGACAGCATGGCCCAAATACACCACACGTAAGGACTTAGATCTGTAATAAATCCAGTTGCCAATAAAATCTTAATAATTCCATAAACCATATCACAACATCCACATGAAATAATGTTTTAATATTAGATATTTCAAATCTGAATGTTTGGAAGTACTGAATATCATCATAAAATGCGCAAAATACAGTCCAAACTATAGCACCAGGAGTGTTATGAACATTACAGTGTGCATCTGGATGGGTAATTTCCTAGCTCTGTTTTCTCATTGTGGTGCCAGACTAGTTGAAAGAGAGTAGAAAGTGGTCATGCCCCTAAAGCTACACATTGGTCTGATATGATGAGATACCTGCATGGCATAAAATAGATATTGGCCTCTCTTTCTTTTTTCTTTTTCTTTTTTTTCTTAGTGAGCATGGCAGAAAAAACATAATGGTAATATAGAGAAGGGACTCAAGTGGTTATTCTACTTCATAGTAACTCATTCGTTAGTTTATTGCAAAATTGTAAGGCTGAGAAGAAAATTCCTGGAGGATGACTTATATCCCTTTCTTTTTGTCTGGGAAAAAATTTTTGTCCAATATATTTCTTTCCATTCTTTCTGGCAATAAATATTGAACCTAAAATACTTGAAATAAAAACAAAGGACGTGAAAATTAAGATCCATGAAGTTGAAAGCTAAAGCTTTCAATTTTCAGGCAGTGGACAGAGACAAGGGGAAAAACTTCAGTATCTAATTCAGCATCATGAGACTCAATACTGCATTTCCCAGTGTCAGAGTTTATCCTAACTTTAGGCTGTCTGGAAGTAAGGTTTTTAACTCTGTATAGATTAGTAAGCAGTCTTTAGGTAGGGATTGAAAGGCAGATGTCAATATCCTAACAATTAAATGTCTAATTCTATATTCTGGAAGCTAGGAAAGGTGCATGATACAGTGCCTTGCAAGCTTCTCCACATTTTATGAGTAGGTACTAGAGAACAAAAAAGAGCCTATTTGTTATACCTCATATAACCTATGCCTTACATTAAAGAACAGGTTTGTCTCTTAAGGACCATTTAAGTACTCCAAAAAAAAGTAAAACTGTCATGACAGAAGAGACTGAAGGAGGTCTTCCTTGAAATATTGTGTCTTCTCCTAGAAAGTACATAAAGAGAAACTTCATTTGTGGTCTCTCTCTGATGAATTTTTATCTATAGGAGAATGTCAGTAGGAATGATTTCATTAATTCAGCTTATTTCAAGAAGGCCTCTGAAACTTGTACATTCTGCCTTCACTGTAGACAGGGAATTTTTAGTCCTGGGTTCCTCTTCCCAAAACCACTTTCCACGCATATTTTTCATCCCTTCTTTTCAGGGAAGCTTTAATATTTTTTTATTATCATCAGTTGGGTCATTAGATTATAGAAGTCTAAAGATAGAATGAATATATTGTCACTGACACGTGCATATAAAACCAGTAAAGGTAAAAAGAACCTTCCCTTTGGTGATATTTCTATAGCATTCTAGTTTGCATTTGTACAGGAAAATGAGATCTCCATGTTATGTAAAAAAAATGACTTCTCTTAAGAGATGCTAATGGCTTTTTTAGCTCTTGGTGAAAAAGATAATAACAAAAATAAATAGAATGGCATTGTAACAGAAATGATATTCTGCCTTTCTCAGCAGAACAATTAAGCACAGAATGCTAAAAACATTTTCTTCTGAGATGTGCTTGTTAGTCAGCATAGATATACTGCAAATACTGTTTGTTGTACTCTATGTCATTTGTATCTGTTAGGTTTAGTGATAGAGCTAAACAATTTGATACTCTTTTTGAGAACTGACAAAAGGCAGCAGACGGAGGTTATGTGTTGTCATGGTCATAGATTATAACTGTTGCAGAGAAGAGAATTAAGAAAATAGAAGAATCTTCAATGTGAGAAACTCCAATGGCTGCAAAATGAAACTAGACAATTTCAGATAGAAACTGAGCACACATTACTTAATGAGGAAGAAAACTGTTAGACAAACCTACAATTCCCTTTGAGTGAATACTGCAGTACAGTAAAACTTTAAATTACAGCCAGATACAAAAGTTAAAGGCACTTTCTTTCCATAATCGGAATGATGTGAGCAATGGTATTTTCACTCTAATAAAAATCTATGTGATCTGAAAATTTTCTATTTAGTTGCCTGAAGAGATTTTTTCCTTTGTTTCTATTTTCAGAAAAAGCACAAAAAAAGGTAAAACAAATATCTAGATTTAACTACTTATCATAGATTTCATCTTGTTTAAAGCCAAAAATCCAAGAATTAAAACCATTATCTTGAAATTGGAAGAGGTGGAAAGGTCAGGTAGAAAGTAGCTTAGAAACTGGATTTTCTCATCAGAGCTGTGCTGTTGAATATTCTGAAATGAGTTTCTCATTGTCAAATTTCATTAACTAACAGATAGAAAAATTTCAGTGGAAATATATTAAGCGAAAATATTAGGCCAGCTGTTGTCCTGCCTTTACAGAGTTCAAAACTCTCTATTATGTTTTGTTCTCTTAATGAAACAAAACATGAATCTGTGGGAAAATACATAAACTGCTTTTATTATTGTTTAAATTTATTGGAAGGATAGGCTGAACTGAAATGAAGTGAGGGAAGAAGTTGATAGTGCAGTAGTCCCACTGCTCACCAGCTGGTTGGTAGACAGAACAGGAAAAAATGGGGGACAGAGGAAAGACTTCTGCTCAGACTCCTTAAAATCCATGGGCTTGCCAATATTTTATGAGCACCAGGAAGAGAGAAATACATTAGAAAGTCCAGCCACCCAAGCATGCACATGATACCCAAGTTTCCTCTGACTCATGAGATGTAAAAAATGACATTTATGTTTTAATGACTGTTTGAGATATGCAATGTATGTATTTAGCAGTTTGTTGAAGTGCCACAACAGCCTTTTACAGGAGACAAATGAATAACAGCTTAGTTACACTTTCCACTTTTCCTAATTTGACTCTCTTAAACTTGGCCAATTAAAGAGCCCTGCAGGTAGCTTTTTAGAGAGGCTTTTAGCCTGAAAGTAATGTGTCTGAGGGAGAAGTCAGCAGGAGGTAAGGTTACGAAGCAACAAAGCAGAGCGTCAGTAATAGTGGGACCGTTAATAATAGGTCTTATCTAAAACTTTAAATTCAGATGTTACGTGTTGAAGAAGTCATACTTTATCCCTATCTTTTTTGAAATAATTCCTATCTAGGTTTTTTTCTTCAAAAGTGTAGTAAGCAAAGGAATCTTAGGAATATATAATTCCACTTCCAGGCAGTATAATTACAATGGACCACTAAGGTATTTCTTCTTGCCTTATCTCATCTCTCTTAATGCCTTTGAAAACACAGATCTTAAGGATCTTAAAAAAAAAATATATAAAGATAAAAGGAATACCCATTAGTGCCCTGAGGAAGAAAATATGGCTGCCTCTTCTTTAGCTCTTATAACCTGGCTGACAATTAACTGTTCATTTTAGTTTTGAGTGCACCACAGTACAGTACAGTGGATGGCTTTTGAGTGTCTGGAGCAGTGCAGTGCAAAGACAGCAGTAAGGCATCCATGTACTGAAATAAATCACTCTACTTGCAGTAAGTTTGCAAGTATTTATAGCCAAGCAATACCTCTTTACCTTTGCTTTTCTGTTTATCTGCTGAAAAACTGACATCAATGACTGTGCTAGTATTTTACAGGATGCATCTGAATTACAGTTAACACACCACTGAATAAAACCCCACAAGATTCTAAACAGGGATCATTTGTGTGTTCGTGCCTTGTGGACTGACATTCTGGTTAATTTATATCATTCCCTTGACCACTGCATAATTTTCAGCTCCAATATAAAACATTGGAATACAGCAGAAGACTGCATAGGATGCATAGTATGTAAGATACACATACTGTAGGAAATGCATTGCTGCATTTTAAATTATTAGTTAAGACTATGTTATTTGTACAAACATCAGTTAAGAGAACAAATGCATAGAAGCAAACTGCACAGCTGGATGATCAGTGGCCAGCAGTAAAAGTCTTTAAATTTCAAAATAATTAATTAGCAGGATAAAATTCTAATCTTACAGAGTAAAATTGTCTTTGATTTCCCTCCCTCTGTGCAGAGGGACTACATAAGAGCTGGAAATCAGTGCCGTTTAAGCCCTAATTTAACAGTTTAGATAGCACCTCAGTGGGGCTTAGCCTTTATGTTAGTTGTATTGGGGAGGTAGGATGACATACTTAATATGGGTAAAGAAGATAAAATAATAATTTTTTTTAATTATTAAGTGGGAAAAGACAATATAAATAAGAAAGAAAAATACAAAAATATCTCAGGAATTCTGGTGTATTTTAATGAAGATCTTCTTTCACCATACGCAATAAAGGAAAGCAACAGCTAAATTTCAATCAGCAGAAGTCATTTGCCGTAGTATAGTAATGAGTTTCTTCTTTTCATCTCTGAATCATGGGAAGAATTATTCACAATCTATTCTTAATAAAAAACATGGTCAGTAAGTTTCATTTGCTTGGTTACTAACTGGTCATGTACAGACTGATGTGTTACTAGTATCAACTAAGAAAAAGAAATTTTATTTTGATGTTAATGTATGTTCTTGATTGTTCCCACATTTGACACTCCTTCTGACTTTTGATTAGAAGTCTGTATTCTTACAGAAATTGAGAGTTTGATTCTTTCTGGAAGAAAATAGGAAATGGAGACAGAAATATGTATTCCTTTCTCTTTGTCATTTGAATGCAACTCTGACCAATGTAACCAGTTTAAGAAGTAAGAGAGAAACATTATGGGTCATTGGTTATTCAGGATGTTACCAATATTATAAGCAGACATAATTAATGTACTTCCCTGTGAAAAGGCCACAAAAACCTTCCACATTCTGTATTTGTATGTTTCAGTCCATATTTCTAAGTGCCTTAAATTCCGCAAAAAGCATAAATAATCATTCACCCTTTGTTCTTATATTTCCTATTAAAAATGAGAATTAGTCTTCCCAGTATTAAAGAAAAATCATCTTCTATGCTTAGCTTCTGAGTGTTCTCAATACATGTCCTGGCTTGGTCCCCATAAATGTAATTTTAATTCGTTCCCTTAAATTTTTCACACCTGAAACTTTTAAAGCAAAAATGCATTGAAATATATATTTTGTTTCTTCAATCTAGGTCAGCTGTGTTAGTGTCTAGGCTGATATCCCTCACTCCTGACTTGGGAGGTAATGCAATGGGACAGAATTGATGGTTTCTTTTCTGGCAGATTTCAGTGGTGCTCACATGTTGCCTACTTATATGGGGGGCGTAGATAAGGAAGGACATTTTTGTGGAGAAACAAAGCTGAGAGGCCTCACCTGATTTCACCTGGATTCTTTGAGTCTTCACCTCAGCTCACTGATACCCAGCGGTGAGCTCTGTGTTGGATACCTGATTTCAGATGGTTTAGGGATAAGATAAGAGACAGTTTTGCTTTGTCCAGTGCCTTCACTGACTTCTGGCCTTGAACGGCTCCTTATCTTCCTGGGATTATAATTATCCTGGGGACCAGTTTTTTTGCTCACAGTACTGTGCAGAAGAGAGTGAAAAAGACTACTCTTGATTCTCTCTGAAATGAAGTGTATGCCACTTGATGCAAGACTTTTTCTCCTATGATTCGGGCACACAAAGAAATGTCTTCATACAGAGGTTTTCACCTCCCTGTTGCTCCTGATTTGGAAGCAGCATGTCCAAGAAAAGTGTATTTCCTTCCAGTCTGTACTGCATCTCTGAGCATAGGTACTGCTGAGGTCAGATTGCGGTCAGCACCTCTAAGTGTCAGCTATGGAGCAGTGAGGGGTCTAGGAGATGATCCTAGGAACCTAAGGAGAAAATCAGTAGGCATTGGAAGAGAAAATGTGAGTGACCCATCTTTTCCTACTCATATTCAAAGGGATAGAAGGGGAGACAGGTGTTAAGGAGGTTAAAATCTGATCTAGCAAGACAGAATAAGGTGAGCTATTGTCAACAACAGGAAAGAATGACCGCCCAGAAGTTTAATCCTTCATTTTGTCATATACTTTTAGATGTCAGATAAAAGCAAACAATTGATGTTATTGAGTAATTTACAAGTAGATATCTTTGAGGCCTGTGGGCGAGGCAGTTCAGGATAGGTGAACTACTTTTGTAACCTTAAAATATGACCTAACACCACAGCATATATGAGACAATGTTTAAGCAGAAAAGGAGGTATAATACCTTGTATTGCACCAGACATAGAAGACAAGTAAAGATTGATTGTGTGCAACACATTATTTTGAGAAATGCTGCTGCATAAATAGCTGGGCAAGCAGGCTACATTTGATTGCCTTCACATAGGCTCCAGAGCCACTTGGGAGACCTTAAATATCCAAAGTGCTCACATGGAATATGAATAAAAGATTTAGCACCCGTGGGAGACCTAGGTTCTTCTGAAATGGAAGTGAATGTCTGTGTGTAAGGTAACTGAATCCTGCTCTGTATTCTGAAGTGAAAACTATTCACCAGCTGAAACAGAAGTCAAATCCCTTCATTAGGTTAGTTTGAAATTAGATGTACCTGACAACTCTTTGTTTTGATGATTTTAGGGTTGTGTTTTGTTGGTTAGTTTCTTTTGTTTCGTAAACTCCTTCCAGAAAACCCTCAAAACCAAACAGAAAGATGTTTACAGTGCTGGACTAAGAATGGTTGTTCAGGTTATGCCGTTCTTCAACACGAAGGACCCTTTCTGTGATGGGCAGAAGGGCAACCTGAACATCATTTGGGTTAATATCCTGTCAGAGAACAGGGAGGCCTTATCTATGCAGGGTGAGTAGCCTCTGGTATGTGCTGTCCCTCACTCTGCCCTCACCCTGCATTGTGTGGGAGAGACCTGTTGAACAGAGCCAGACAGTAAGAAGCTTTCTGACAAATAGACATTAGGGCTAATTGCCAGTCCCTAAGGCTGTGCCCCAGTCTCCTTCACTGTGCAAACACAGGCAGTCCCAAAGCAAAATACTGCAAGTTTACTTCTGATTTTCTCAACCCCTTCTGGTTTTCTAGTCATGAAGTGTTTTGTCCTAAAATCTACTCTGGAGATAAAGTAGGCTGGTGAGGTTATCCATATACACGTTGTGTTTTGTGCTAAAAAGTCTAACTTTTTCTAATGTTTTTGGTCCATCTAAGTTCAGCAGCTTGTTGGTATGGTAGCTAAAGTTAGGTCATTTTCTTGTAAGTCAAAACATGAAGTTAGTGCAGAATTTAGAACAGACTGGTGTTTTCATGAGCTATATTTTTGCATGCTGAGTCAAGAATACTGTTGGTCAAATGCATGATCTATAGCTTCTGCACTGACTACTGAAAATACTCTTACCAATATATATATTAGTGCTTGTATTCAGGGGTAATTGTTATGCCTTTAGCTACCCAGGTGATTTGCGTCTATATTTAAATAACAGGCTGTGTATTTTGAGTCTTAATCTTAGGAAATAATTGATTTTTTTTTTTTATTTCTAAAATGAATAGACACTATAATCCATAATCCTTCCTTTGTTGTATTTAAACTTCCTGTTATTTCTAATTACACCTGAGCATTTCATTATTTTTCACTTGTTAAAACTTGTGGAGAAAAAAAATGGTCATAAATCCAAATACAGAGATAGATCAAAGAGAGACCAAAATCCAAAATATGTCAAAAGTACTGCCACTCTAGATAGATGCAGGAATGTCACTGCTAATACACAGAAAACCACTCTGGAAACCTGATTGTCACTGTTACTAACAGACAGATTGACCAGCCCAGGCACTGTCCTCCCAGCCACTCCCCAGAAACAGACAGGTTCTGTTCTAGAGCAGTGCAAATTGCTGCTGGCTGTCATTTTATTGGGATATTCTTTTTTTTACTTTTCAGGTGAGACCATATGCCAGGGAACTAGAGATACAATACTTGATTATACAAATATTTACTTCGCTCAAGGAAAGAAATTATCTGGGAGAAAATTATTATTATTATTATTATTATTGTTATTATTATTGTTATTGTTATTATTATTATTTCATCAGGCTGCAGACAATCTCTGAAATATTGGTTCATTACCTCTGCACTGGCTGTTAAAGAGTCAAATCTGCATGTTGTAGTACCCAAGTATTCTTAAAAATTTAATTCTAAGTTGTTGATTTAGAGTTTATATACAGAGTAGGACTTCCAATCTCCCTCCAAGCTTTTTCCATGTCCTAGACACTGTGTCCTATCTCTGTTGCTATTCTCCACCCAAAGGTAGTGATGTTTTCCAGAAAAAAACATTGCAGACTTAGACTCATAACCAAATTTACTGCATTCAACTTGAGCTTTACATATAAGGAGTTATGTTGCATCTCTGATGTATTTTCTGCTTTTTAAAATAATTAACATTTCTTTTTCCAAACAATACTTTCCACACTCAACTGGTTTGTTACTCAAGTGGGAGAGTCTTTCAGTATCTAAATGTACTACTAAATAATCACATCCTTTCCGACTGGAACTTTACAACATGCCAAGCTCCCCTTGAAAAGCAATTGGACTGAAAGAGAAAATTTAACCAGAAATTTTCAGAGTTATAGGTATGTCCTGGCTTTCTTCTGAACAGAGTTTGGAATTTCATATTAAATTTTTTTGACCTTTCAAGACCCAACCAGTTGTTACTTCTGAAAAGTGATATAGCAATTCAGAACAATCCCCATACAGACTATGGCCCCAGTTATGTAGAATTTATAGGGGTGCAATAGTGCTATGGTCTTACATCAACTAGAGCGTGTTTCCACCTACCACTGAAAGAGCAGCTAAATGTCACAGTTGGGTTTTAAATAGATTTTCTTGACAGATTAGTCAATTATTTCCACTTTCAGGTTAGAGTACATTCATACAAAGTTTAAGTAACAAATCCTTCTACATCGGCACTCTGTCCCAATATTTCGGATTAAGGATTAAATGTAAAAGCACTAGTTATGTTTGATTCAAATTTTCAGATAATGTGCATAGCACATTCTCAATGTACCATTCAGCAGAAATCATGAACACTTGTTTTTTCAATCCTCCTGCTCTCACAATTATTGAGTGTTTCTACCTACATTCAGGTTGATGCTCCTTAACAATCAATTAAGGTTTAATTTATTTTCCTTCTTTTTTTTTTTTTTTGAAATCCCTATTAGAAATTTGAGGTTTTAATCTCTCTTCTTGACAACTCAGCTTTTTCTAACAACATTTTCTGAATCAAATGAGCTCCAGCGTGCCTGTGAATTTTTATTTGTAGCTTAGACTATCTTTCTCGTAATGCTGTATGACTTCATCTGTGAGGATGTAGGAATAAAGTAATCAAATTCAGACTCTTAGACAATGTAGATGTGTGCAAAAAAATAAGTTATTCTGTGAATGTCTAAAAATTAAGGCTTATTTTACATGAAAACACTGCCATTTTCTTAGTAAAATGTCTTGAGGGATACATTCTGCTGTACCTGCAGCTCTGCAATGTTAATCTTTCAACGTGTATAATACATCTCTTTGCAGGGAGCTGTTGAGAAAGTAAGGTAGTTAATAATGAGCTTGCACAGAAAGAGGAATGTAATTTTTATTTAGACGTATTTGTGCATTGTCTATGTTGTTTACTGCTTGAAGTAGGAAAAAATTCCTTTTGCATTTGGGTTTTCCCGCTGATTCTTGTTGCCTGAAGATGCACACCTCTTCTTCATCTCTGAGCTCAATAAGGGGGCCACCTGGTTACTTAATCCTTAAATCATCAGCCACGATCTTCACATTTTCATAAACTGAGGTCTAAAGGTAATCTCCCCAACACACACAACATTCACAGACAAAAATACCTCTTTTTCTAACACTGGTAATAATCACATGGTAATAAGTAATAAGACTATAAAAATATAAGCGGTCAAGAAAATACGGTTTTTTACACGCTCACAGCCTGTGTATTTTGAAGTAACTAAAAGGACACACAACAAACTTGGTGTTCTCCTTTCTTGTTTTTTTAATCCTATTTTACTGATGCTTTTTACATGGGCATAGATTTGGAGAATCAGTCCACAAATACTGCATCTGCACAGACATAGGTTTGTGAGGCTATATCTTTCTTTCTGAAATTTCTGATAATCTCCTTTTTCCTGTATATTGTTTTAATAGCACAGAAAGAGGAATTTTACAGAAAGAACTGTCAGTGGTAACAGACAAGCATTTCTGTTTTCTTGTAATTTTTAAGTCAAGAAAGACTGAAAAAGCAAAAAAGAAACTAGTTAGTCTTTGATTTTCAACTATTAGAGTATTTTTATACTTATTTTTTCCTTCGTCCAATCACAAAACCCACTTAATTTTAGTTGGCTAAGAGCTGTTCTCTGAAGAATCATTTGCAGAGCTGACTAAATTCATTGCCATGAGCAATGTGACAGTACGTCAGGGAAGAAAGGCATTTGCCATCATGCTGATGTCAGAGTTTGACTGATTTGATTGCACAAGATTTTGCCTAATGAAGTTTAAACTGTCTGAAGAAAAAATAAACCTTCTAACAAAGTAGTGAAGAAATGCTGTCTATCCTACCACAGAAATATTTGGGGAATAACTGTTTATTTTGCAAAACAAAATAATCTTTTCCTTAATGTGTAAAGTGTAATTTTTTCTTTAGATACATATCAGAACTTAATTACTAGTTGCATTAAATTGTTGTAATTTGACAAAGAAATGAGTTACAGTCTGATCAGCCAAATCACTCTAGTTTGTGTGTGTTTATTTGCTTGTTTTTAACTTAATAACAAACTTTGAAATATTCTCATTAGAAGAGGCTTGTTTCAAGGAAGAACAGAATTTTAGTACCTAATGTTAGTGAGTTTTCAATCAAGAAAAAATAGAGCAACACCAAATTTTGAACTATGTTGTTTTTTCTTTAAGCCAATTCTTTTCTTAGAGTGATATCGACAACAGTTTTATTACCTTGCTGTCAACAGTAGAGATGCTAGAAGACTTTTGGTCTTATGGACATATTTAGGTACGTTTAGTTCTGAGCAGATACTGAATATAATATATATATATATAAATTTAAGGCTACTCCATAGTTTTCAAAGTTAAATCCTTAACTAAACGCAAGTTCCATGGTAGAACTAATGGAAAAGGTGGTTATTAAACACTTTTGCAATGTACTGATCGCATAGTGTTCTTAGATTTGCTCAAAATAGATAACTTCAGTGTTGTAATGCAGTGGCATTATTCACCTGTACTATCAGTTACAGTACTTGAGGAATATAAGGAATTATTAGGAGAACCTTAATATTCATTCTCTCTACAACGAAAGTACTCAATGAGCCTGATATATTGAGGAGAAAAGCATCTATGCTGGGCACCTGCAGCGCTCTCTTCAGCAGCCACACATTGTTGTTCCATGCACCTGCTGCTGTCAAGGCCATCTGTGACCACAGCACCAGATGGGATCCACACCAATTGCTGAGTTTAAAAAAATGAAGTTCATAAATTATGAAGATCTTAAAGATAAAATCTTGAAATGGCAACCTTATACTTATTGATGGCTGGGGAGCAAGACATTCATGCTTTATACATAGATGTATGAAGTAGTGTAACAACTAATACGGCTTTATGTCATATGGGAATATAAGGCCAGCTCTGCTCACTCCAGTTTGATTGCAAGCAGTAAAAGGTGGCAAATTTTGTCTGAACCTTTGCATGCATTTTTAAACATGTTTTGCAAAATACTTTACCATTTGAAACTGCTAGCTTAGCTTGGCATGGCTGGTGGCTGTCTTGTCACATTTCATTACTCCCAAATCAAAGGAAGACTGTTCACGAAGATGTAGAAAAATGAAAGGGAGGTACAGTTCAGTCAAAATACAAAACAATTCTTGTTATCTCTCACTGCTTGCTATTGTAAAGATTTTCAGGCAAATACTTACAGATAAACATGAGCATATACTGCTCGTTTTTTCCTTTCTGCTTTGAGTATGTAGTTCTGGTATAGTATGGATAAAGTAAGGTGTAACATCATTTAAAGTATAATCATTTGTCCCAGCAATTAAATCCATGTCAACTCAGATAAATGCCTAATCTTCTGTGTGGTAAATGGAAAGAAGCCTAAATCCTAGGCAACCAAAAATGTTATATATGCGTGTTTGTCTGAGCACTTATTTTGTCTCTGTACTTTCTGTCTGGCTTGGTGAGAAAATGAGATGTTTCCATCTATTGTAGATGGAAGCTTAGCATTTTTTAATGTAAAATACATAAAATATATTTAAATCAGAATAACATAATTCCATCCTTAGGCAAGGTTTAGAATTTTGTAAGCTTGCACTCTCTTGCTCCTATGACTTTTACATTCCTGTCTGCATGTTAGCTGAACAACAGGAATGAGGGAGAATGTAGCCCAGTTGTCTGGAATATAATTTAAACCCAAATACAGACAGTTGATAAAAGCCAATTTGAAGAAAGAGATGGAAGACGTCAGTGGAGGCTCCCCTTGAAGAACTCGCAATGCGTCTCACTCCTTTTATTTTGGTCAGGCTTTTAGGTTGAGTCTTTTATGCTTAATCCCCATTAAGCTCTGTTATCACTACATACCTAGCTCTGGTCATGGGTCCTGTGAACCCTGGTTCCAGTCCACAGTTCTTGTCTGAACTTTGACACTGCCCTGTCACCACAGTCGTGCCAAGAAATCACTGTCCTCCAGACTAGCCCGTATCAATGCCCCCAGCCCAGTTCCATCCCTGTTCCCTTGCTAGATGCTGTGGGATAGGTGCCCTAGAGTGAGGACCTACCACAGCTGCCCTTAGTGACTTCCCTTGAGGGCAGAAGGCCCTCCCAGTATCCTGACAAAGACTTTCCCAGGTATGTCCACACGAGATAGTAGTCTACATTTCCCGACCAAGGAGATAGGGATCCAGGTTCTGATCCCAAGGAATTCAGAGACCTTTTCAGCTGAGATGCTTTTGTGTTTTTTCAGGTTTAGACTAGCTCTGCTAACTTCTCCAACTACTCCAAGCTGATACTAATATAAGCTTAGGCGCTATCTTACCTGTAGATATCCACATATGTATTTATTATTTTATTATTACTATTTTATTACTGAGTCCCATTTTTCTTTTGTAAACAACTGAATCTGAAATTGACTTAAACTCTAAAAGCAATGACAGAAGACAGAATGTAAAGTTCCTTCTTTCTGAGGAAGACACGGAGTCAAAAAATTCCTTATTTTTTTTGGCAAGTTGTCCTCGTGAACGTTACAACGTGGACATTGCTAAAATGCTAAGGAACACCAAGGAACACCAAACATGGTTTTAGAGTTCTAACTTGCAGTTTTCAAATGACCTTAATTCAGTTGCTCCTAGTAGATATCTGGGGTTACTTAAAGGTGGTGTTCACGTGTGTTTGGTGACAGCTCAACATGGATGTCTAAGGTAATCTCTAACATCCCAAGTAGCAATGGTGTTTATGAGTGGAAAACTTTTTCTCTGCAAGCATATTCTCCATGCTCAGGTGATGCTTCCTCTGAAGAATCAAGAGGATAGTTATCACTCTGTGGGTCACTAAGTTCTCCTATTTCCCCAAGTCCTAACTGTTTACATGATTCAAAAACACTGTGAGAATTGGAAATTTTCCCACTGGAGTACTAAAGTCTGAGCAATGTAAATAATATGCTTTGTAGTTTGCAAAAAGAGGAAAATTATTTCTGACATTAAGATTCAGGTATGATAATTTTCTACCTAATTTGTTTGAGGTGAACATCCTCTGTAGAATACTGAAGTACTGTAAGATGAAGTGAGAAATGTACTACAGAACTACATGCAAAATATCTAATAATTCTTAGTACAACTTTCGAACTATAAATTTCCAACAATAAAAACAACTAAAAAAAAATCTTGTGTTTAATCTGGTACTACTAAACCACGATTCACTGTTACTTGGGTAATTTCTACTTACATCATAAAGGCTTGCTCATTGCTTGATAGTGCTGTAGCTCCTACCACAGCTACAACAAGCTTCAGTCTTTCCTGTCCTATAGGTATTCATGTTGTCTGTCTGGAATATTTTCTGGTAACTTTGTTAAGACATTTGGATGACTTCTTTTAGTGGCTTTGAAATCATACCCACTTTTTAATGACTTTTTATGAGAGTAAAGGAGCAGCTTATAGAATGTGTGACAGTAAGCTTCTACACTAAGAGGGTCTTTAACAGTGTTAAATACTTAGTATTGTTAATTACAGTTCTAAATCTTTGGTTACTGCAGAATGGCTGCTTTCCTTCAAAGAAAGCAATACCAAGCCAAAGAGGCACAGGACTGGGATGTCAATTTATTGCAGCAAATAAAGTTTTGAGGTATATACTCTGATAAGAGGAAAAACAAGCCCTGATTTTTAGCAAGAGCACTATACAATGAATGATTTCTAGATATGCCTGTTAGGATCTGCTTATTAAGAGATGCCTCTACCCAAATTAAGGTGCAAATGAGACCATATGCCAAAGTCAATAGTACAGATTTTATTTTACTGTAAATGTGGGGGGGGGGGGAGAATAGAAGGTGGGGGGAGGAAGAGAAAGAGAGTAAAAGAGAGTTAAAGAGAGAGAAAAACAGATATTAAGCAAAAGATATCACCACCACATGGATTCTTGCAACATCCCGCTAGTCCTTCACCCTGATCTGTTCAGTGGTGGGGGCTCCCAAATGTTCTTCAGGAAGTACCACTTCTATACCGTCAAAGTCTTGGATGTCCATGAGGCATAGGTGCCATTCCCATAACTTGGAATTACATGTGTGTAAGCAGCTGCTTCCTTTGTCAAAATTTGTTGAGGTGGGGATTTTTGTCCAGATAGGTCACCCAGATCTGCCTCACCAGGCCTGGAATCTTCCTGTTGTTGCATCTGCACTTTTCCCAGTCTGCACAGTGGAATCTTATCCAGTGTGCTAATTCCAAACCTTCACCTCCGTTTAGGTCTGGAATGAATGCCTTTCTGTTTGCCATCTCTGCTTATCTTAAGTTCCATTATGGGTATTTGCTTCTTTGACAGTGTTTGAGACAGTTCATTGTTCTCTTTAAGTCCTCACACTACCTGCTTTGCAATGCGTTTAGCTTCAGGGATGCCTGAAGGTCTCTTACCTTTCAGAGAATATACTTATTCCATGGAAGTACATAGAAGTGAAATGAATTTACTGAAGAGGAAAATGAAGGGCAGGAAATTGTGTCAAAACAGCTTTGCTTAAAATGTATAAACACTGTGGTTTTCACACACTTGCTTTCGTTTGAAGGGCAGGGTATCAATAAGTTAAGACATAAGAATAATATATTTTGGATAATTTATTCAAAGATATTTTAGAGTTTAAACTAACTATATAAAGTATCTACTAAATATAGTTTAGTTCTAAAAATAATTGAACCTAAGTAACACTGAACTCAACCTAACTAATTTTAATTCACATGGGTATTTAGCAGTAATAAACATTTAGAACACAGAAAAGAACTTTTATTTTGTAAATGCATATATGTATACACGTCTAAATACATATATACACATATACATATATATACACACATATATACAATATACGTTGTATATATGTACTCACAAAACTAGATACGTAAAGTTGATTTGACTGCAAATTATGTAGATTATGTAGGAACTGAAATTTAATAAAAGAAGCAGAAATTTCAGCAGATATTTATTTACTGTCTTCACAGTTTTTCTAGTCAATGACAACCACATCATGCTGAAGGTAACTTTCCACTGGAATCAGAAATGAGCACTGTGATGCTAACCTGTGCTAGGTCTCTCTGTGTGGACTGTTGAAACCCTGATTGTCCAATATTTTCTTTTTCTGTTCTGTTTTCCACTTTTGAGGTACAATTATTCAGAATTTTGTAAAAGTTCCTTGTGTGAGTGTTCTAAAATTTTGTGGGGCTGTTGAAGTCAGTGAAAGTAGATTGATTGACATTTTGAGTTCGTCTCTTTATAGGTAAAGTCTAAAGTACCATTGTAAAATAGATATTTTTCAAATATCTCCCTTTTTTTTATTAGTATCATTGCTGATTTTTCTTCCCCTGTGATGGTTTAGTTTTGGCCAACAGTCAAACACCCACCAAAATGCTCACTCACTCTCCCTCCTTGGTTGTAGAAATGGAGGAAGTAAGATGTGAAAACTCATACATTGAGATAAAGATAAGGAGACAGCGTGCAAATTATTATTGCAGGCAAAACGTATTTGACTTGAAGCAAAGTTATTTAATTTAACTCTGACTAAAATAGATTTGGGTCATGAGAAACAAAGATGAACATTAAAATAGCAACTTTCCAAATATCCTCCCACCTCTTCCAGGATCAACTTCACTCCTTTATTCCACGACTCTGCCTCCACTCGGAGGTGCGGGGGGGCCTGGGGAGCTACAATCAGCATAAGTAGTTTCTCTCTGTTTCTTTTTAGATGTCGTGGTTTAAACCCAGCCAACAACTAATACACACAGAGCCACTTGCTCAGTCTTCCAGCTGGTGGGATGGGAGAGAGAATCAGAAGCATAAAAGTGAGAAAACTTGTGGGTTGAAATAAAGACAGTTTAATAGGTAAAGTAAAAGCTGTGCATGTAAGCTAAGAAAAACAAGAAATTAATTTCCCACTTCATATCACCAGGCAGGCTTTTAGCCATCTTCACTAAAGACTGGCTCGTGTGTAACAGTGACTTGGGAAGAAAAACACCATCACACCAACATCTGCCCTGTTCCTTTTCCTTCTTGCCCCAGCTTTGTATGCTGAGAATGATGCGATATGGTGTGGGATATCCCAGGGATCAGTTGGGGTCAGCTGTTCCAGCTATGTCATCTCACTACTGCTTGTGCACGCTCACTCTGCTTGCTGGTGGGGTTGGGTGAGAGGCTGAAAAGGCCCTGATGCTGTGAAAAAATGACTCAGCAATAACAAAAATATTTCACTGTTATCAACACTGTTTTCAGGGCAAATTCCAAACCCAGCCCTATACTAACTACTGTGAATAACATTAACTCTACCCCAGGCAAAACCAGAACACTATCTCACACTTTTCCCCTTCTCTGGCACTGATTTTCCATGGGCCACAGTTCCTTCAAGAAGAGCCACCCTGCTGCGGCGTTCTCTGTGGACTGCAGTGTAGGTATCTGGTTTGTCATGGTCCCCCATGAGCTGCAGGGGGACAACCTGCTCCACCTTAGGCCTTTCCATGGTCTTCTCCAGTGCCTGAAGCACCTTCTCCTACTATGATTTTGGTGTTTTCAGTTGTTTCTCACTCTATTTGTTCTTTCTGCTGACATTGTTTAAATGTATTTTCCCAGAGGTGGCACCAGTTTGGCTGAAGTGCTCAGCTGTACCTTGCAAGCCATCTGGAAGATCTGTGTCCAGCATGGGGCAGTTCTGGCCTTTACTTAGAGCGACCAGTCTGTAGACTCCCATTACCAGCACCTGGTAACTTAAATCCAATACACTTCCCTAAATTAACATAGTCTGATGAATATTAGTGAGTGTATAGAAATTTTTAGGCTTCCAGTTCATATAAAATAAAAATGCCTTGAACATTGTAAAGGAAGATGCAAATCAGTTGGATGAAAGTAAATAAAAAAATACTGCCAGTATCTCTAACCACATAAGTATAATCTACCACCTTTCTAAGATGCAGTTTGCATTTTTCCCTCCTCCCCAGGAATCTTCTGGCTTAGGAGCAGGACACAGAAGCTTATCTATGTGTTTTCCCCAGTGTCCTTGTTACTGCTCCTATGAATAGCTTACAGGGACAAGTTGATGTTTTTTGGACTTGATATGAAGCTATATGATGTATAGTAAAACTAAATCTGAAAAAAGTCTTTGATCTGGACAAACTGCTGAAATGTTCCAGGACCCATCACAAACCAGCCTCTATGACAGAACTAGTGTATCCAAACAAGAGTTAAAAAGAAATGCGTGTTGAATATTTTGAAATTCCTAAAACACAACAGAAGTGGAAGAGGCACAGCTGATTCCCACAATCATAAATGGAAATAACAGAGGATGTGATACATAAATTAGAAACTCAATTGTGTGAATTAGGTTTATTATCTACCTGCAAATCAATACTTACCTAGAAAGGATACTTGGAAATGCAACAGTTTTGGGCTAACAAGGCTGGAATATTCATGGAGCTCCAGGGATTTTCATGCTGAAGAAGAGGTCTGATTATGATAGATACAATATTCCTATGTGGGGTTTCAGATAACATTTTTAAGCATTTTTGCTGCTTGGATATCTGTCTATCTATCTATTTATCTGTCTATATCTGGCATTGGTATACTGCAGTTGAGATCACATTGTTGTCTTGCATTCCATTTTGTGTGTGAGTGTAAGAGTAGTCCCATCTTTGTAACTTTCTTATGTCAAGCAGAATTCAGCTTTCAGAAGCCAGGAGCAAATCTGACTCAGTAGTAATCACTGAAGATCAAAATTTGAAGTCCAGATTGGGAGCAAATAGACATCTCGGTGTTTAGTTGAAGTGTAAAAATCCTGTTTCTATATTCATTGGTATCCATATATGTATTTAGGTGTCATAGATACCTACATTGACTACCATGAAACCCTCCAAACTCGAAGTGTTTTAATTCTTGCCTACTGTGTTTTATCTTTTGTTTAACTTTGTCCAGTGCAGTGTAACATATAAGGCAAGATAAATTTCCTTAGCCAAAAATAGTGAGAGGAATAACAAATAGCTATTCTGTATAAAACTACTGTCCTTTAAAAAAATCCTGCATTTTCTGGAATAAAAAATACTTGTTTGGTAAAATGTCGAAACAGTTCTTCTGATAGTCAGTATGTTCTGAAAGCAGTGGTGTTGTTGACCTTGTCCTGTGCACACTAAACAGCTCAGTCTGCATCACAGTTCCTAAGCTTGTGTTTCCTTTGAAAATGCAGCAGACTCTGAACTGGTCAAGTTTCCAGAAATTCCCATATTTCATCTTAAACAGTGCATACGTCAATGGTGAGGAAATGAAACAGCATCGTCCTGGTTAGCCTGGACACATATGGAGGGTAAACAACACTTGAAAAGTAATAAATAATTAAGTCCGCAATTCTCTTCCTATTTCTAGTTTTGTACTTCATGGAAGAGTCTTTAATACGGTTCTAATATAATTTGCTCTGACTTACACTCCAAAATATTATCTCTTGGGTCCATATGTTCTCCTATTTCAAACTCCATTCCCCAGTCCATGGCCATTTAAAAACCTCCATCTTGAAAACCAACTGTGTTGCCAACTCCCTTTTGTTTATATGCAAATAGGTGTTGAATAAAACTATATTCATTTTTTGTGTTATTCTAAACTATGAGGGGCCTTGTTAAATGTGGGTCCAGGAGCTGAAAGAACAGGAAAGAAGCCAGCAACTGAAAGCTGGTGTGTTTGCTTTTATTGCTGCTTCACTACTGGTTCCGGCTTCTCCTTCTGTTTCCTTGGAAACAGATACTGGGCAAGCGAAAACAAGGTAAGGGTTTTAAAATATTGACTTTAAAATCTGCTGCTTATTCTGTTTCTGTTGCATCCTGCTCTATGGAACATGAATGGAAATACTTTGCAGACCACCACTGTATGGTAACATGCCTATCGCTACTGCAGCATGGGTACCAGAGAGGTCTTTGGTGTGTCCTTTTGCCTTGTTTGCTTATATCTTTCTAAACCACAACTATATTATTAGAAAGAGAGAAAGAGAAGTGCATGGGAAAACAGCCAAAACCAACATCAGAGTGCAAGACCTCTCTATCAGATTCAGCTGCTCTATGAGCAGCACAATTGCCACTGCAGATGAATTGCCCACAGGCACTTGGAGGCGCTAGTTTCTGACACACTGAAGTGAACAACATTTCAATTGTATCTTTACCAGAAACAGCAGAACAAAGCCAGAAACCCCCAAAACTTATTCTTCTGTAATACAAGAAAACAGATCCTTAAAATATGCTCTTTAAAAGATTAGATACATTTCTTTCACCTGAGGTCAATGTGATTGGAGAACGATAAATGCCTTAATGTTTCAGTTCTGTTATTGAAACATATATGATTATCTGGAACTAATCTGAACCTTGATCAAACAGCTCTAATTGGAGAACTTGTAGTAAACAAAATTTTTAGCATTTTTGGTTTTGATCCCCATCAGAAATACTGGAACAAGATTATTTTTGACAATAGTTTAAGTCCTGGCCAGAACTAAAACCACATTCTACTAAAAAGGGGTAAATTTAGTTTAAATAGATTAAAATATTAAATATATTTCTGTGTTAAAACATGAGCAAGTTGAATGATGATGCTTGGGGAAGCTGATTTTCTTTTTGGAAATGTAGACTTGTATGTGCCAAGTATAAATTGACAGATATCCGTCTTACTGACCTTTCATTTAAGGTGATTTTTTTAGAAGGAAGTAAGGGAGAATTACCTGCTGCTTTATAGCAAGTAAGGTTGGAATCTTGAGGGCAATGCTTGACAGCGGAGGACAGCCTTTCTCGTTTAAGCTGTGTTAGTGGAGAGTGTAAACTCTGATAAGTACTGTTTTTTACACATAGCATAAGTTGCTGCTACGTAAGTGTACAGCGTGTTTACCTTCCAGAGCGAATTGCTTGGGCTAGCAACAACAGGAAACATGGAAATCTCCTCCTCTGATTTCTGTGCCTATGCTTAAGTTGTTTCTAGGTGACTTTTATCATGCTGGATCCATTTGGATTTTTCTTCTTTATGCACTTGTCCATAATGGTTTTTTCAAGTTTAGGTTTTGGTTTTGCTTTTATCTTTCTTTACAATAATTTCTCAGTGCTAAAAATCACCAGTTGCATAGTAATTCAGCTTAATCTATCCATTTCAATGTTCCTTAGGAAGTGAGAGGACTTTAGTGCCTTGGAGGGGCTGCTGGTTGGAAGAGGCAACACAGTAGAAGATCTTGCATTAAAAGACATGACAGTGTAAGAGGTATATGAGACTGTGAAACAAAAATATGCTCATGAAATGCAAGTCAAAAGCTTAGCTGACTCTCCTTTGGCCCTTTCCGATCTCACTGTGATACCAACACTACTACTTAAGAAAATTCAAGCCCCCATGAGGGGTTGAACATCATTCTCTAACGAAAGTGTGCGAACAATTACTAAAGTATGCTACGTTCCTCAACTTTGAGTGTTTGCTTTGTTTTTCTTATATGCAATACGGTAAAGTGCAATACTGCAAGATTTCTTTTATCTCTATCATTTTCCCTGAGTATCTGTCTTAAAAACAAATGTGGGCCTGAATTTTCTAGTTTCAAAATGGTCCTTTAATCATGGATATTATTCCTTTAGTCATCTATGTCACCAATACCAGTTTCTACTCTCATCAGAATACAGAGAAAAAAAAAAAGAGCCTGCATGAAAGGTAATGTTGACAGAAAATTTAGAAACACCTCTGACAGTGGCATTTTTAATAAACAATTCCAAAAAATATTTTGGGAGTCAAACCCCAAGGTGCTTAGAACTGCCTGACAAAGCTTAGATATATTCTCACTGTCTTCTGTTTCTGAAAGAATTCTGCATTCTTAAGGACAGTTTCTCCATATATTTCAGATTTTAACTTCCATATCCAGAAGGAACATGAAAATAATGTGCTGGATTGACCACAATATTTTGGAGGTTAACTTTACCCTGTCCATAAGGTCTTCTTGAATCCATGTGCTTGTTTCCACTGTTAACCTGCTCTGTTCCTCTTCTGAAAGAATGCCTCTTTCCTCTCTAGGCCAAAGAGTTAAATTACCTGGACTTACCTTTCCTGTTCTTGTTTGATTCTCAGTAGGTAAATAGACTGCTTTGTGGTATTTAAATCCACAGACCCATTACTGTTACCAGTACTCAGTACTATTAAAATAGATCTTGGTTCAGGAAAGTAGGATTTGAGTTTGAAGTCCTTTTTTTTTTTTTTTTTTTTGTTGGAAAGCAGGTCACTGAGCTAGAAATCATATTTGCAAAATGATAAAAAAGCATATTTTCAAATTCATACCAGACTCTAATAGCATGTAAGACCATAAATGCTTCAAATGGGAAAGAGCAGCATTCAGAACTAATGGAGAAAGCTACAATAGCCAAATGGAAGGGCAATGATACAGTTCTCCTGCAATGAATGAATTTATATCATGAAGCAAAAGTCTTACATTTCTATTATTCTTGTGGATGTAAAAGCATTAATCAAGTGCTTGATAGCTTTGGGCACAACCACTGTGTTAATGTTCTGCTTAAGACCTGAAACCTTTATTGATATCACACAAGCTGCAGATCTGGACATGTTTATCTGATCTAGAATTAACTTCAAATGTAAAGGATGATTGACTAAATAGCACTGAGGCATAATAGTTGAAGTACACTTGTCATATTCAATGCAAATTCTGAAAACAACAAATAGATACGTGTCAAAACTTGTCATTTGTATGCTACTGCATGATGATAAAATGCATGGTGTTTCAGGTGCCTCTTGTCAACAGGATATAATTAACTGTGGCTACATTTAGGTAGTGTTTTTGCTGAGAAGATCAACAGCTCTGATTCTCTCTGCAGGGAGTGTGTTTGTTTAGAAAGGTTCTTAGCTTTTCTGAAACTCTGTCATCTGGTTCTCTCCAGGGGTTTCAAAGCAATTACCCCCTATTCCAAGACCTAGTAACAAACCCCAAACACAACGTACCAAAAAATTAACACCTGCACAAACTCACTGAAACATGTTTGGGGTTTTCTACTTGTAAAAGCATCTTCTGTTTAATGCAGTTTAATCCTAGGCTTTGTTTTCTGATTACCCCTCTCTAGTTCATGCTGAAGCAAAATTAATAATCTCTGTGCAAGGATATTTTGTGTGTAGTTGAAATCCAACTAGGGAGAAAGAGCTGGGTTTTTTCCTTTGTTCTGTCCGTACTGATAATATGCATAGTGAATAATAAATTTCTCACATGCCTCACTCAATATAGTATATTTCATGATTATTAAGAAATCTGACAACTAAAGGCATACCTAGATTTGAGGCTTCACGGGTTTGTAAGGATAAAACAAATCTTAGTGAGTATGGTGCTGCTTTCAACACTGCACCTCAATATACATTTTTTAAAATCTGTTTTTATTCTGGAACTCAAGGGGACACATTTTGTCACATTTAACACATCCCACTGTTTTCAACAGCCCAAAAGTCAGCCTTAAAGTTAAATTAATGTATGCTGAAGCTCCACTGTTTAACTCATATAAAACACCCTTTTTTTTCAGGTTTTCCGTACGTGTATGAGAATTTCCCTTGGGAGAAGTGTAAAGGAGTTCAGTATTTAAAAAGCCTAACTTTGAATACACAAGGTTTGGTTCCCTGTGCTCCCATGATGGTTGTGAGCAACATAGGTTTCTGTAGAGAGTAATTTAGGATATTTATTTAATGTAACGTATGTTGAACAGCTCCCTCCAAATCTTGTATCTCTGCATTATCTCTGAAGCAGAACTTTTTAAAGCTCTGTGAAGCCATAATGATTGCATCCCTAACTTCCATTAATCACTTTGCTTTATCAGCTTAAGAAAAACCCCAAAGGAAACACCCCATATTTTAAATGGTGAACATTATTTTCACATAATTAATGAACAAAACATTTGTGCAATCCAAGTAGATACTACGTGTTCCACTGATGTTTTTGTAAAAGACTTGTGAACATATTTTACAAAACTATTCTGCACTTTTATTTCTTTAAATCACTGCTTTGCAAATATTTGTGTTCTTTTCTATTGTTATCATGAATTAGCACTAGAATTCTAAACACTTTTTTTCAATACTCAAAAAAAAAATTACCTTGGCTACTTCCCTAAGAGACTCTGTAAATGTCACAATCCTTCCTCCTTAGCATCTTCTCATCAGAAATCTTCAAAAGAACAGACGTTCATTTAACCAGAGGAGCCAAATACACATACTATAGGCTTTTGGAGAACTGTTTTTGATTCTTGTAAGATTATAATAGCTTCCCAGCAGAAATGTTATTTATTAACAGAGAATGTAGTCAATTGCAATTTGCAAGTAACAGTACCAGCAACTTGCTCTCAAGAGAATGTGCCTTTCACCCAAGGTACACAGAATAGCTACATATGTCACCAGTTTCATAATTTCATTGTACTCTATATGAATGCAAAGGAGCTAACAATGAGTTTGAATAGTTTTCAGCATTTTGCTATTGTTACTTACTTTTTCTGAAGGAATTGCCTTTTTATCTTGCAGCTATCTTAATGCCATATAATAGCACCTATTTTTTTTTTTTATCAAAGCGTTATATTCATATTAAGAAACAGGGAAAATTGTATTTAGTACTTTTGGAGTTTTGATGAAAATGACTAAAATAGTTTTTCTGTTTTTATATTGATTTGCTTTCCTAATTCTTCAGGACAGTGATAACAAAACAGCAGAACTACATGATGCAATTCTTCCATCAGCATCTCATTCGTCAGTCTTTAATAACTCCAAGTTCTTGCTTCTTCCAGCACATCATACTAACCTGCTTATTTTGTCTCTAAAATGTGAAGAAAGATGCAAAATGGAATTGGAGGATATGGATATTTGAAAAGAGAAGGTCAAACTATACAGCCTCAACAAGTCATTTTTACTCACAATTTGTTTCCGTAAGGCCATAAATTTTTGTGTTAAAAGTATTACTTTGATCATCATACTTAAAACATCAACCTCTTGTGTGTGATCTTGGGGTGCTATTTTAATACTTTGAAAGACTGCTTTTGTGGACTGACTTGATTTTTCCAGTTAAGTCTCTTAATATGAAAATATGAATGCTGCTTGTTTCTGTTCTGTCAGAACAAAAGAATGACTCGCCAAAGCAATACATCATTAAAGGAGAGATTTATAGGCAAACTGATGTTACTTGAAGGAATTGTGTACTTACCAAATGTAATTCTATAGCATTTTCTTATTCTGTATCTAATTTGTTTTCATGTCCTTTATATACAGTTACATAGTCCACTTCATATATCAACTTGCATGTTGACAGAACCTCTGTTTCTTTTTCTGTAGATCCCAGTCTGGAACATTTATTAAAAATAGGTTTAGTTGCAGAGCTAATAAGGTAAGGATTAAAAAATGTGAAAGGAAGAAATGTGAAAGGAAGAAGTGTTGGCATTTCTTTTTGTGGCTGAAAGAGTACTCTTCAGTGAGTGCTGCTGATAAAAAAGAGGTCCCAGCAAACTAGAAATCTTTCATTCAATATTAGCTTTCTCTCTGTAAGGTTTCTGCATGGAATATTTACTATAAAACAAAACAAAACAAAACAAAATAAATAAAATAAATAAATTCTAGTGGTGATAGATAGTTTCAGAATTTGCCAAAATTCCTTGAATGTATTAAAAAAATTAACTTAAATTTTATTATGATTAATAATAAAACATCTAATATTCTTAAGCATTTTGCAGATATCCATACAGTCTCCTAACTTCTCATTTAAATTTTATTATCTACACAGAAAAATTACACTTGAAATTTAATTGCACTGTAGTTACAAATAGTTTTGGATTGGTTATCATAGTATTTTTTGGACTATTGCTTAGAAATACAGATTTTTCTCTCAAATATATTAAAATCTCTTCAGAAATCAATGTCAACATTAAACAGTAACAATATAAAAAACTTTTAATAGAAATGTTCAAGAGAAGAACTGAACAGGTGCAAACATGACAGAATTTTGTCATAATTTAATTTTTGTTAACATATTTGCAGATAAAATATAATAATTTTTGATTGTTTTGTTTCTTGGCTCATTGGGAGTTCTTATGAAGTTCTCATTCTCCACTTTCATCCTGAAGTAAGTTTATAGTTGTCATGAGAGCATAGAGAAGAAGAAATGAAAATAATGTTCTGTTCTCAAGTTTGATAGACAGATACTGTGAGCTTACTACTATACTACAGCTCAGACATGATCCCTGCTTTTTGAATTTCCCATCAGTAATGCTTTGAGACATTTTTCAAAGAGAAGTAGTCCTGCCACATCCACACTCATTTCCTGTCAAGCACCTGCAGATCACAAATGAATACAAAAGACAGCATTCCACCCAGAGGAGTTTTTCACCTTGAAATGGACTTTCCCTAGTGTCATGTTACTGAAAGATCACAATTTCCTGTGTTTGCTGGGAAATGAACAAAAGTCACTGATCACAGAAACAAATCAGACTTATGCCCATGAACAAAACCAGTTGAGAAAATTTGGGCTACATGGGAGTATTTTTTGTTTATTTCGTTTTATTATTTTATTATTTCTTACTTTATTTTATTTTATTTGTTCAGAAATTGGGTCATTTCACTAAATAGAACGGGGACACCAGGTGTGTACCACTTAACAAGGCTACGTCTTGTTCTAGGCATACCAGAGAAAAACAGAATTAATTTCAGTTGGAATCAGTCAGGGTAGCTACTGTCTAAACTATTTAAGCTATCCCGTTTCTTTTTGACTGTAATAGATTAGAGGACAATTGCATACATACCTCACATAATATTTGAGGACATGAGCAGTAACTTTTTCATTTAAAAAAGCTAGAAGCAGAGGAGAATTTGGGTACACTGTGATAAAAACTATCAAAGTAGTGTGTTCTTCATCTCCATAGTCATCTGTTCTTTTGTGGGATGGGGACTAACAGGAAAGGGAAAGTAGAGGAAGAACTCTACAATTATGAAATAAAAATTTGCATGTATATGTAGAATTGAATGAACATTTAATGTACATTTAACTACGATCTACCCATGTGTCACATGAAAACTGAGTGCTCAGCTACAAGAGAAGAATAAGTAAAAAAGGCAGGCCCCAGGGATTGGCAAGACTGCTCTAAGTGAAACCAAAACAACAACAACAACCCCCTACCCAAGCCACCAACAAGCCAAAACAACACCAAACACACTGAACAGTGTTGAAGGGTGATTTTATAGTTCTGGTTAAAGCATAAACCAGGATATAGATTCTGAAGAATGTGATCTATCTACGGAAAAGAGCTACTCATAAAATTGCTACTGAATTAATTTCAGACAAAGTCACCCAGACTACCTAAACTATTTAAGTTATATAATTTCATTTTTGTCCATTAGCTCATTCATATTACAGCATTCTTTAAAAATAAAAAAAATATGCTGTGTGCCATTTGTCAGGTGCATTTGTCATGCTTGCTTCCAACACAAGTCTTTTTTCCACAGTGTTCTTCATATTATACATGTGGATGATAATAATATGCACCTGTTTTGTGTATCTGTGCATCCTAGAAAAGGAAATGCTTCGAGCTCTGAGCTTTAGTAAATTGAAAAAAGTAAATTTAATGGAAAAATCCAGTCGGATGTACAGGATAGTCTGCTGGTGTGACTATCGTTAGATTCTTCCTAGAAGCAGACTTTATATTATTGTGAGTGGTCTGTGGTTTTCTGTGTGGTTTGTTTGGTTTTTATTTATTTTTTTAAATAGTCAAATAGCAACATTTACATAGGTATGGCTTTATGGTTAAATCTCAGATATAATTCTGTATATTCATGTTAATTTTCTTATTGTCTTGACTTTATGGAACCATTTTCTGACTAACTGAAACACTAGTTAACACAAAAGTCTCTCTCTTCTTACCATTGCTGCAAGATCCTTTACAACATTAGGTCAATTATTTCCTTTTTTTTTCCTCTTGAAATAAAATATAGCCTGTAATAATATTATCATAAGTATACTTATTTCTTTCTACAGTGCAATTAGCAAATGATATTTAAGATACTAAATATAGAAGACAACAATTAAAACAAAATTTCTGTAGCAAATGGAAACATCTCCATGTTCTATATATTTATTTTGTGAAAAAATTTTAATTCTAATGTTCTTCAGGTATTTTTTTCCTGTGTTCATTGAATAGGCTTTCTTATTGTCTTGGGCATTATAAATGGGAGCATGATTGATCCCCTGAACAATATTCTTGTGCTTTACACATATGTCTCTGTGCATGAAATTTTTATTTATATGACCTTAGTGTGCATTTTGGTGATGTGCCAGTTTAGTTTTTTCAGGCCATACAATATTTCTCTTTTCCTATACTTTTGAATTGCTCTTTATAACAAAAGGAGACTTAACACATCACTTACTCATCCTCTACAACAATTTCTCAGAAGTACAGCATTTCATTTGACTATATATTGACTTTCTATATTGTGTTTGTGTGTGTGCATGTATAGATATTTGTCTTTTTTCTTCCATAGAAGATGTTATAAAATATGTCTCTTAATTGTTGGTATTGTTAGTTGCAATTTTTGAGCAAAATAAGATGAAATCAAGATATGTGCAAATATTGTCAAAAAGACCAAGAATTATCTACTACAGTATGGAAACATTAGGGTTCCCATAAATTTGTACATTTCTGTATTCTCTGTTCTTAAGTTTCTGTCATTGATACAATTTTGTCCACAAGGAATCTCAAAATGATTATCTGTTACCTGTGTTGGAGTAGTGTTGTAACCTAAGTGTTTTACAGTTGAAAGCAAGGAAATTTCTTGTAACCTATATTACATGCAAAAACCCAAACCAAACCAAAAAAACCCAAACAAACAAACAAACAAGAAACAAAAACAAAAACAAAAAAAAAAGGAGGAGTTTAAAGAAGCCTTCCTTCTTGTCTTTTATAGGTACTCTCAGTAGTTTGCAATCCAGTCCTTTTCATCTCCCTATGGTTTTTTGAAACCCTATCCTTGCCATTTAAGACAAAATTTGTCTTACTGTCTTATAAAGGGTAGCTGACCATGGCCAAATATCAGCGCAGACACTTTACCAGCTCCCTTCCCTCTCACTTTCCCTCTTGCTGTATAGGATAGCTCATTTCCCTATCTTAGGTGGGGAGAAAATAGAATGCACTTGAGAAGTCTTACGGATTAAGATAAAGTAGCTAAATAAGTGAGGCTAAAACTGTGCACAGAAGCAAAGCAGAATGCAATTAATTCACTACTTACAATCAGCAGACAGGTGATTAGCCAATTCTGGACAGCAGGACCTCAGCACATGAAATGGTTACTTGGGAAGACAAATACCATAACTACAAATATCTCCTTTTTCTCCTCTTTCCCTTTTAATACTAAGGAAGACTCCATATGATATGGAATATCCCATTGTTCAGTTGGGGTCAGCTCTCCTGGCTGAGTCTCATCCCAATTTCAAGTGCACTCCCAGCCTAACTACCTGCTGAGGAGGAGAAGGGTGGAGGCAAAGCCATGATGCCGTAAAAGCAGGATTCACTAACAGCCAAAATACTGGTACCTTGTTTTTTAGCCACACATCCAGAACTCAGGACCATGCATATGGCAATGAAGACAATCAGCTGCATCCCAGTCAGACCCAGTAATATTTGTAAATGCATTATTGGAGTTTTACTGAAGGAGGAAATGATAAACAATGTTGCAACCTACAATCATAATTATGTCCTCATCTCAGGTAGCCCTCCAAATCAAAATAAAACAAAAATGAAACTCCATAGAGAATAAGAAAAATTTGTTTTCAATACTGGAAACATCCTCTTTTCTTTTGTACTTAAATATGGTATATAACTTGCTGGCTAGGCTTTCTACTAAAAATAAAAGGTACTTCCATTCATTAAAATTAACAATGTGGTATTTTTCACATTGCTGTTAGGAATTATGGATTCCAAAATAATTGAAAACAATCAGTAGAAAATTTATACTGGCAAATCAGGAAAAACTCTGCAACTACTGTATTTTCAATGAGATACACTTGGCATATCCTCTTCAGGTTTTTCAGTTTGACTAACAAGCTCAGAATTTCACTGATAGCAGAGCAACCCAATGGTATGAAAAACTTTATCCTTAGGTCTTATGCAGGTATCAAGGGAAGCTCTACAAAATACAAACAAGAATTATGAGGTTTAGATGTGGCCCAGTTTAACAAACTAATTTCCAGCATACCAATTTAGGCACTCTGAAAAGAGTATGACAAGCAATTCCATATAATTTCTATTTAAAATTCATACTTGGCAGAATTCCACTCCACAGATCATCACACATGGCTGGAAGCAAAAGTCCTGCTTCTTCTTCTCTAGAATGCTTAGAAGGAACTCAAAGTGATTAAAAGGGTGAAGTAAATCAAGAACAAAACAGGAAATGAGTGTGGTTGTCATCAAGGGGGAAAATATATTAATGGATAATTTTTGGCACTTGATCTTGTGTCATCATTGTCTTCTAGCTCAAACCGTTTTTTTCCCCTCTGTGATATTATTTCAAGTATCTTTTAATACTGAACAGTCATATCCTATCAGAGTTTTCATTTTTCTGGACTGAACAAGCCAATTTTTAACACCTCCTCTCAAACACAAGGCTGTCCATGCTTTTGACCTTGCTAGTAGCCTTTCTCTACATTTGTTCAAGTCTTCATTACTCTTCCTATCAGAAACAATCAAAACTGCGTGAGGTGTTCCAGCTGAGGTCTTCCTAAGTCCTTATGCAATAATATTAGTTTTTGACCAGCTCTACTGAACGTATTTTATGGCTTGGATAGCCAATAGGCATTTTTTCCTTTTCCATAATCACACCAAACAGTCATCTTCTAGTCATAGTAGACACAGGACTTATCTTTTGCTAATTATCTTTGTGAAGATCAACCTCTTGAGTCAATCAGTTGAGTTTTAAGTTACTAAGGGAAAGGAGAAATTCAGAAAAATAATTAACTTGACATAAAATCTTAGTAAGTATAGAATCCAACAGTCCTACCACTTCACCAGCTTTCTCTTTTTTTTTCCTTCCCTATAGAATCACAGCCTGTGGGTTATGAATCTACATATACATGATAACAAGTCATATCAGGAAGTACCTATAAAAGAAGATTTCATGAGTGTTCTTCTCAAAGAATAAACAGTAGGATGTAAAGAATTTATGCAGTTTAAAAATCATATATACATATTTCATATTTAGAAACTCATTATCATATGTATGAATAGTATACTATGCATTTTATATATATGTCTATGACTATAACTGTTTGTAGTCATGTGCATATTTACATCTAACCAATCCTTCATTTTACATTAAAAATACTTTTTTCCCTACACAAACAAAAAAAACCCAAACAAAAATAAATCCCTTTACATACCTTCTCTCTAAAAATAGACTAAGAAAGAGAAATTAAAGATTGTGGGAAATGTAGGAACATTTACTAGCTCAAAATGTACAAGAATAAAGGCAAGATGTATACAAACTTGAAGCTTAGAAGTAGGAAGAAATTTCATGCTTTTACTTTATCTTCTTCATTACCAGAGAGAGGCAATTATAAAACACAGGAGCATAGGTACTGTACTGGTCAGTCCTACAGCAGACAAGTATGCAGTGATTTTATGTTTTCACCTCTTCAGGTTTCATTTCAATCTTTTATAGTTAAAACCTGAAACCTAAATCCTGGTGTTTAAAGCATAATATTGAGACATTAGGTTTAACTTGCTATCTTGTTTTTCAATATTAACCTAAATAACAAGCAGTTCAGTTGAAAAGTGAATTCTTTTTAACTTGTATATTAGTCCTTCATGGCTATGGCAATGGACCAATTTCCAGTATTGCTAAGACCCTGTTGACAATTTGCAGCGTAAGCATTTTTTCTGTACTCAATGAAAAGAATAGTCACAGGAGTTGGAGGAGTTCCAAAACAGTAAGTTGAAAGGGATATAACTTGTGTAATGGCTTTATCCAAAAGATCAGAGAGGCAATCTGCATTCCTGCTGTAGCTGTGCTGTAAGTAGGCCACAAAGCCAGCTGAGATTGTGTTATTTCTGCCTCATCAGTTAGCACCTTTGAATGAGAAGGCAGATATGATTTATGGTGGAACAGAGGCTGACAGAGCCCAGCTGGAAATGCTCTTATTATGGTAGCTGAAATGCAAAAAATTGGGTTAGTGTTGAAATGCAAAATATAATCTAGGTCATATAAATGAAGATAAGTAATTCAGTCTCATGAAACTGACAGGCAAGAGCCCTAAAACAGCGTTTGTATCTTCTTTGATTAGTGATGGCAGTAATACTTTTTTACCATAAAAGTATTCTCCCTTCCCTCTCCTATCTGCACAGACTAAACTCAACTGCAAACAAAAATCTGTTGTCACCTGAAGGTGGTTTGATGACCTACAATAAACAAATTAGCAATCTATCCCAGGTGAGGGTGGACAGGTGTCTGAACACATAACCTTCATTGCTGGTATTTATTGTCAAGCTTGTTGGCAAAATCAGCAAACAGCACATTTCTGTCATTCTAACATTTAGTACACAACATTTCTACAAAAAACAATAGCATTCAGGTCTAATGGTAGAAAAAACATTTGAAAAAATCCTACTGCTTTTCCATAGACAGTAAAAATTAGTCATGGTGATTGCATGGATTTGTGTATGGTTTTCTGTTTGGTTTGTTTGTTTGGGGTTTTTCTCAGATTTTGGGACAGATTTTGGGCATGGTTTTTGGCTTTTATTTACTGTTATTCAGTTTCTTTTAAGGAGAAAATGAAACTACTAAACTTCTGGCTCAAAACTAAAATATCTTATGTACTCCCATCCAGAACTAGAGTTGAATTTTGTGCACTGGATATATTGGCAATACATCTTTGAATTCTGAGCACATTTTGATCCCCAATCTACTATTTACCCTGTTACCGTCTTGCATGTATGCTCTAGTGCCTTCTGTCTTGGTTGATCACCCTCTTGTGAATGCCCTGGGTGTACAGAAGCTGCGGTATGTTAACCTCAGTCTCCCTGGTGAGACTATATAAAGCTTCTCCCCTCCTTCATTCTGTTATAATACTGACAAAAAAGACTTGGCTAGAAGATCAGATATTGACATTGACTGTTTAAAACCAAGTTTCTGGTCATAGTATAGATCAAGTAATTCGAACCAAGCAGAAATTATGAGAGTGTATGTCCCCAAAGGCTCCAGAACGTAAAAATGTAATGGCAGCCATTGCAGTACCAGTTACTCTGCGATGACACAGACTATTGCAATCCTGAATATACCATAACCCAGTTTCGATGGGTGAGGTGACTGAGAACACTTATATTGAGAATTCTCTCTTGCCTGGTGCTTCTGGATCTATCTTGGAAGACTGGACTTGTGAATTTTCTTTTTTTTCCCATCTGAAGAAAATGTAGATCTTTGCCTTGCAACTGTGTGCTGCATGGTAGAGGAAAGAAAAATATTAAAAAGTTACTATTTCCACTCTTGATTTATTTTTTATTTTTACCCAAGAAAGGGCTGTAAAAGCATATTGGGGAAAAGTTACAGCCTTGAACGACTGAAGATGATTATGGTAAAAGTAGTACTGACTGAATAATAAAAAATGCCATTGAAGAGGGAGCGGAAAGTGAGGTTTGAATTAAAAACATATAATTCTGTTTCATAAACCATAATCTATGTTCAGTTTGTCCTTTTCCTTGTAACACACAAGAAATCTGCATGGTTACGATTTCAGAACTCTCATTTTAGGTTTAAAACTGAATTTTAAATGTGTATGCCAACGTCTCCTATAGATGCTGAGTGAAGACTCCACTAGCTCTTTTTGATCTGTAGCACAGAAAGATGTCATCATATCCTTAGCATAGCATTACCATATCATTAGCTTGCCTTTCTTAAATCTTGCTTCTTCCTGATCTACTGATATCTTATTCTGTTTGTGCTCTATTTTTATCCTCTGTATCAGTTTTTCACAGTACCTATATTTACTTACAAATGCTTGTATTTCTTTTTAATTTCATCATAAGTTATCCTAATGTTAAAGGGTTTTGTCTATTTTTATTTCTCTTCACTTTTCTGAAACTTGTGTCTTTCTTTCCCGCTTTCCCTCATTTCTTCCTTACTGTCCCTCTATATCCTCCAACAGGCTTTTTTCTGTTAATCGTGTTCTCATTTTCCTCTTTGCTATCTGATTTGTGCTCATTGTTTTTCTTAAATTCTTCAGTTCTTATATTTGTCCCTGTCTGTCCTTCCTAACTAAAGGAAGGTATGATGAGGTTATTTCAATATGGAAAAGTTAATTATTAAAATAAAAAAAAGAAATTGAGGAAGTTTTTTATATCTTCAAAATTTATAAATCCCATCTTGTAAAATTTACCATATGGTAAAGACACCTTTCTTAAAAAAAAAAAAAAANAAAAGTGGTGATTTACATAATGTAGAAATACAGTCCTGATTTTTATTTATCAGTCAATACATGTGTACAAAATTTTGTTTGTTCTCTACTGGACCTGTAATGTAGCTAAATGGACAGATTTACCATCAACTGTATTTTTCACATTTATACTATATATTAATTACACTAAAATACTCAAAAGATAAACTACTATTTTTAACACTTAGTATTGAAGACATAAAATGTACCTTAGAAGTAGTAGTGTTGGTTTATCAAGTGCTAATAATCTAGTTTAATTTCTTTAAACTTTGTTTAAGAGGTCATGTGTTATTTTATAAATTACTTACTAATTTGTCTCATTTGTAATAATAAATTGTAGAAAAATTATGTATGTTAGAGGACTTTGTTAGTTTTTGTTCATATTTTTGAAGCATTTGAAAAAACTTACAATTATTCCAGCTATTTTTAAAATGCAGATTCACTAAAAATCCTCTTAAAATGGTGCTTTTGGTATTCTCTCTTAAAAAATACATTGCTGAAATCAGTGAAAGATTTCCTGTTGCTGGAATACATTCAGAATCTCCTATGGCAGTTTTCAATTAGAGTAGCAGTCAAGTCATAAAAATCACCAGTGCAATGAAATCTCACTGATAATATTAGTAACCTTCCTCACTGATAACAGTTTTTAAGGCTCTTATTTGCTTTTTTTTTAGGGAAAGAGAATAGTGAAGGACATAAGAGTTGTAACTTGTAAAGCATAACAGCAGTAAAGATGCAGTGTGTCTCTTCTAATCTATGAAGGGATGACATGCTGTGCTTATTTTGAAGAACTGTAAAAATGGGAATTGCAATGGGAAATAGAAGAGAGAAATGGGAAAAACATACTTCAACAACTACTTACCTTAGGCTGTCATTTCTTTATAGAGGAAAGCAGCAGTAGGTCAAGATTTAATCTGAAAGTTTACAACGATATTTCATAAAATAGACCTTTCTCTCCTCAAAATGTCTCACTGTATATTTCTCACTTTATTTCTGTGAAATCTTTGGGGCAACAGGCAGATGAGACGTATGGATACCTACCAGGACTTTATTCTCTTGGAATAAATTTCATTAAACTTTTCCATTCTACTCATTGCCAGTCTTTGAACCTATGCTATTTACTTCTAAATCTTGCCAGCATCAAGGATCCTGAACCTTTTCTTCATCTGCTTAAACTAAAAGTTTTTCAGTCTAAGTACAAAATGAAGAGTTAAGAAAAGCAGAAATTGATGTCGCTTGTGTAACACCAAACTCTATTTCAAAGCAAAATCTGACAAAATGTAAGAACTCGAGTAGGAGGGATGTATGGCACATAACCATAAGGGACAGACAGATGCCACTTTTGCAGTAGATGGATTATCATCATAGCAGCGATTGGATTAAGATAGCATGTGCATTTAGAAACTCTGCTCTTCCCTGACTCCACTTCCAATCCTGCCACAGTTCACAAGGACAAATATATGTAAAAAATTATCATAAATAATTTTTTTTGTCTTTCACAGCTTCTGTATGTTTTGACTTTAACTCTGAATAATATGTGGATGAAACTATTTTTTTTATAAACAAGCTTTTTAATGCCAGTGATTTTCTTAAAGTACTTTTCGTATGTGTGTGACTTTCCATGTCCACTGTTAGTTAAAGTATCTAATAAGCCTGAAGTCTGACACCTTTGGTGAATATGATCAGACATGTAACTACAGTCACACTGACATTTGAAATTATAATTATATGACAGGGTCAATACTACTGAAAAGTGTTAAACTCCCTAGTAACAATGCAGCATGTATTTTCAGTCAGTAGCCTTTGTACTTGTAATCCTGGGAATCTAAAACAGAGTTATGGCATTGGCAACTCTCTACAATCCTTTTTTTTTTTACTAAAATTTTCTTTAAGAAAGGTCAGATGCATTCTGCAAAAATCCCTCCTAAAAAAACCCTTTTTTTTTCTGACAAAAATCCAGACCACTCACTTTCTTTCACTTACTGATCTGTATTTGTGCCAACTCCCCAATTTTCCATCAAACACAGATGTAAAAAGATATCCTAGATATATAGGCTTGCTTCTCACATTGTATCCCAACATCAGACAGCACTGCCTAAGATATTTCAAGACTTAGTAACTCTGATCATAAATAGCATCACCTGCTTGCTGTTATGGCCCTATAGAAAATCTTTATGCAGTAGTCTTATAAACAACCCACTTGCTCTAGGTTTTGAAAGCTTGAGTTTTATGTTCTCATTTGGAGAGTAAATGGTCACAGAACTCTAACTTGCAGAGTGCCTCAGTAACTAAGGTATTCATTTCAGGTGATATCATACTCATACCTTTCTGCGCTGGAGTCATAAAAGGAAGATTATGGGTTATCTGCCTCCCTGTCTGAGCTTTGATGTGCTCAGTTTGAAAATGTAGAGTAACTAACCATGATCCGCATTCATGTCAACTGTTTCTAGGAAAAAGTGAAACCCATTGGCTGTACAAACCCATCTGCAGTTTAGTTTAACTAGATTGCTTCGCAGGCAGACCTTGTTAGTCCGTATATTATATGTACCACACCTCAGAAACTGTCTGGTTTGGATTTCTGAGAACTCTACTGTCTATGAATTCTGTTCTCTATCATCATACAGATGGATTGAAAAGCTATTTTAGCAATCCTTTAGCATTTTTAAAATTCTATTAAAAGGGGAAGTAGATCTGCTGGGTGTGCAGTCCGCACATTCACTTAAAGATATTTCCTAGCAAGTTAGAGTGGTTTGCTTCTCCCAAGCACCATTTTACTTCAAAAGTAATAATCTATTTCACATATTCTCCATAATTTTTATCAGTATTCCCATATTTTTGCAATTGCCTATTTAAATAAATGATATAAATAAAGGAGAATTATTTTCTTTGTGTTTGAAGATCAACATTTCTTAGATTCCTTACTTTTTCCTCCTCCAGTCTATCTGAAACTGTCTACCTTTGAATAATCTGCTTGGGTTTCTGTTTATAAAAATTGAAAGAGTATATACCTGGATATCTGACCTGTCAGTCCAAAAACCTGAGAAAGTCACCATCACTCTTCTAATGCAGTCCTCTAGCTTAAATCTTCACTTTCTTAATTGTGATTTTGGGTTACATAACAGGTAGTGTCAACTATGCTCATCTGACTAGTGCCAAGAATCAGATATGGGAGCAATTTTTGGGGCCAATTCTAAAATTTGGTTAGCTTATGTATTACTTGATTATTTCTGTAGTCCCTAAGAATATTTGATGTTATGTTTAAGTTTTTCTAAATGCTTTTTTAGGATAGGTTTAGAATAGCCTAAGTCCAACAGAGTTGAATAACTCTTTTTCACATATATATGTGCTTTCATTAAAAAAAAAAAAAAAATTTTTAAATATCTAGTTTTCACACCTGGCTTTTGGCACTGTCTAGTTCTACTTTTGCAGACCAGCCAAACAAAGCACAACAGTGCCGACTAAATTTATTAGAACATTTGGCTAAGCATCTGCCTGCTAAAAGAATGTCCTACCACTTAAACTACAGCATCATATTTCTTATAAGCGTTTTTCTTTTTTGCCTAAAGTATGCTTAGCTCCTGAATAAGTTGACTATCCTATTGCCCAGTGAATAGGAGCAAATGGGTATGACCATAAGCTGCAAAGTGAATTGAATCACTTTTCCCTACTGACCTACTGCCAAACAAGTGGGACACAAAAACACCTACATTTATCTTAATAAAAAATAACACTAACAAATGTTTTGTCTCCAGAACTCAATCAGTGTATTCAGCATGTGCCTTAAGCAGAGGTACGATTTCATGGAGGTCATATTACTTCATGATAGAAATTGGATTTAGTTATCTATATTTGAACTTCTCATCTTAAATGCCTTTATAGTCAATGGAGGAAACTGACATTTTGAGGTGTAGATCATCAGACCTGATGAACTTGATTTCTAACTGAGGATGAGGTGACATACCCTAAAATTACCTATTTCCTTCAGTTGATTAAAAAAATGGTTGAGATGTCCATCTAAATTTTTTATTGGAGGAATGGTGCCAAAGTTTCCCCACTCTTTATATACTATGTAACATAACTTCTAATATACTAAAAAAAGTTATATTTGGATTTCTTGAAGCTCAGTTTTTGAAGCCTACAGGAGTCATCAAAATTTTGAAGTGAAACAATGTGGTCTAAATTCAGAAATTAAAGAATTCGGTTAAGAGTTTTAGTACATGTATTATGTACAGTGGAATTTTAAACAAATGCCTCAAAATTCCAGATAACTTCTCTTTTAGGTATAACAGATCTTTGTTGGGTAAAAGTCCTGAATTTCTACAACTGTGGTTGTAACCATGGTAATAACCTTAAGTAGTTTTCAGGATATCATGCAGCTCAGTGGTACTAATTTTTCAGGAAAAAAATAAAATAGGTAGAACACCACAGAGGAATAGTAACACATTCTGCTTCAGAACAGTTGTCAGCTTTGGTCTAGGTACTGAATTATAAGTGTGTCGTTATGCCTGTACCTGCGTCTTCATGGGGTTACTTAGGACAAACACAAGAATATTTTAATGTTTCTAAATACCTTTGAATCTGAATGTTTATCTCAGTTCCTACAGAGAGCAGAATGGTAATTTTCAGTGATTACTCAACATGTAGAGCACAGCAAGAGTAGAAGCTGGTCCTTTGATTAGTGCTATAACAGATAAAATATACTGTGATACATTGAACTCAAGTGCATCTATTTTTCATAGATTAAGTATCATCAGGACTCTTCTATTTTCATATGTTATCACACTACCTTCAACTGAAAAAATATTGATAATATAGATGGACTATTATTTTTCTCTTTTTTCAAGCATACGAATAGTTTGCCACTTCATTGGGTTCTTCGTAATACCTTTTCAGTCAACCTTATAAATGGCCATCAAATCCTATCAAATTATTTTCTAGCGAAGTAGTTTTACAAAATTGTTAAATTGATGGCTTTTGTCCAGTTATACACTTACCCTTAGTTGTACATAAGATTTTATGTATAGCTCATAGCTGAAGAAAACCCCAAGAGCAAAGCAAACAAACTCAACACCCAGTAGGTAGTGGTGATAGAGAGATAAAGGAAAAGGGGAACACTAAGGAATGTTTCGACTATTCAAATTTTGTTATCTTCAGGTTCTGAAAGGCAAAGATACTCCCTAGAGAGGCCCAGCAGGGGGTCCTCAGTATAAATCCTGTCACATGCAAAGCAGAGCCAGTAGAGCCAAACCCTGACAGCCAAACTGAGAGGCCCCTTTGCCCGAGGCCAGCCCAAAATGATGATAGGACTGCTGGACCAGACTTTGGGCTTAGCATGGGGCTGCAAGACACAGGCAAACTTCCCTACAAAAATGGAAACTAGAACAAAATGCCAGCTTCAGAAGAATATGTGCATGGGGGCAATAAGGAAAAGACCTAAAGAGGATCCCAAAAAATATCACAGGAACCAGAAGAACTGGACAATGGTGCAAAATTCATTTCAAGATAAGCATCACAGAGAGCACAAAGTTAGTAGTTGCTGAGATTTCCCTTGCCCCATGAATTTATTTACTGATTTAAACAGTAACAAATCATCTTGAATGCAGCAAAAGACTTAGGTTAAAATTATGTTGGTATAAGCATCATTAGAGCTCAGGCTCTTGATAAATGCAATTATCTGTGCTTCTACAAGTTGTGTTCTAAGAAAAAATATATAAATTGATCCAAGTTATTTCCAAATTTCAATTAGGAGCCTCAAGCTTTGTTGGCTTCTCTGTCTGAATCTCTGCAATATCTATTAGCATTATTTTCCCTTTGGGCTACAAGATAAACGCCTTGCTAGTTTTTCATATTACTGGATGACCTACTATAAAACATGACTTGACTCAGTAGTATTAAGTATCAGTTTCATCTTTCAAATATTGACTGATCTGTTGGAAAATTTCTTCAAGGTAGTGTTTTTGTTGTGATGAAATTTATGAACAAGGTAGTTTTACATATCAGATAACCAGAAAATACTTTAGCACCACACTATGTTAAATTTTCTAAATTACCTGTATTCCTATTCTATACTGCCTCTATTAAAAGAATCCACAAACACTTTCATTGCAGTCTTTTTATATCAATT
The DNA here is from genome assembly GCA_013398055.1 of Ifrita kowaldi. Classification (NCBI taxonomy): domain Eukaryota; kingdom Metazoa; phylum Chordata; class Aves; order Passeriformes; family Cinclosomatidae; genus Ifrita; species Ifrita kowaldi. Next base: position 400,697 of record VZRS01008081.1, read on the forward strand.
CACAGAAGCATGTCCATGTAATTTGAGTTTTCCTTCACAGCAGTGCACCAATGGACACAAATTGTTAATTATGCAGTTTGATAAACAAAAAATGGTCTTCAGCATTTCTTTAAAAGTGCTGACATGCCATGTTACTTTCCACAATGTCAGGAAATAATTCTGCTGATCAGCATAAACTATTGCTAAGTCTCTGAAATTCGGGTTTGCATAAACTTTATAGAGGCAATTATACGAGTAAGCTCCACAGATCTGTTCAAACACAGATCTCGTCAAAGATTTCACATTGGCAAGGAAAAGCAGGTAACTGGCCAAATGCTGCCTTTTTGGGTTGTTTTTTTTTTCTTTTGGACAGGTTCAAATAAGAATTTAGTACTGCTTCACAAAAAAAATATCTTTCACATTTTCATTCTCTATATTTTCACTATTTTCTAGGTGCTATTCCACCTAGAAGTGGATACATGATGATCAGAAGGGCAGTTTGGCTGGTATTGTGTGCTGTTTGTGGTACTGCGGTTCTTGGGATGCAGCTATGGCTACCACAAGAGAAAGGGGAGATAAATTCTTTATGTTACAAGATCTTGCCCCCAGCTTCAATATGTAATAAAATGACTAGGAAAGAAATGCACAGACAAAAAAAGTGAAATGAGCTTGTATGAATTAGCCACTGATTTGATGTAGAAAGAAACCCCATGTGATTAGTTTTACATAAGGTTTTATGTATAGCTCATAGCTGAAGAAAACCCCAAGAGCAAAGCAAACAAACCCAACACCCTGTAGGTAGTGGTGGTAGAGAGAAAAAGGAAAAGGCCACCACTAAAGAACGTTTCAAGTATTCAAATTTTGTTAGCTTCAGGTTCTGAAAGGCAAAGGTACTCCCTAGAGAGGCCCAACAGGGGGTCTTCAGTCCAAATCCTGGCAAATTTCTTTTCTTGGTGTAGCAGAATAAAAGAAGGACAGGAGCACCCTATAACAATAAAGATTCTCTGTATGAAGTAAGAGGTTGCTGAACTGAGCAAATTGATCACAGAAAGGCATGTTGCAGTAGTTTTGGATTTCTCAGAAGCAGAAAAGCAGGGCCATGTGGGGTTGAATCTAAAACTCAATGCAAAGACGATGGTCACATTTATGTATTCATGTGACTGGCTCTTTTAACCAGATACAGCTTTTGATTAGTCTGTCACATCATTCTGATCTATATAATGATAACTATGACACGACAAACTTATTTGCCTCTTCTGGTAAATTGTTCTTCCACAAGAAACTATATTGATCTTTTGGATTTCACTAAGTGATCTAAAATAAAGAGACAAATGTTTAAAGAAGAAGCATTTAAAACATCTGGAATATAAAGGAAACAAAACCAAACCAACAACCAAACAATGAACCAACCAAAAAAAACCCCACCACCCCTGACCCTCAGATATTATTTAAATCATCAAAATTACAGATAGTTCAAAAAATTTAAATGTTAAAAAATGGCCATTGAACTGTGGAAAAATAATTTTTGTACTGCAAGTTTTAGAAAAACTGGGCAATTTTAAGAAAGAGCATGTTGGGGGGGAAGTTAAAAACCACTCTCTGGCTGTGTCTCTAACTCCTCCAAACCCAAGGGTAAAATAACATTTTACCAATTTCAAGGATTATAAATATGTTCTGGCTCAGTTGTGAAGAGCATTGGCAAACTAGATTTTTGGTTTAATCTACCCTGCATTTTGTATCTTGATTTAACTCATGGAAATATCTTATAACTATAAATGTTATATCAACATTTTCATTACTGTACATCTTGAGTCTTTCCTTCCTGATGTTAGTTTTAATGGCAAATTTCATATTTTCTTGTTAAAAGTCCAATCAGAATTAAAATGGGATTGGATTGAATGGAGGATAGGTAGAATGCAGCTGTTCTACTTGAAAACTTTTGAAATGGATGTTTATATATCTAAATTACATCAGGTCTCCCTCAATTTTCTTGACTGTTCCAATTGTCACAAAGACTCACACACTTCAGAGGGACAGGAAATTAAATTCAGTTAAATATATCCTGTTAAAGAATTTAATATTTTAATGCAGGTGTTATTTGAAAAACATCACCGTGCTCCTCCAAAGGAAGGCATTTTAACAGGTGGAAAAGTTATATCAGCTTTTATTACAGATTGTTAATACATGTCATTGTTGTCACATATGTGTTTTACCATCAATATCTATTTCCAACCTTTAAGGGAACAAAAATAATAAAGTTGTCTTACAGTTTTAAGCCCAACACACAAAGCAGTATTTCAGAGCTTCATAGAATCACAGTAAAGTGACTAATGTATTTGTGAAACGTGAAAACTTCTGCCTTGGAGGAACTCAGGTGTTTTGTCAACTGCAGCTTTTTTAGTCTGAATGGCAGCCACACTTGCAAATTAACAACACTTTTTAAACAGGGATGCACTCATATATAATGAACTTTTTGCTTAGCTTTTTTCATGTTTACAGATTGTAGAGGCCAATATTAACATTCAGAAATATGTGATTACCTGACTTTACTTTGAGAGATAGAATGAACCTGTACATAAGGTCAAGATTTATAGCTAAAACAGTGGAATAGGTTCTAAAAATGTACCATTGGAAGGAATTCAATACAAGATACAGCTTTGTGCCTTAGTGTCTTGAGAGAATATGTATCAAATGTGTCTTTATTTTCTTAAGTCTAAAGCCTCTGAGTTTTGTAGAACAATTTGTATGGACAGTAACTACTCCAGTCTGCTGGGAATGTGAGATGTTCGGTGTTTGAAATGTGTCAATACAGTTCTGGCTGTGCATGAAATCAATGTCTGTCTTTTTCTCTCTTTTAGTTTGCTTTAGCAAGGTGTTGATTAAACTATGATGAGAGCTGCTGTTGCAATTAACACTAAATGAGATTTGTTAATTGGCTTCTTTTGAAGCAAACTAGGGTTTTTCTTCTGCTACCCTCCATGCTCCTTGTGAATTGATCTATGGAGTAAGGGTAGTGAAAATTGACTGTGGAAGTAGTGACATTTCAAAATTCAATCTAATTATGACAACTGCAGCTGGCATTAGAATTTAAATAAATTAAAATTGAAAGATGTAAAAAATGGCACTTAAGCCTATGATCAGCCAAAGCATCATTTGTATAATATGTTTACTTTTTCATTATTTATTTATTAAAATTGGCATATGGCTTAAAGAAAAACAGACAAACAAGGAAAAACAAAAAACCCAAAAAACACAGTGGTTCTTGTGGGCCCACATCTCGAACTTCTCCAGGTTTCTCTGGAGCTTTGGATCTCATCCCTTCCTTCTATTCTGTCAACTGCACTACTCAGCGCCCTGTTATCTGCAAACTTACTGAGGTGGCACTTGACCTCTCTATGTCATTGACAAAGATATTCAAGAGCACAATCCCAAGACAAAGCCCTGAGGGACACCACTTTTTACCAGTCTCCACCTGGACATAGAGTCACTGACCACCACTCTCTGGCTGCATCCAGACGGCCAATTCCTTCTTGAACAGCTAGCCCACACTTCACATTCATGTCTCTCCAATTTGGAGATAAGGATGTAATGTGGGACCATGTTGAAGGCCTTACAGAAATTGAGTTAGGTGACATCAGTCAGTCTTACTGTGGCAACTGTTGTAGTCACTCCATCATGGAAGGCCACCAGTTTGGTCAGAAACAACCTGCCCTTAGCAGAGCTGTGCTGACTGCCTCGGAGCACCTCCTTACCTTTTATGTGTCTTAGCAAATCTTCTAGGAGGATCTGCTCCATGATCTTCCCAGACAGAGGTGAGGCTTACCTCTCTGTAGCTCCCAAGGTGTTCTTGAGGAGGGAAGGAAGACTAAGGAGAAGCTGGAGCTAAACTTGGCAAGGGATGCAGAGAACAACAAGGGCTTCTGTAGGTATGTCAGCCAGAAGAGGAAGGTCAAAGAAAACATACTCCTCTGACGTATTTGCCAAGCTGTTCTCCATGCTGTTTGAAAAGTCGAGGCATTCAGGTGAAGTTCCCAATAACTGGATGATTAACATTATGCCATCTACAAAAGAGAAGAAAGGAGAACCCTGGGAACTAACAATCTGTCAGACTCATCCTTGTGCCTGGGAAGATCAAGGAACAGATTCTCCTAGAAGCTGTGCTAAGACACATGGAAGACAGGGAAGTGATCTGGGACAGCCAGCACAGCTTCACCAAGGGCTAGCTCTGTCTCACCAACCCAATGTCCTCCTACAGCAGAGTGACTATATCAAGTGGACAAGTGATGGGCTACAGATGCCATTTATCAGGACTTCTGTGAGGCCTTTGACACAAGGTTCCCCACAACATCCTTCTCTCAAAATTGGAGGAAAAAGTATTTTGTGGGTGGGTTGTTTGGTGGGTTAGGAATTGGTTGAACAGTCACATCCAGAGGGTAGTGGTCAATGGCTCATTGTCCCAATGGACATCATTGACTAGTGGTGTCCCTCAGGAGTCCCACAGGACCAGCGTTATTTAATATCTTCATTAATGACATAGATATTCTATGATTCTATATTTATGAAGGTGCTTGTCTAATACAGTGGAGTGTCATATTTAGATTGCATTTCCACATTTTAGTCTTTTTTCTTCTGTGTTTTTCTTAGCCATATTAATCAAACATATTCCATTTGCAAAGCAACCAGTCAATTGGATTGGAATCTTTGAGTCTCCAAAAAACATGGCATTCAACAACAGAGAAAATTTTCCTATGCCATGAAGAGGATTGGACAAGATAACTCTTCAGGTGTCCCTTATAACCTCAACTATTCTTGGAATCATGGGAAGATAATTCAACTACAGATAAGGAATAAAGGTACCTTCAGAACTGTATCACAAACCAATAATAGTAACAAAACTCTAAGAACTTAATACATTGCCAGAGACTACATTTTGAACTCCTTTGTGCATTGCTAGGGGTTTTACATTTGAACTCCTTTAGACCTGCCTCAGAATTCTTCAGATAAAATGACTTCTGAAGGTATTGTCATCTCAGTTAACAGGAACTCCACTTTCTAAAATAAAGGATCTAGTTCCCCAGGTAGAATTTGACTGTAATGATGGGAAATAACTTCAGATTAAATAAACGGTTTTACAGTAGTAAACTGTGGAATCTGATTCTTATACACTAAGTATCTGAAAATATGTAAATAATTAATATACTGTTACAGGGAAATAGTAGCTAAGGAGTCAATGTCCTTCCAGAAGTTTCAGCCTCATTTTTTTACAGCTTTATTGATGATTAATGCCTTAACTATTGAGAAGTTTGGATATTTCAAGTTTAATTATACTTAATTCCAGGGATACTACAAGAAATAACATTTAGGAAAGTTTTTCTTTGGAAGGATTACACAAAAAAAAATTTCTTGATTTCAAAGCTTCAGAGTTCTTACATAAAATGGCTAATTCTTAGCCTTTTCTTAACAGGCGATCTAATACCAGTAGAGAGAGGTAGAAATGATGACACACAAGCTTGGAAGGTATCTAGTATTAGTACTATAGTTACTAGTATGCTCCACTTATCTAATTCAATAGAGTTTTTCCTTACAATTATCATACGGGAAAGCAGTCTCCACAATTTCTTTTCTGTCTTCTTTCACAGTCTGTGTATGTAATGAGATAATCATTTTTTCTGATCAACTGGAAATCATTGCAGTAGCTGATGTGTAAGTATTATAAGAATTCCATTCTTTCACAGTATTTCTATCTTGCATGTACTTGTTTTGTAATTTTCCCAGTCTTAATCTTTTTCTTTTATTGCTGTGCTGCTTTTGAGATTCCTATCCTGTGATCTGCAAATACTTTGTACATACGATTCTATGCCTCCAACAAACGCAGTGTGGATGATCTCTGCACAAATTTTTGTGAGGATTCAGATAAAATTGATAAGTTTGTGAAAGCAGGACATATTGGGGCTGATGATAGCATTACCAGAGATACATTGTCAGAATTACAGGAGAGAGGAATAACAGTGTTTTTACGTAACAATCTGGAGACCAGGGTTAAGATTTCTGCTCTGAGCAGTGTAAAATTGTAACATGTAGTCACCATATTTTTGAAAGCAGGACTGTAATAAGTGGGATTCAGAAATAATGGACATTTTCATTGTTCAATTAATCATTAAGGACTTAAGTTTTTCCTAATAAGTTAAATCTTCTCTAAGTGTAAAGCAAAAGTAAAGTGGTCCTTTGAGATGTAGAAGACAATAGTTGGTGAGATGAATCCCACACATCATATTTCTGCTAAATATATTTGAAGGACTAATATAGAAAAATAGGAATATGAAGTACAGAAAATTTAATCAGTATTTATTTTTACTAAAGGAAGCAATTAAAAAAATCACAACCAATCTTTTTGACAAAAATTTTTGGATAGTAAAATTGAAGTTCTTTAAAAGAAGAGATGTGATAAACTAATAAATTGAAATCTGTCACAAAGTGAACTTAGTCTCTCTCTCTTAAAGAAACTTAATTGAGATTGTGAAGATTTAGTCAGCACGTATTCATACATGTTCCTGGTTTCTCTTTTAGAATTTAAAATTTATATGAAAGCAAAAGCGCTTATAATTTTTACTTATACTTTTGCTAAGCCTTATTGCCAACCTAAAAAAGAGAAGAAATAAGAAAATCCAATAACAGTATAGAAATTACTATAGACAACAGAAAAATCAGTACTTTTATTACAGAACTGCATTCAATTCATACTGAAAGAGAAGTCCACTGTAATTCCTCAAAGAAGGAATAGGGTCCAAAACTGTTAAAATATCAAACTAGATATTCTGTATGCAAAGTGTTCTACATTTAAAGAATCTAAAATATATAGTAAAAGGCAGCCAAAGAATAGTTTGTTATGAAATGAGGTAACATGGAATAGGTTTCTCTAATTCAGACATGGTTAAGGGAAGTGACTTTTTAAAATTAGATATCAGATTTCTTTTTTCAATTTTTCAGGTAGAATAAAACTAAACAAACTATCAGGAGAGATTTCTCAGCTGAACAGTGATTTCGAGAGCTGTGGTTCAGGTAGCTGCTAATCCTGTGTAGGTAGGTAACTGTGTGTAACAGTTTCCTATGGTGGGGAGGGGGAGGGTCTGCGGGAGGAAGTGTCATAGACCTTCAAGTTCTGCCCTGGACATAAACACCATGATTTCCTTGGGCATAAGTGCCTTGCTCCTACCTTCTCTCTCCAACTCAGACTTTGTGGACCAACCCAGCAACCTCTACCTCTCCTACTCCACCTTGAACGATGTGGTTGAGTGAATTTTCTTCAGGACTCTTGCTTTTGTTTATATGGTCTGAGCAGGAGAAAGGTGATGCCCTTTTAGTGATCTGTGCAGTCCTTTGGTTTCATTTTTCTCCAATTCTGGAGAGAAATGTTCTCCGGAGACCACCAAGTAAATTCAGATAAGATAGTTTTCTATTCCTACCTCACTGACCCTGGTAATAAACTGAGAGGACTAAGAAGGAAGAAAAGTAAATATTATTAGCCAAAAGTGGAATAATTTGCATTATGTCAGATTTTGTTATCCTTTAGCTTCCAACTTTCAAGCCAATAAGACAAGGATAAAGGTAAAAAAGAGAAGAAAAAAGAGAAATGTAGATTTATGCCACTGTGAGAAATACAGGGTGGGTGAAGAAAATGCAGAAGATAAAGTGAAAGCTACATTTAATTTTTCCAAAATCTGATGCTGTTATTTATTCTGTATTAGAGCTACAGAAAATGAAAATACATAACATTAAAATTAACAACTGCCTTACCCTGTAAAATTCAGATATTATTATGGTGTACATATTTATGAAGGAAGTCAACTACTTTCCTATAGTTTTTAAAAAACATTATATTCATGAAATATAGTCTATATTCTTTCTGTATAAGGTTCTTGATTTGCAAGTCTACAGTATTTGTCTTATAGTCTGTGTTTTGTTACAGAAGTAGCTACCAGGTGAGCTGGCTACTTATTCTAATTCAGTGACATAAGAAGAGATTTGAAGGTGAATAGTAAAAGAGTACAGAATAAAATTGCATTTTTAGATTTAGACAGGAAGATGCTCCTAACAGCTGCATTATCAATTGAGAGTAGTGTATGGTATTGTCAGTGATTAGAAACTAAGCAGTCTTCTTACTTCAGTGAAACTGTGCTTTTTGCTTTTATCCCTGATGAGATTTTTGCCTATTATGTTTAGGGAAATTATCCAGGGAGTTGTGTGTTAGGTATAAAAAAAAATCCATAACAATTACAAGATGAAACAGGAACAGCAGTTTCTCAGCACAGAACAAATCAGCAGTCATTAACTTGAGCCATTTTAAATATATATAAACCAATAAAAAGGTTGTTCTGTATAATTCTAGTAGTCACGTATTTTTTCAAATTTTCGCTATAGAACAATGCTTTGCAAACAGGTTGCATTATCAGAACAAAATGACTGAACATTGCAGTTTTATTTGAGACTGAGATTTCTGAATTCTGAAGTGATACCCTCTGTGATTAATTAAAAGCAGTATTTCTGTTTTAAAAGAAGGAAACCCAAGAATTCTTACATTAACATGAAAGACATCTTGAGCTCTGGTTTAAATAGATTAATGGCAATTCCAGTTTGTTGATATTAGATAATTATTTCATAAATTATATAAAGTTCAGGTTTTATTTTTAAAAGGTAGGTTTTTGAAGATGGAATGCAGTAGTGTCTTAAAGGAAGCAAATAATGGCAGTTGTTAACACTGGTGGTAATCACTGACCCTTAAATCTTCTTTCCTTAAGATCACTGGGCTATCTGAGTCCGATTCCTTTAGTGAGTCTTCACTAACAGTGAGTTGTACATGATTTATGCAGTGCTGTAGAGTAAGATCAAATACTCCAGCTGTGTACATATTAGAGAGACAGCCACACTGTACTGTATCATTAATCTGCTTCGTCCAGTATTCTGTATGAGACTAATCGCTCATATTTTCCAGGAAGGTAAGAAGTGTTTCTACAATGTGAGAATCTTGTGTAATCTGTCCAAACAGGGAAGCACTTTTTTGGTTATCCTGAAGCCCAAGAGATTCAGACTGAATCCTCTCTATAGAAGAGTAGTAATTGTCACTGCAAATGCAAATGTCTTCTACACTTTTTAAAAATTAATTTATTTTGTTTCTATATTCAGTGAAGTATCAAAACAAGAATTTTCATAATGCTATAGTACATTTTTAAAAGATGCTGCTGTCTTCCTGTTCACAACTGTGGTGCGGTGTTCTCTGTAATTATATTTTTGTTGTTGTTGTTTCAGTGTTCTCTACAGCTTTTTTTGCCTCTACAGTGATTTTTGACCTTTATGGTATTACTTTTATTTTTAGGTGCAGCTATTATTATTCCTGAGATTAAACATGATGGAATCCTCAAAGAAGAAATATTTCAAAGCCTGTTTATACACATCGACAAAAGTAACTGTAGAAACAAGGAAGCAGAATTTTTAAGGTCAACTACATGTACTTTATCATGTGTCATTAAAAGGGCTGTATATTATGAAGTTAGCATATAGCCTAATTGTTTGTCCTGAAATTCTGACAACCACAGCTCAGAGTGAAAATCACTACTTCATAATAGATTTTTTCCTATTTTTATCTCTTCTCAAAGACACTTTTGTCTGTTTTGTTTTAACAAAGCTTAGAGAACTTTTTAGTCTGAGCAAGGAGTACAGAATCCATACTCTTGTAACATATATATCCCCCTCAAGCATTCTCTCCAATGCCTTGAACACCATCTCTCTTTTCTGTCCCAGAAAAATAACAGCTTTCATTTGTAATCCAAACAAAATGAGGGATGAAGAGATGATTTCTTCAATTTTTTAAGTTTATGACTTTTGGGAATCCACTGAAACAACTCCTTTGAATGTTAACAAAGTTCCCTATGATCTACTACATATCAAAAATACCATTCAGCCTCTGCATTAGACTTCCAGTAGTCCCATTTGGCAGAGCGTGGACGTTCACTACACTACAGTTGCATTTACAATATGTAAAGAATATTGTTCAAAAATCCTTAAAGACAATATAAACCACATCTATACAGGGTCTCACAAGCCTGCACTGAAAACTTAATTTTAAAATACGTTAATATGTTGAATCAGCTTCATTTTCTTATAATTTCATTCATCAGCTAGTGCTTATTAAGCTCAGACAGAAAAATGCTGCAAAGTAATTGTAGTGAAGTAACTGTTTCTCGAAGTTTGTTATACTATGAGATACTTTGTTACAGTGTGAAAGCTGACTGTGCTTGGAGAGACCCGTCATTTGAAGAGCCAAGGAGAGCATTAAACGCTATAAAGGCCACTCTCCATCGTTTACCAACAGTCCTGGCTCACTGGTGAGGTTCCAGATGACTGGAAGCTGGCCAATGTGACGCCCATTTATAAAAAGGGTAAGAAGGAGGATCCTGGTAATTACAGGCCAGTTAGCCTGACCTCAGTACCAGG
>VZRS01008082.1:216-93570 GCA_013398055.1 Ifrita kowaldi
CTGTTGGTTTGAAAGTGGCACATTGTCAAAGAAAAAAAGTTGCTGTGGAAGTTTCAGAGCTGTTGCTTTATTGAAAGCAAGTCCCTGGGTGGAGGCGAGAGCAGCCCGCGGGGCGGTGGGAGTGTTCGCGAAGCAAATGTCATTTGGCGTCGGGGGGACAGCTGCCGAGATTGTTCCGTAAGCGCGTTCGCCGAGTCGTGCAGGCTTGCTCGCCTCCCGTGAGCCGAACGAAAACCAATGAGAAGTTCGAAAGGAAGAGGGGAAAGTGCATGGCACAGCTGAGAAAAGCGCTCTCTGCCTGCTTTTGCTGGTACGCTTGGATTTCTGGAGCGAGCGGCGTTTAAATGGACCGGGCGCTGTGCCGGGGAGGGTCGGGGGCGCCGGGGAGGGATGTGCTGGGGAAGTTTGGGGGACCAGGCTTGTAGGATCAGTGGGGAAATGAGCTCCCGGCCGCAGAATCCCTCGGTGTGTTCAGGGCTGAGCGAAAGCCAGCCGGTTCTGTGCCCCCACGCCTCCCCTCACCTTATCTCTTGTCGCTCTTTGTGCAGGAGCCTGTCGGCCGCCCCGAGCTGAGCCGGTCAGAGGAGGAGGGTTTGGGCACACGGTCTGTAACACCTGCAGGAAGGGCCTTTGAGCTCGTGTGTGCCCCACTGGTATCGAATTTTCTCTCTAAACCTTTGGTTTTCTTTGGAAGGGAAGGTTGCCGTGATTGCCAGGTTATATCAGCACCGAGTTTGGCTTCTTTGCATCCAGAGGCGATGAGTAGAGGGGCGGTGTTTGGAGTGTGTGTGGTTTTCTAACAGACCATCGGCACCTGAGTTCTCTCCTTTCCTGCTCCTCCTCATGACACATCTTTGCTTTAGGCATCCTGGTCCTTTCAGTTGCAAACGCAGGCTACGAGCACATCCCATAAATGTGGCTTTATGGCATTTAACAACAAAAACTACAGCTCGTGCTATACAGTTAATGGGCATAAAATTATCTGAGAAGATTTTGGACATGAACCACCCTTACTAGTGGAATGGATGAAATTTGTTTTATTATGAAAGATTTTCCCCTAATGACAGAATGGAGGCTATGGAGGCCAAAACCCAGTCTTTTAACTGGTTCTTTTCCCAAGTGGAGTCAGCTGGATCTTCAAAATCACTTTGAAGACAGTTATACCGGCACTAATAGGGCTGATGTTGGCCTAAAAATATCATCCAAAAATCACACTCTTAATTGGCATTGCTTTGTTGGCAAAGCTTTCCCAGTGCTGCATTACTCTTCGAGAGCCATGTTATTTTAATTGCATCAATGTATTCTGTCACGAAGGCAACGCTCTGAGCAGGATTTATTGAGTTTAACGTAGCGGCTGGAGCTTTAACTTCTCCACTAAAGACAAGAAACCGATGGCAAAGCCATGGAGCTCTTCAGCCCTGGAAGTGGAATCCTCAGGGATTCCACTTCTGTGGGACTGCATCAAGCTACTCTGCAAGTGGGAAAAATAATAAGTAAACAGTAGCCTTGCAGTGTATATAAATAATAGGAAAAATTGTTTTCTTTTAGTTTAAATCAGTTTTTGTGATTGAAGAGGTCTCTCTTTCTGTCCATCTGTCCATCCATCCATCCATTTAATAGCTTTCCAGTTGCATTAGATGATCATGTGATATTAGACACTTCTAAATTTGTCTGATCTGCTTGAAGCTGGAAGGAACGGTGTTCTGCAGCTTTGTGCGCTGAGCGTAGGTGGCCTTTGAGAGGCGATGATGGGCGGGGAGTCCCACAGTGCTTGGTGGCATTAAAGATGACATTCCAAACAAGCCCTTGCTGTCCCGCTCTGGTGTGCGCTGGTGGGAGAGCAACAGCAGCCCCCATTTCTGGGGGCTGGGGAGGAGTGTGGCTGAGGATCAGCTGGCCCTCTGCAAGAGGCTTGTGAGCTCACAGGAGGCCTGACCAGAGTGCTCCTGAGTGCAGCTGTGCTCCTGCACGCGTGTGAGATGGAGCCCACCGCAGCCCAGGCTGGTTCTTGGGGCTCACAGGCGGATTGCCACGGAGCAGCAGCAGCGCAGGGAGGAGATGGCCAGGATCTCCTGCAGCGCTGTCCCTGGCTGGGATGGAGCCCTGGTGCTGCGCTGTCTGGAAACTGTTTTGCTGGACAGTTCCTCAGTGACAGGAGGGGACACTGCTGGGGTTTCCATGCTGCCAGAACCCCTCCAGCACTGCGGATGTTCCTTCCTCTGGATCTGCAGGAGCAGGGCAGTTACAGCCCTTGTCCAGGCTGCTTTCACTCCACGATTTTGTGCCTCTTTTGTGTGTACTGAAACCTCTGAGGGCTCCTGTTGCTCTCGTTGCTGTAGTGTCTGGTGACTGAGTTCTCACAGGCTGCATTGAGACTGTTGGGTGTGGAAGGGACCTTGGCTGTCCCTCCCCATCATCCCTGTGCCCTCAGATTTTGCATCCCATGTGAACCAAACCAAGCCTCCTGCCAACCATGCCTCTCTCTGCTGCCTTCCCTCCGTAAACCAGGGAGATGACAAAGGTTTACAGGGTTGGTCTTCTCTTTCAAATTGTTCTTTGGAAATGTTTCCATGCCTGGGAGTTTCTTCCCACAGTTTGTGGGTACAAGGTGGGATTTAACTGCTTCTGGCAAGACCAGAAGGTGTCTCTTACATTTTCCAGAGATTTTTGGTGGTCGCTGAAAGACTTGCAGTGGGCACATGCTTCCCTACGGCTGCCTTCTGGCTGTTCAGCGGAAGAAACCAGAGTGCTGCTGGCTGGGGCCTGGCTGCCTCTTCCATGAGCCTTTGACCTTGGGGCCACTGTGATCTCAGGTGGCCTCACAGTGCCCTGGGAGCTCCCCTTCCTCCTCTGTCCCAGGGCTGAGCATGCTGAGGTGTTTTTCTTAGTTGTATGCAGATCCCTAGTGACAGAAAGAACCCTGACTCTTAATTATTGTGCCTCTTATCTCCTCTTCGATGTGCCACCAGCCCATATGTTTAGAATAAGGCTCTGATCTTGTGATATGGGCTCATGCATTCACTTTTGTTTAGCTTTTCCCTCCATTCTCTTGCATTTGAAATTTGGATTTCCTTCCAGCTCATTGGCATAACATTAACCTTTCTTTCTGCTGGAAGTGACATGTTGCCTTTAATAACAGGGACCTGTATTTAATATCCCAAGAAGTCCTTTCCAATTCCATGTTCATACAGATCAGGAGTTAAACAAAAGAGACTTGGAAAGAGACTTTTCCAAAAAGTGCTTTGTTTTCTTCTGCTTATGTTATTGTGGTCTTTTTGCTGGAAACCAAACTGTTGAAGCAAACGTCCCACGTAGGTATGAAGAAATGCAGCTCACATGTGGGCTGGCCACTCCTCCTGCTGCTGAACATGACCAGAGCAAGACCAGACCCTTGGAGTTACGTTTTCATTCTTGTGTGTTACAAACCTAAGCTATTATTCATGGAAATTAAGCCGTGTTAATTACACCTCTTGGTTTGCATCAAGGCAGCCGTACATTCCCGTCTGTCCTGTTTGCTGATGAGCTCTGTGGGTTGGATCCGGAGGCAGGGAGAAGTTGGAGCCCTGTCACTGATGCACTGACTTCAGCATCCAGATGTGCTCCCTGCGTTGAGTGCTGGAGCGGGGATGTCACTGCCATTTGTGGCTGGGTGCAGTGCAGCCTGTGGCTTTCCTCAGCAGGGGCTGCTTTTATGAATGAAGGCAGGCAGGGAGTGCCTGCCCGGTGCCAGGAATGCGGGGTTGGAGGGACGGGAGCGTGGGAACAGCTGCACGGACAGTGGCTGGGGCTGGGCTTGGGGCAGCCCCACAGAACAGCCACCAGCAAGTACCTCACACGTTCTTTTTTGTGACACGAGGAAGTGCCCCTCCACTCCTCACAGACTTTCTGCCTATTTTGGTAGGAATTTCTTTTTTTTTAATTTTTTTTTTTTTTTTTGTGATCCTTGGCATGAAACTTCTTTTAGTTTAGTTCTAGGTTTTGCTCCTGGCTCTATTCACTGAGAATGCCTTGGAGACAAGGAGCTCATTTTTTCCTGTATCCACAAAAGCTTTTAGTAACTGCTAACCCCTTACACCTGTACACGTAAGTCAAGAAAGGATCTTAATGCAGTTTTGTCTAGACTGGTGGTGGAGGGAGAGAGAGAAAGCAATTCCTGGGGCAGGCATACCTGACATTTTGGAAATAGAAAATACAACCAGCAAAGATTATATCCCCACCAGAGCTGGCAGAAGGGGTCTTATGGGTGTTCTTAATCCACCTCACTGCAAATCCAGCCAGGTTAGCTCAAACCAGCTTTGTCTTTGACTTAAATTAGCTGAGTCTGCGCTAGCACAGTGAATGTTCCCTCTGTCCCCGCTGCCAGACGTGTGGTGGGGGACTACCAGCCAGCTGCTGGTCCTCAGCCAGCTCCTGCCGTAGCCACGGCCAGGAGACACCGTCTGTGTGTCCCCCGGGCTTCACTTAATGAGAGCGGGGCCATTTGGCCAGGAGCAGCTTAAGGCGTGCCCCTTACACTCTGTTTGTGCTGTCCTAAATCATCTCAGGTTGGTACCTGTCCCCCAGCTCATCGCTGGGGGCAAATTCCACAGGTCGCTGGTGCTCCTGGGTGGGGCCAGCTGGGATCCTTGAGGGCATCTGCGAGCTTCCCATTGAGCAGCTCTTTTACCCAGGGAAGGACAGACCTGTTCTTCTGCCTGAGCATTTGTGAGCCATTGAGGGTGATACTGGATGTGCATGGACAGAGGTTTAGGGGATGCCCGCGGGATCTGAATTCCTGTTTAAATTACAAGGCAATTTGTTGTCTGAGTTTCTGTGACAATCGCATTTGAAGTGTTTCATAGGAGCAGCTTCTAGGACTATTGCTTTTCTGTGCTGTTCTCTGGGCTTTGGAGGTGAGGTTACCTATAAAAAAAAATAGGGTGAAAGCTGGAAAAACTCTTTTGCCGGTGTCATGAATCAGATCAGAATGAGAGAATACGTTTAAAACTCTGAAGTGAAACCTTTTCACAGGAGAGTGCTGCTTTAAATATATGTCTGGAATGAGGAAAAAACCCCACTTCTGCAAATGATTTTTTAAAAAATAATTAAACTCCACTGTTTAGAAGCGATTAATTATTGTAACATGTGAGCACTGCGAAGTTTCATCTATTCGCAGTAGTATTTTAAATGATTTAAAGTTGTTTGTTCAAGGTTTGCTTTTAGTATGTCATTAAATGTTATGGATTTATTCCAGCTGTCCTCCACAAATGTATCACTTCTGAAGGATTTTGCATGGGAACAGGCTGCCAGATTTTAGTTTTGATAGCAAAGCCCAATTTTGTTTTATTTTTACTCTAGTTTTGCTTTGCTGAGTGTACTGCTGACTGTAAATGGAGTTGGCAGAGACAATGGTAGCAGCTCTGCTGGGCAGAGTTACTGGACCTGGCGTGCACCTCCTGAAACCCCCTGAGCCCGGGGTCAAGGGTGGGCAGCTTGTGCAGATACCTGACCCCACTGACCACTGCCAGCCCTCCCCTGCTCTGGGCTGTGCTGGTCACTGCCCCTGCACAGTTCCCACGAGCACTTCCTAATTTGCTTTGGGCAAAGCCAAGTGGATTATCTCAAGACACTAATTGAGACTACTGAAGATAATCCTGCTGGCTTTTGGGTTTGTCTCTTTCTTTCCTGAAGTGACTCGGGGGGACTGATGCTGCTCCCCCAGCCACACCTGAAGGTGTGAGGTGTGAGGACAGGCTGCCAGGGGCACCTCAGCAGCACAGCCCAGGGCAGGGGCTGGCACCAGGGCTGGCACAGCCCAGACAGGTCATTAGTGAAGAGAACCTCTTGGATTGAGCTGCTGTGCCAGGTCTGTGGAGGCTAATTTTTATTTATTCAGTTTTCAGAACCAGAACAGTTACATTTGGTGGCATGTCATGTTCTCCTGATCTAATCTGCCTCATGCATGGAGCTCTGTCATACAGTCAATACAGCATCCAGCCTGATGATCCTGAAAGTATGATCTTGGGTCTGATTAATGTATAAAACTTGGATGGCCATTTGGAAAGGATATAATGTGATATAGAGCAGATTGATTTGGGGGATTTACCCCTCAGTTCTGAGCTGGTAAGTGGAGTAAATGGCTCTGCTCAGGGGAACTGCAGAATGCTCCGAAACATTCATTTGCCTTGAGAGCAAAACCAAAAATGCAGTCTGCTTTCTGACATGCTGTTTGGTTCCTGGCATGGCTGCCTGCATATCCAGGAGGATATGTCCTGTGGAAAGTGTGTGTAATAATTCAGAGCTTTTGTAAAATGCAGATGTTAACACAAGAGTGCACGATAAGCAATCTCTCCTCGCTTTTATTGAGATGTTTGCATTCTTCTCAAGGTGTTGACATAGCAGACTATACCCTGGGGTGCTGCAAGTGTCTGAATATTTAGGATGTGTAAAAGAACAAGAACATTTAATAATAATGTCTTTCCAGTCTGGGCAAACAGGTTAACTTGAGTGCATCACTTCTATTCCTGCATTTCAACAGACTGAAATAAGATGCTGGTAATCAAGAAGGAAACGCACTGGGGTATACTTAAATTTACTAAAAATCTCTCTTTCTTTAATGATTAAAAAAATAAATCGGCACTTTATGATGTTTGCCATGAGGATGAAGCGTATGTCTAGAGCAGACAGCTCATGTATTAAATTCTTGGTTGCATTCCTGTAGTTCGGGGTTGCTTTGTCTCTGAGGGTGTGAACAGCCCTGGTTGTGTGTTTGTGCAGTGCTGGGCACCGTGGCACTCTAACATGCAGCTGAAGTCCCGTGTGCTGCCACAGTTGGGGGGTGTCTTTGCACTGGGAAAACTCCCACTAACTGGGGATTGGAACTCCATAATTGTGTTGGATCTAGACGATGTTTAGGTCCCTTCCAACCCAAACCATTCTGTGAAAGCAGGCAGTGAAGTGTGTCAGGCAAGCATGTGTGTGTTTCAAAATAATCTCCACTGGGTTCAAAATGAAATGTTTCCATTTGGTTTTTAGCCTGCTTCTCTAAAACTCATTTAAAGAGCCTAAATAACATCTGCCACCAGTAATGTTTGGGCCTGAACAAAGGACACGGTGGCTGCAGAGCTGGGTGTCCCCAGGAGCAGAGCCCAGGGTTTCTGTAATAACACGAGTAACAACTTCTGGTTTTTCCTCAATGCTGTTTTTTCCTGGTGGGTAAATTAAGCAGGTCTTGTTTCCTCATTAAAAAGAAAAGCTAAGTCAAAGAAGAAAAATGCTTTCTGCAAAATATCCTGTTTTCATCTTTATTTAATTAACAGCTTTTAAGTTGTAGTCATCCATCTGACCTGCCTCCTGTCCCCTCCCCTCCTTATTGACACTGATATTAGAAGTATGGGAAAACTTAGACTGTTGGCAAAATGGGTGGAAAATCAAATGTTTAATGTTTTGCTTGAACATTTTGTGGTTTCTCCTGAAATTCTTCGTCTGAAACAAAGGATGTTCTTTGTTCTTTATTGAGAGGCTTGCTTTTTACTTGAAAAAAATATGCAATGTCATTGTGGATTGCAGAAGTTTCTACAGAAATGACATAAGTTCTCTACAAAAACATTTTTTAAGACCTGGAAAAAAAGGAGACAGTTACAAACTGCAAAAAAAATTGACTAGTTTGATGGTTTTTTGGCAGATTCTTACGAATACATTCAGAATCAAAATGTTAGTGATTTGGAAAAATCTTGAAATAGAGTAATTTCACATGACCCCCTCTTGGAAGCTACTAGGTTTTGCATTCTTTGCTCCAACACAATTCCCACTGAAGAAATACTTCAAAAAACAAGATTATGGATTCTTTTAAAAATGTCATTCCTTGCTTTTTGGGTACTGCGCTAAGTCGTGTTTATGTATCTTAATCTTCCCCTGATTTATTTGATCAAAACAAAGCAGTCGTGGATTTGTTTGGAGTCTGGAAAGGATGTGAAGGGAGCCACGAGACAGGAGGTGGCTGCCCGATGGAACTGGCAGGCCCTGGGTGCCCGGCTCCTCCAGCTCNGCCCCACAAGGGCTCCCTGGCCCTCCACACCAGTGGGCACAAAGGCCTGGGAGCAGGCAGTGAGGATGGGGTGATGGTGGTGATCTGAAGTGGGATAAACATAAGGTGGCTTTGGGATGATGTGGGTGAAAGGACGTGGTGGTCACACAGCTCCTGCCCTTCCAGCCAGGCTGGCTGCCCCTGCCAGGCCTGCGCTGGTAAATTACTGGTGCTCGTCACTCCATGAGTATTCCTTTGTTATTTCAGAATTACTGAGACACTTAATTGGCTGTCCATTAGCTGCCTTAGAGACAAATAAGATTTGATTAATCATCATTTCAGCAAATTATAGCCTGTTCTACGGGCTAATGAAATTAGGCAGCGGAGAGCTGGCTCCCTGCAGGGAGCTGTGCCCTGCCCTGGCTGCGCATCCCCTGCCTGGCCTCACCTGGAGGGCTTGGGGGGCACAGAAATCAGGGGTCACCCACACGAGTCAGGGATGGGGCAGCTGCACTGCCAAGGTGATGAGGTGAGGACCATGGAGTGCTGCTGGAGTGCCGTGGAGATGGTGCCTGGGGCTGGCAGAGGTGCAAGTTGTGGATTCCTTACAGTGAGGCCCTGGCACAGGGTGCCCAGAGCAGCTGTGGCTGCCCCTGGATCCCTGGCAGTGCCCAAGGCCAGGCTGGACATTGGGGCTTGGAGCAGCCTGGGATAGTGGAAGGTGTCCCTGCCCATGGCAGGGGGTGGGACTAAATGAGCTTTAAGGTCTCTTCCAACTCAAACCATTCCATGATTCTGTGATATAAACACAGCCGTCAGCAGAGACGGCTGTTGGCCTCCATTCCTAACCTTTGAGGTCACCTCACTTCCTTTTTGTTCTTTTTTTTTTTGTAATCAACTGTCATTAGAACCGATCAAGATCAAATTTCTGAGCTGAGATGTTGAATTCATCCTTGAAGGATATATATTTTTCTCTGCAATAGTCCATTACATTATTCCTGGTTTTACCTTACCCACATGCTGATTTCAAACATAACTGGGTTTAGTAAATTATGCAACAAGAAGGACAGAGCTCTCACCTTTGCTTTAGAATAAAGGTCAAGAGTTTGAAGACAGGAAAGCTCAAAGATGCAGAACACAGTTGTTAGAAATCCCACACAAGGTATTTGTAGGTGTTAAATACCAGGGCAAGAATTTAAAAAGCAGGTTCCTTACATGAAATTGCTTTGCTGCCTTCCGGCCAACAGTTAAAGTTGCCCCAAAGGTTTTCTGTTTTCTACCATCTTTCTGTCTTGCATCTTTCGTTTTCCAAGATCCCTGACTGTTTCTTCCCTTTAATCTCCTTTAGGGGCCCTCTCTTGGCTGTTGAAAAGCAGCTCTATCTGCTCCCCCAATCTGCCCAGGGCTGTGGGAGAAAGTAACCGAGACCTCCCATCTCCTTGCCAAGTGGGGCTCCCTCAGCCTCCCTGACTGCCTTTAGCAGTGACAGGGTCATTGACAATGTTGACATTGGGATTATATGGAATTTGCTTTCACAAAAGTTGGGGAATAGCACCACCATTGTCAGTTTGCACTTTACCCTTTCCAGGACCAAACATTGAGGAAACGCCTGTAGCAGGCTGGTGCTGGCTGTTATCACCTGGGTTTGGTGCACAGCGTTTAGGACCTGAATGTAGGGCTGGATGAGCAGGAGTGACAGGATTTGAGGACTATTCTCCCTCTTCTCCTCTGCACCTTCTCTGGTGCATTTGTCCTTGGCAGCTTCACAACAGGTTTCACTCTTCCCTGTGCAGAATTTGGGGAGAAGAGGCATTTCCTCCTTCTCTCAAGTGTAGTGTTCTTGTCAAGCTTGATGATAACTGCAAATTCAAACCAGAACTAGATCAATACCAACAGAAGAATATTAACAGAAGAGTTAATTGACAAAGTTTAGAGGCTTGATTTTTGGAGACTGTTAATCGTTTAGCTGATGGCAACACTGGAGAGGAACGGATGGGACTCTTCCAGCCCAGCTTGCGTAACATCTTCATCACCAAAGATCCCAGACCAGATGCCCAGGGCTTTGCTGGGTCTTGAGGGGCCTCAGCAGAGCTACCTCGGTGAAGAGCCTTGGCTTTGGCCGTGGGGATGGCGGTGGCCCCAGCACGGTGGTGGTGGCCCTCAGCAAGGAGAGCTGGCCCCTCTGTGTTGGGGCTGCAGTCCCTTCTGCACCAGGCACCCAGGAGAAGGGAGACAAGGGCCACAGCAACCCCCTGAATCCCCCCTGGGGTCTGGTAGGGGGAAACGAGCTATTTTAGGGCTCCATTGGGGTGGAGGAGGCAGCCCCAGCGCTGCCCTGGCTGTACCTGGGTCAGGCAGCCCTAGGCTCAGCTTTGAAATGTGAAGCAGCTTCCTTAAGCATTGCAGGGGGTAAAAAGTGAATTAACCATATCATAGGCACATGGTACTTCCCTGCTCAGATTACACTACAAAATCTGGGCAGTTCCTCAGATAGAGCTGGAAAAGGGGATTTGGGAGTGTGAGCAGCACTTGGAGCAGAGCACAGCTGACATGGCTGGGAACAAAAGGTGACAGGAGAACTCGCCACATCTGCATTGCTGCTCATCCACAGGTCAGCAGAAATCTTTCCTAACTGGACATTTGTTGCAAATTTGCTGGGAGAAGTGTAAAATAACTTTGTTTGAGTGCTGGCTTTGCTTTGTGCCTTGCGTTTTGCTAGTTGCAAAGATTGTATCTGGCTGGGTTTCACTTTGATTTTTTGTACTTTGTTTTCCAGATTTACTTTTTGACTGTTCTTTGGGCTCTAAACCTGTTGTTAAATATCTCCAGTTTGAAGTTTAAAGACTTAAGTAGAGAGGGACGGGTTTGCTTTGTTAGTTAAGGCTGCTAAAGCTGGGTCTTTGCTGCTCGTGGACAAAGCTTTTTGCTTTTTTGCAAAATGCTCCATCAGCAACACATGTGTTTGTGCTATTAGTCAGATCTTCACGGGCTTTTTTTTCTGTTTTCTCCTGAAAGTGAGCTTCTTACAAAAACAATTATTTTTAATGCCACTTCTGGCCTTTTGACTGGGAATTCAAAGTTTTACCTCACAGGCTGGAGCGAAAGTTAGGTTTGTTTTTGTTAATGTAAGTCAAGGAGTAGCAATGATTCACTGTGACAGGCTGAATGTGAGCCATATGAACCGAGCTGCACAGGCATAAAGGAGGATTGTGCTGCAAAATATCTCCCGGTAATTTAGATTTTGACACACTTACCCCTTCTCAAGTTGCATTTCCCCGTCTCCTCACACTCCTGCCCTTCCCCCACCATCCAGGATCTGATGTGATGGAAAAATATAGGCATTGTCTCTGGGATTAGGAAAGGCTGGGCTAAAAGTGCTTTTCTTCTGCAGATTTTATTATAGCAGTGTGAGAGCTTCCCAAAGAGATGGTAATAATTATGTACACTTACAGACAGGGTCTGAAATGACGGCTTTCTGGGCTGAAATAACTGAGTTTTGAGATGATCGCTGCTGTCCCTGGGAGCGTGCAAGTGTCGTGTGCTGGTTTGTGTCACCGGGATGGTCTGGGGTGGGTTCCTGCTCCAAGGAGTGTGAGTTGCAGGGATTTGCTGGAGCCCAGCTCCCACAGCCCGTGGGTGACAGGGGACAGACAGGGGCTGCGTGTCCCAGAGCGCTGCCTGGCCCTGGAAAACCCCAGGAACCGGGCACGGGGCCACAGTGTCCCACTCTTGGGGCACGATTCTACAGTGCCATTTTTTTCCAATTAAGCACTATTGGTTTCTTTTGTGTGTGTTTTGGGATTTTTGCTGTAGGTATCTTTTTTCTCCCCCCTCTTTATTCTGTGGTTTTCTTGTATGAAAGGCAAATGAAGGCTGTTTTAGTGTTGACTCACATGATGCAAACTCATAGCAGGGCTTTATGTCCAGCGTTTTTATTGATTCAATGTCTCAGCATTGGGGTGTAGAAAGGAACAGCAAATGGCAGTCCATTTCTGGCTGGGGTTTCTTACCAGTAAGTGAAAGGCAGAGCGTGGAGCTGTGTGTGAGTGTAGAAAGTGTAACATCTATAAAATAAGACATATTTTAATGGCTCTTAAACTTGAAGATTGAATTCTGTTCTCTTTGGAAGTGTATCCTGCAGATACAACAGACACACGCCAGGGGAAAGGAGAACAGAATTTGGTGTTGCACTGAGTTTGTTACAACCCAGTGGCCCACCCCGGGCCTCTCTCTCCCTGAAGTTATTACAAAGGATCCTGCTGGAGGTGGGGATAAAGCCAGATGTTAAGGTTTCATTGTGACCCACCTTCGCTGTTTAATGTCAAATGTGAAGTTTTTAAAGCAAACCAAAAATAATATATTGGATACTATTTTTGAGGCAAAACTCCAGCAAAATGTCCGTCATCAGGTTCCAAACGATTCCTTGCTTCACTTTAACAATGAGCTATCCATTATATGGTCTTAATTTATGGAATGTTAAACAGTTTCTGGCATTACTGTGCCCCTGCAGGAAGAACAGATGGTACTTTTGAATGAGTTTTGCTATGGGATAAAATGTTCCAGGTCTTCAACAGACCATATCCATCTGTAAGAAAGGAATAGCATTTGTGTAAAGTAAACAAGATAAAGTCAAACAACTCAGAATCTTCTACTGAAGGAAAAGCAGTGCCTCTAGGCTGAGGTGGCAGTACGGATTGGAAGGTACTGCTCAATATTATTTTAAAGGTGAACACTTATCTTGATGAAACATCCTAAAGGGGAAATCTCATTTATCAGGACAGGGAGGCAGTGGTCAGTAGTGACGTGGTCAGCGTGTACTGACAGTGGCCTGTGTATGGCAGGAGTGCATTACATCTGTAATTGGATAGATGGCCTGTGGCTTCATCGTGTCTCCATGCAATGAAGTCCTGTCTTGATTGATTTATAGAGCTTTGGCTCTCTGAGGAGAGCATGGAAACAATGAAAACCCGGATCCTCACAGTCCTTACCATGCCCATGTGCAATGTGGCCACCCCCACATTACTGAGAGGAACATCTCCATCATGATGCACATCTTGCACCCTTCACACAAGTTTGTCTTGTAAGTGAAACAGAGGATTGGCAGAATTGTGAGGAGTTGCACCACCTTCCTTCTCCATTCTTATGGATGACCAGGAACTGCTAGAATGATAGAATCCATCATTTTTTTCAGAGTTCTGCTGGGATTCTTCCAGTTGACCTCCAAGGGAATGATTGCTTTCTCCTCCCTGGCCACTATTGTGGTCCACATTTGGCGAAGGAAGCACCAGTTTATTTGTGCTTCTTACAATTCTATTAGTTCTGTTATATTGCCCATAGAGTTCTTTGCAAAGTGGAAAATCACAGGCTCTACAGCTTTATCTACCCCACAAGAAGGTAATTAATCATGTAAAGTCTCTGTATGGTGCATAGTAGTGGACTTCCCATCCCTGGCAGTGTCCAAGGCCAGGTTGGACGGGGCTTGGAGCAACCTGGGACAGTAGAAGGTGTCCCTGCCCATGGCAGGGTGTGGCACTGGATGATCTTTAAGGTCCTTTCCAGCCCAAACCAGTCTGGGATTCTGTGGTAAAGCTCACAGCAAAGGGACAATCCATCCATCCCAAACAGTTCATCAGGGATATTGATCTCTGAAGTCTTACCCCCCCCTCCACTGATTGCAGAGAACCTCATCAGCGAGGTGACTTCTAGAAAACTGATGCTAATCTGCACCTGTGATCTTCTGAGAATTTCAACTCACGGACCTCTTCGTTCTGTTCTTGCTCTTTGTCCTTTGGATGCCCAAGACCGTGGTATCAGCCACTTGCTTTTAGAACTGAGCCTGCAAATTTGATGTACTTTATATTCCTGAAATGCAGTGCAAACCTTCCCCGTGGCAGCCTCCAGCTCAGTCAGCTGGGTGTGCACGTCTGACTGGGCTGCCAGAGCGGTTCAGTCACGGCGGGGTGAGGCAGGGCCGTGCCACAGGAAGGCTCTCTGCAGGTGCCTCTTGCTGCCGGGCGGCTGCACCTCAGCGCTGAGAGGAGACTGGAAATGCCTCCCACTGCACTGCCTTGGCTTGCCTTGGCGGGGTTTTTCTTTTTACTTGTATTGTTTTCAATACCAAATGATCGGTGCTCTTGGGAGACTTTATTTCATCTCTCGTGTTAGTAACTTCCCATCTTAATTTTCCTTCTCAGTCGTGTGCTGGGCTGTGCATAACTGATGTGGAAGGAGGGACTACCACCTCATTCTTCTTCTGTTGTACTAATTATTTATTTTCCCTTGTATTAATTACCTTTACACTTACAGAATTTCCTCAGCTGGAAAATAAAGTAGTTTCCTTCCCTTCCGGAAGATCATTGATCAAAACATAAATATGTATTTTAATGTGCCAACACCAAACAAATTGTCCATACCAGTCAATACCACTTCAGGTGGAGTTTTCTTTGCTCTGCTGAAAATCAGGTTGAATTTACTGTTTGGTCAGTGTGTTCCACAAAACCAAGATGATGTTAAAGGAAAAGAAGTATTCTTGTTTAAACTACGTGCATGTCTATAAGGTAACATATAAAATTATTTAATCAGCATTTTCTGTTAATGCAAGTATCATCTGGATTGCTGGGATTTCTGTTTTGAATGTTCCACTTGTAGTTGCAAATGATCATGGATTTACTTGTATTGGGTGATGATCAGTAATTTAAAACATTCAAGAGTCAGGGTTGCGCATTTACCCAGCAGATCACAGTGACTTTCTGTGGTATTAGAAAATGTAATGTATAATTTACAAAATAAAGAAGAGTTGCTTTTCTAATGTCACTATGCACTCCTGGGCAATTCTTTACAGCCTCTGGGGGTCTGTGAAGGATAAACCCGAGGTGGGAGGTAGTGCAAGTGGGACTTCTGTTAGCTCCACCTGGCACTATCGTTGTCTCTGCACGATGGGCTCCGAGATGGAATAGCAGAGCAGGCTCCTTTCCTTTTCAGTTTGGTATCCAGCAAACCAAATTAATTCCATTATCTTTTATGGAAAGTTTGTGCAGGAACACTTTGGATTGATGGATTACATCTGTGGCTGCTGACTGATTAGCAGCATGATAGATGCAGCTTCATTTACAGGGATTTACTTTCATTCATGAGGAAAAATTGAAGGTTTCTTTCCAGCACATTTTTTGCATTACAACTTTTCAAAGTGCTCAACAAATGGTAGGCTTTGATTTCCATTTGTTTAATGCCTGTGGTAATTAACATTTCTACGAGAACATTTTAACCAAGTGTTCTAGTTTTTCCTCCATTAAAATAATAATTTTTTGCTTTAGCTGAAGAATTTAATTGGTATATATAATACCCCTGATACAGGCTTTCTTTTGTCATCATATAAGAGGAAACTGTTCCCAAGGAATGATCACTGCTGCTTTTTCTGGATTTTATTAATTTATAATTGGCAATATGCCTCGTGCTACATCCAGTCCATACTCCAGATATGCTCTTGTCTGCAGTCCATGGAGGGAGAGAAGGTATGTGCAGGAGTGCTGAAACAAATCTGAGCTCCTTCTCTTCAAGGATACATGGGCAGATGCTCAACCAGATTAATTAACTGGGCATTTTTCAATGCAGAGTTGCAAGGCTGGATCCTTAACCCAGCCTGCTTTTTTAGAGCTGGTTTTTAAATCCTGTCTCCTTCATGGCTTGTAGAAAACCCTGGGGCTGGGAATGAGGAAGAGGGGCTGAGCAGCAGCAGAGCAAAGGAGATGACTTTTAGTGATCCTGGTTCCCTTTGCTGTTGGGAGATGCATCCAGACCATGGACGTGTCCATGGATCTGCTGTGCAGGTTCAGGCACAGACTGGCTCTGGCAGGAGAGGTTCTGTGCAGCCTGCCCTGCAGTGAAGCTCACAGATTTTTGTTCAGGCTTACCTCAGGTAGGTCTTAGAGGCAGAAGGAGTGGTCAGGGCAGTTGTTTCTTCTTGCACTGCTCCTTCTTGTCCCTTCCTCTAACTGTGCCCTGATTAGAGCAGAGCAAACTCTGAGGGTCACAGTCAAGAGCAGGACTGGGATTATTCCAGCAGTTATAATGTGCTCAGGACTACACGGTGGGCTGAAAATTTTGTGAATGAAAAATTCTGGGAACACATACTGTAACCAAGAAAATGCAATCCCAGTGACTCAAGACAAATATTCCCTTGAAGTGAGAGATGGAGGTGAAAATGAGAGCAGTGATGCCTCCGAAACCTGAAAATGATCCCAAGTGATGGATAAATTCGAGCCAGCATTTTATCTACAGGAAGTTAAGGAGTCTTCCTTCTCCAGTTTTTTCCCCCTTTCTCATGAGGAATAGCACAGAGAATGCCCTCTGTCTATGAAAGCAAGACAGGAGTGTCCTGTGTGCTGCTGTTTATGTTGGGGCAGAGCACAGGCAGGCGTGGGTGTGCAGAGTTCACCTGCTGTCACACAGCCTCGCTAGGTGCCTGCTGCAGCTGGGGCAGCACAAGATGTATTTTCTCAGCTGTGGAGCAGAGCATGGCTAAAGGAGTTGGTTTGTTGCTACAACTGGTTGCTGAGAGCACATTTATTCTCTTGAGGGACAGATTTGGATGCTGTTGAGTCATGAAGGGAAGGAGTTTGATCTTGGGTCCTTGTGGGACTGCTTACATTGTGAGAAACCATTGTGCCTTTTGAATGGCATGTGTCAAGATCCACAATCTCCTCCTGGAGAAACCCTGACTGTAGGCAGCAGCTGTGTGTGTTGTGGGTCAGAAGAGGTACATGGACAGAGCTGTGGTGGAGAAGCTGGGCACTGAGCTAGCAGGATGCTGTAAAATGTTCACTGCTGCTCGTGTTCCTCTCGTCACACCAACAGCGACACTTTCACCATTACCCACGATAGTGACAAAGTCAGGACGCAATTACTGAAAAATTATTTGCTACAAACTTACTGTATTGACATTTGGTTTCGACACTGGTTTGGAATTAGTTGGCAGACTGAAGCAAACCCCTCTGAGTTACTCTGGAGCCTCAAATCCAGTTCTGCAGTGCTGAGGCTGAAGCTCAGGCGATGGAGGAAGCGCTGCTCCTCTGGCTGTGAGCAGTGCTGCCTCACAGGTACGCTGTGGAAAACTGCCTGGCAGCTCCCTTCAGCCTTCCCTGTATGAGAACCGCTGTTAATTATTTCCAAATTGCCACATGGCAGCACACAGGGCAGGAAAGGCCACTTGCTAAGCTGTCAGTTAAATAGTAGGCTTTCTTTTGCCTAATTTGTATTTTAGATGGGGGTGGGGAAATTTTTCGTTTGAAGTGCTCCGAAAGAGCTGCCCGAAATAGGTAGGGAGGGCCCAGATGTTCCAACCAACACCTTTCCCAGCAAAAGGTCTGTGTTGCTGACTGTCACTGCTTAGGGCAGCAGGGCTCAAAGTGCATCATAGAAGACTGGATTAAGGAAAAGAAACAAACCCAAAACTTAAATCTGCTGCCTACAGAGAGTTCTAAGTAGCACCAGAGTTCTCTCATGGAGGAAAGAAGAAATGGGGAGAGGGGATCACAGAGGGAGTGGGAATGCCATCTCAGGTTTTGCATGCCACTGTCCCTGGGGCTGCAGCAGGCTCTGTGCTTGGTGAGAGGCAGCAGCAGCCCTGCAAAGGGGAGCTCTGTAGAACAGTGGGGAGGGCCAGGGGGCTGGAGCATCCTGGAGGAAGATTAGAGAAAGGAAGCAGAGAGAGAGGAATCTAACCCGGGATCTTGACAGGATGTATTTGAGGGGCACGGTTATGAGATTGTGCAGGGGTGCGTTGTGCTTGAGTTACTTTTGGTGGGAAATGGTAAATATCTAAATAAGGGGGAACTCATGGAAACTAGGGATTTGTTCCTCCTGAGAGGGAAGAGAGGAGTGCAGCTCTTGAAAAAAATGAGAAAAAATTCTTCCTTTCACTGATCAGAGCAGCCTGCAGTACTGACAGTGCTCACCTGAGCCCAGAGCCCGGAGCTGGTGCTGGCTCCTGGGAGCTGTGCTGCCCCATCTTGAGGCTGTCTCCACATGTGTGCGGCTGCCCAAGGTGCTGTGGAGCTCAGGGACCTGCCTGCTGCCAAAAGAGCTCTCTCTGTGCAAATTAGTTCATAACTTATGAGCTTTGACAAGTTTTTGTTGGCTGTGCCTTGGGAAACATTTTTGAGTGGCTGTTGGTGAGTTTGCTTTAATCTTTTCCCAGATTTCTTTGGCTGGTGTGGAAATAGCTGGATTATTTAATTGTGTTTTTGAGGAGAATATATAGTCACCTGAAACTTGGTGATGTAAAAAGAAGAGGGGAAAAAAAGGTGTATCAATAGCAAATACGTTTATTTTCAGTCCAGTGTAAGAGTTTGGCTCCCTCCGCAGCAGAGCTGTGACCTCAGCCCAGCTGCCAGGGCTTGCTGAGCCTCCTGTGCATTGTCCAGAGAGGAACCCGGCCATGGTCAGTTAGTCAGGGACCCCATTGTTGGTTTGGGCCCCGTGGTCAGTTTGTCAGGGACCCTTTGGCAGAGCACTGGGCCCGTCCCTGCTGCTCTGGTCCCTGCAGAGCCCCGTGCTGAGCTCTCCGTGTCCCATGTGAGCCCAGCTGCTGTGCTCCCTCTGAGTCACTTTGGATCTGCTGCTCCGGCGACTCCCAGTGACACAGAATTTCACTCCTCTGGAATCCAGGTACCTGCCCTGTTGTTTTGGGCTGGGCTGGGGTGAAGGGGAGCACTGGCACACCAGACCTAAGACGTGATTCTCCCCTCCCCGGCTCTGTCATTCCCTTGGAAAAGGGCTGCCTTCACTCTCCGGGACTTCAAAACCGCCTTCAAACGCTGCACATTCTGGAAGAATAAGTCCCAGAGCTGCCTGGTCACTTCTGTTAATGCTTGGCTACTTCAGCTGAAATACCTCGGGTGATGCTTTTCCATTGCTGCAGCGTGTCAGGTTCCTGTTTGGATTTGAGCGTGGGGAATGTCCTGGAAAGCTTCTGGAGCATCTCTGCCCGGGGGCGCTTCTGCTGGGAAGGGAGTTCTTATTGGAGTGGCTCTTGGGAGACTGCCTGAGTTTTGATCCCATCCTGCTCACTTCTTGTTTGTCCTCCAGGCTCCCAAATGTCCATTTTAAAAAGCTTTTCCATGAAAAGGGGGTTAATGATAACTGATTTATTATTAAAAGTAAAGCTGAGGAAAACTGCCTGCAAAAGCTGTGACTCCTGAACACGGGCTTGTTCAGCCAAGAACCAGAGCAGTGACAACTCCAGAACGCTTTACTTCCCATAACAAAAAGCAGCTCGTGTGATTGGGATTTACCTTGGGCTTTATCCTACCCCTCTGCTCCTTCTGCCCAACCCGAATGGGAAGGCTGGGTTCAGCTCAGATTCCATTAAAGAGCAGGCAGAGATGACGGACCCTGGGCGCTGAATGGAAGGAAACACTTCTCCCTTTTCATTCATCCTCCCGGTGAACAGCACTGCAGTTCCCTCTGCGAGGCAAGCAGCAACCCCTTCCAGCAGCAATCCCTTCCAGCGCCTGGTGAGATCACAAATTTCCGGATTGAGAGGGTGTGAAAGGAAGATCTAATCCACGGGCTGGCACAGCCCGGTCGGGAGTTACTGGGTTTAGGGGCTTTTTTTCTGGTTTTCATACAGGATTCAAATACTCTCCCAAATTTCCATTTTCTCTTGCATTTAAAAGGGATTGGTTTTAAATTGTTATTTCCTTCCGTCGCCTCCCTTCTTCTCCCGTAGTCTAAACTGTGACCGCAGGCAGTGAGGAGCTGCTGGCAGCTGCAGCAGCCCAGAGCTCTGGCTGGGAGAGGTGTGAAAATGCACGAGCTGGGGAAATGCATCCCCCTGCTCTTCGGGATGGGTGTGCTCATGTGCTCCTGCCTGCTGCCCTGCTCTCTGCTGGGCTTTCACCGCTGGGAGAAGAGATTCAGCATCACCCAAAGATGCACCAGCACAGAGCAGGGCTGTGTTTGGTCCCAGGTCATGTGCAGCTTGAACCTGGAGGGCCAGTTTCAGCTGGCTGGCACTGGGAAACCAGGAGAATCGTTCATGGCAGCTCTGTGGGCTGATGAACTCAGTGCTCTGTGCACGGGTGGTGAGTGCCAGCCCTGCACTGGCTTTCCCACAGGTTTTTTCTTTGTGTGTGTGAACTCTGGTGTGGATTCATGGGCAAGCTCAGGGGCTGCCCCAGTGACACCCAGCAGGGCGTGTGCTCCCAGTGCCCGGCACAGGAGGGCTTGCACAGATGGCTGCCACCTTCTGCTCTCACAGCAGGCTGGCATCTGGCCCTGCTCACTCTTCCAAAGTAGAAGATACTGATCAAACCAGCATTTCTGTTACATTTCTCTCATCCTCAGAAGTGGCAATTTAGTGAGGGACTGAGAGGTGGGACAGAGAAAAGAATTGTTCTATCGAAACCTCTTCACAGGGATCTGCACCTGGTGAAATCACAGGTACATCTTCAAAGATGGAAGTCCATGGGTTCTCCTGCAGTGCACTGGGTTTATTCTCTTTTCTGCTCTTTGCTTATCAGTGGCTGCCTCTTTTTGTTCAGTGAACATTTGACAGAATGCTGTTGCTCCTGTGGCATCTCTCCCACATGTGCACACCTTCTGCATGTCTCTGGGGCAACCCTCACACAGAGAGGTTGTGTTTGTGTGAAACCTTTGAAGGAGAGTGCCTCCTGTCACCTCTGCTTACCTAAAATAAGCTTTCTGGTTCAGCACTGAAATGAAACCATCTGGGAAAAGAATCTCCCAATAAAATGCTCCTCTTAATTTTAAGAAGTTGCACATTTAAAATGTCTAGATCTTCTGTGGGAACACACTGGTTTCATCAACATTTTGGAGTAATACGACTGAACAATTTTAATCAAGTCAACATTCTTCCTTTTGGTTTTATGTTATGGCTTTGATTGAAGTAAATCACTTGGAGTATATTGTTTTGCAAAAAATGTCAGAATTTATAACTTTTTGGCCCCAAACTGAATTGAAATGAGCATCTTGAAATCTTGTTCTATTCCACTGCCAGGAGACAGGAATATGATGTTTTTCAGCCAGGACTAGTTATAATTTTGATGGCTGCTGCTGTTAGCTTTGGATGTCCCGTCACACAGATACTGAGTTCATCTGCTTTCCTTTTCCATGAAAATGTGTGCCTGCAGCTCATGCTTATTTGGACTCTTTTTTAAGCCGGTTTTCCATAAGGTGTCTTTACTTTGCCTTTCCTAGGAATACTTTTTGAAGAGGGAATCGAGGCATAAGGAACTACAGTGGTCTGACCATCTGCTGTTCACTGCTGGTTTACCTCACATGTTTGCTTGGGTAGAGTCTGAGGGACTCAGTCTCAATTCAGAGCATTGTCCCTCCCTTGCATGGGCACTCCTGCTTGCTCAGGAGGTGTTGTGAGCACAGGAATAGCAGCAACTTCTTAAATAATGGCCCAGTAAAGCCAACAGGGCTGGCTCTTGAACCAAAGGAGAGCGGGATAGGCAGGTTAGGAAATTCCACAATGGACATGAATGGAGTTCTCCTGGGACATGAAGCAGTGCATGAGGGCTTGCACGGGAGGCACGTGGTTGCCTTGCTGTAGAGCTCTGTAAAGCTTTCAACAGAGCCTTTGAAAGACTTCTGTTTGAGGTGTGCAGGACTTAATTTGTCGCCCAACAGAACAGCCAAAGTCAGTGACGTTGGTAAGGGTGGGTGAAGGGCACTGGAGTACAAAGAACCAATTCTCATTTTAGTGCAGCCCTTGTGTATTGCCCCAGTTGTGTAAAAGGACATCGAGGGAAGCATTAAAATAGTTAATGGAAACAAATTATTGCAGTAACATCTGCTGGTGTTAAACTCCCCTGTCCTACAGAGATAGTGTATTTTTTTTACCCTCTTGCTTCAGACACCTTTATTTACAGCTCCAGCTTTTGATGCCGTTCCCAAGTAATGAGCTGCTGTCTCCAGAGCATCGTTGCAGTGCTGGGGAAGGGCAGGGATCCAGAGGCGGGGCACATCAGCTGCGGGGGCTGGCAGGAGCACAGCTCTCGGCTTGCAGGGATGGGGGCTCGGTGGGGCTTGGCAGCCGTGTCTGTGCTTCACTCAGAGATGGTTTTCTCTGTGCCTAAAGCAGAGGCTGTTTCTGTGATATGCGAGTTTATGGGCTCGGGGGAGTGGTGGGTGTGGGGAACAGATGGAGAAAGCACAGGGAAACGCAGTGGGTTAAAGGAATAAGAAGATAATTTTTGTTGGAGTCATTACACCAGAAACAAGGAGCCTCTGATGAGGGAAAGGGAGCCTGAGGAAAGGGAAGGTTGTGGTGTCATTCATGGAGGAAGGGTTTAGAAGGATTTCAGCCTTATCAGTTCAGCTTGAAAACCCAGATGTCGAGGGATGTGGAAATGGTGGGAAGAGAAAGGCACAGGGGGACTGAGCAGGGCACGGAGCAGAAGGTGTGAGAGGCAGGGAGCAGGGGCAGGGCTGGCCATGAGCTCTGGGCTCTCCGGGGGCGAGAGGCAAGGGAGCAAGGATGGGAACAGAGGAAGAACTGGCGGTGACCTGGACAAGCAAACAAACCCTTGGATGGAAACGGGTGTGGGTGAGGGGGGCAGGGGGTGACAGCACAGGGGAGGGCCATCGAGCAGCTCCTTTCACAAGGGCGGGACTGTCCTGTGATAAAGCCTCAGCTGTCCTTGAACATCTCCGTGTAAGTTATCACTGACTTTCTGCCTCTTGCTTCAGCATAGGGATCAGTGGGGTTTCTTGCTGGGAGTCTGAGTTTGTGCCTGAGGAGTTTTGGGGAACCTGAATGCCCGAGCAGGGCAGCCGGCCCCTGCTGCTGGGGTGTCCTGCTGCTGGGGTGTCCTGCTGCCTCAGCCCCGTTCCCTGGAGCTGTGCCCCAGCAGGGCAGCACACGGGGGATGCACACACCAGCTCATCCCTTACCCATCACAGGTGATGCTGGGCCCTGCCTGGTGCACACCGAGGCTGCCAGACCTGAGCCTCTGGCACCCAAATGGCACCCAAATGGGGTGCTGGGGCTCTCTGGGAAGCCTGATGTGGAACAGGGAGGATGGGCCAGGGCAGAGCTGAGCTCAGCTGCCTCCCCGTGGGGTTTGCCTAGGGGACACACATGCACTGAAGCATTAAAGCCAGGAGGTGCCATGGGAGGGGTTGTGACAAAATCCTGCTGTGAGACCCTTACAGAAGGTATCTGTAGTTGCCCTCCCAGTCATTTATTTCCCAGCTAAAGCAATGTAACAATTACAAATTTGGATTACCTGGAAAAGCTGCTGAAAGCAGGATAATTTATTAATTCCCGGGCTGCGTTCTGAAGAATTAATTTCAGCACCACATATTGAAAATTCCCTTTCATGAGAAATAGCCTGGTTTTGAGAGCAGCTCTGAAAAAGTGAGATTCTTCCAAGCCACTACTGCATTTTCTGACAATTTTATTTTTCCTTCAAACACTCTCCTTTAGCACACTCAGCTGATACACTCAAATTAGTAGTAGGAAGCCTACGTTCATAGGAATTCTCTCTCTGCACACAATTGCACACAATTACTGAAGTAATTGGGATTCCAGGGCAGAGCTGTGGAAATTCTTAGCACAGTTTGTCCGTATCTTATCGGAACAGGCACGCTTTCCCCACGGCCTGGCCGCCTGCCAGAGGGGCCGAGCAGACGTGTTGGGAGCCCCCTCTGAATGGGAGCAGTAATCTTTCTGAATGGGTTTTCTGGCATGATTCCTGTTGCGTGTGTGGTTTATTGTTCTGGGTGATGTGACTGTATTTTACCCCCTAGATAAATGTTTTAGGGTCGTTGGGTTTTTTGATGATGGGAGGGGTCCTGGGAAAATAATCAGATTGCTGGTTCTATAAAATTCTATAGGTAAATTGTTTTTCTGTTCTAAGTGGTTTTCCGTGTTAATTACGTAGCTTTTGGGGGGTAATTTTGATAGAAAGGACAACAGCTGACAAACCCTAGAAATTTTTGATGCTTAAAAGGGCTTAGTAATTAAAAAGAAAACAATTTTCTCTTCTTCAAGGCATTTTGACAAAGTGTTATTATGCCAATTCACGTATGTATATATGTATATTGTGTGTTCATACTGTAGTAATTCCCTAAAAAGTACTGCTGCGGTTGTCAAAACTAAAAGAAGTGGTTGCCAGTGGTGGCACATCCTCAGTTGTTGTAAATGTCATCCAGTGAAGCTGGAGTCAGTCCCTCTGTGCACCACAGTCCTGCTGTGGAGCTGTGCCAGCCTCTGTGAGCGGAGGATCCAGCCCTTAATATGTATTACAGGATAGTTAATGCGATGTGTAACCACAAAGTAACCGCAGTACACAAAGAAGTTCTATTTTAGCACTGCTGGAGCAAAGAAATAACTGTTAATGCTGAAGACTGAAGTGCAAAAGATTGCTCAGTGGGGGAAGGAGGCAGGAAAAAAAATCTGTATTTTGAGTTAACATATGTACAGACAAATTCTCACGTCCCAAGGCTAAGTTTTGTCTATAAAAATTCCTTAAGATTTGGGCCTTTGTAATTAAAACATAAAGAATAATTATCTTAAGCTCATATCTGCAGAGGAAGAACTGTGTATTTACTTATTCTCTGCCAAAAAATCTTTTTAGCTGGAAAGATTAACAAAAAGGCATTGAAGTATAAGGAAGGGCCTTCTTTTTATTGAAATATATATGTTTTGTCAACAGATTCAAAACAGAACAGCCCCACCATTTTTTTCTTCCTTTCTTTTTCAAAACGGGTGGGGGAAGCATCCAACTCCAAACTTAGTGCCTATAATGCTTGGAAGACATTATGATTAATTTTTGTCCTTAGGTTTCCAGATGTTGGATGTTGTCCCAACTTTTAAAGACCTCTAATGTTTAACAGGATATGTGCTGAGTGTAGTCTTTGTAACAGAGTTTTCTTTCATAACTCTAGGATCTATGAGAAAAGGTAACTCAGGAAACCGCCGCAGATTCGGAGCTGAACCTCCAGCCTTCCAGGAAAGCAGCCAAGGCTGAACGTGCGAGGTTGGACTGGAGCCGCGTTCCCTCGGGAGGACGATGGCCAGGGCCCGGAGCTGGCAGCAGAGCCCGTGGAGTGCCCGGAGCTGGCAGCAGAGCGCCTGGAATGCCCTGCTCCTGGTGCTGCTGTGCTCGGGCAGCTGCCGGGCGCAGAGGGACTGCACGGGCGCCGAGTGCCAGCCCCTAGAGAACTGCATCGAGGACGTGCTGGAGCCCGGCGAGTGCTGCGCCACGTGCCTGCAGCACGGCTGCACCTGCGAGGGCTACCAGTACTACGACTGCGTCAACGTGGGCTTCGTCAACGGCAAGGTGCCCGAGGGACAGTCCTACTTCGTGGACTTCGGCAGCACGGAGTGCTCGTGCCCCAAGGGAGGGGGCAAGATCAGCTGCCAGTTCATGCTGTGCCCGGAGCTGCCCCCGAACTGCATCGACGCGGTGGTGCCGGCGGACGGCTGTCCCCAGTGCGGCCGGATCGGCTGCCTGCACGAGGGCCACAAGTACGTGGCGGGGCACACCTTCCACATGCCCCCCTGCAAGGTCTGCCACTGCCCCAACGCCGGCGGGGAGCTGATGTGCTACCAGCTGCCAGACTGCGACACGTTCGCCTTGAACACGGCCAGCCCGGGGGACGCCGAGGACGGCGAGCCCGAGAGGCACTACGACGATCCCTACAGCTACGACCAGGAGGCCTCCGAAGGAGACAACACCCAGGTGGAGTCTCCAAAAAAGTACCGGAGTTACTCGTCCCTGGAGCACGAGAGCCTCAGCCAGGAGCAGGGTGAGGACTATGACTACCTCGCGTCCAGCGTGGCTCCCTCGGCGCTGGCCCCGACTGACCCCTACCCCGAGGGCGCGGCGGTGCCCGGCACCACCGCGGTGCCCGGGGCCCCCTCCGAGGTCCGCAGTGCCACGGAGCGCAGCGAGAGGAGGAGGCTGCCCCGCACCACGGCGGCCTCCCTCCAGCAGGTGACACGCAAGGAGGCAGCAGCGACCACCAGGGCTCCTCTGCAGCACACCACGGCCACCACCGAGACACCCCAGCACCTGGAGGAGCTGGAGAGGAGACCGAAAGGGAACAAGGAGAGGCACGAGCAAGAAAGAGCCCCCCACTCCAAAATGAAAAAGCATGCCAGGAAGGAAGAGCCAGAGAACAGCACGTATCAGGACTTGAAAGAGGTGAACTTCACAGAGCCGAGCTGGGCAAGACCATCCCATGAAACCCTCGAGGGGAATGATTTCCCCAAGGTGAAGTTCAGTGCAACAACCTCTCCGCCTGTTGCTCTCAAGGAAGACCGTAGCCAGTCCTCCCCAAAGCAGTCCCAGACGCTGTATCGTTACCATCCCGAGGAGGACGGGGACCCCAACTCCATCCACGCTAACCCCAGGCTGCCAGAAGGTAAGAACTGCTCCCAGTGTCGGTGTCTGGAGAACTCTTACTCGTGGTAACGTTGGTGCACGTCCTCTGGTGTGCTGCTCTTACTGCTGCACGTGGCCGTGGAATCAAGCAAACCACCACCAGCCTTCTTCCATCCCTTCAGGAGGTGGTTTGTGTTTCATTTCACAGAACAGGTACCATTGCACTGTTGCCCACCTTGCTGTGATTTCACAGACAATGGATGGGGTCTTCTGGTGTTTTAGCTTTATTTCAGATGATGATTTTTTAAACTCTGGCATTTTTTCTTCAGTTACTTGCTTTTAACTTCTGTTGTGATGTTCAAGAAACATGTTATCTCTAGTTACCAACTCAGTGTAATCACATTTGTAGCTTTTGCCTTCTTCTGGGAAGGAAGTGAAACAGTTGTGCTTTCACTTTCTAAATAAAAATATTTAGAGCACTTGTAATATTTATCCCATGGTTGAAAGCTTGTCTAAGCTCATTAGTTCAAGAACTTGAGAGATATACTCAAATATCCCTGAGGACTAGTAGGGAGAAAAAGGACTCTGTCTTGCTCTGTGTTTTTTTGGGGCTGGAAGTTTATGATGTTTATGATGGACTGTGACATGTATACGTATTTCCTCCCAGCCCCTGGATTCCTCTTGACATCTGCAGGGGATGTTGATTATATGCTTTATGCAGTGCTCATTACTGTAATGAATGCAAACTTCGTCGCTGTAAATTAGCACGCATACAGCTCGTACTTCCAATTCATTTTCATCAAATCAAGAGCAATACCTCCTCTTTCAAGATGTGGCACAAAGTGTTCTCACGAGACTCAGCTGGAGGATGCTTGCAGAGAATACTGATTAGTCCCCAGGCAGTGGCATTTCTCCTGTGCTGTGTAGGTAGCCCTTAAACATCTGGGGCTGTCCAGTCCATCTCCTGGAGAAGGTGAAGGCAGATGGGAGGAGGAGAGCAGATTGGGAGCTGAGACTCTGAGTCCCAACACAAGCAGCACCTCGTGACTGTTCAAACAGAAGGTGTGCCAGGTCCATGGATGGAGGTGGCAGCTTTTTCCTTTTCCTTTGACTTCCCTTTGTTTGTTCCAGCCTACCTCATAATCTGAGCTGAGCTGCACCAAGGCTGTGTATGATACACGGGCTGAGTTAGGACTGACACACAATAACCTGTTTCCTGGTGCCACATTAAAAAAGATGTATTTTTTAAATTAAATTGCCTTTTCTTTTTCTTTCGAAAAGGAAAGTTGGGTGGAGCACTCTGAAATTTTCAGTGAGAGGGTTTAAGAAAGTCTGTTGCGGTGAAAGCGTTCAGCAGCAGAGCTAAGTACTGCATTTCAGAGTCTGCTTGGGTGATTTCCAGTCTGTGATTCCCAGGAACTGCTTGGCTGAGACAGGTCTGGTTGGGGGCTGGATTAGGTTGAGGTGCCTGGAGCAAAATGCGGTGGATGGCATGTCAGGCGTGAATTGTTCAGCTGACAGAAGCAGGCTCGGGGATCGCTGGGTGCCATTTTCCCCTCAGCTGACATACCTACGATTTCCTTTAAATATTGCAGAAGTAGAAATGAAAAATAAATGTCCCTTGGGAGCACAGGACTCTCTGACTGGCCGTAGATGCTGCAGCTCTGAGGCTGCTGCTTCCCTGCCCCACGGAGCTGCTGCACGTTTTGGGAGCCAGCACCAGTGCCACCACCCACAGTCACTGACCAGTGGGACCTGGCCAGGCAGCCCCTGATCTGCCCCACCATTCCCATCAGGAATACTGGTGGAAGATCTGTGTGGAACTACAGAACCCTCTCCAAAAATGAGGGATCTCTCCTGCCACGGCTAGCAGCAGCGCTCGTGCCTAGGGGTAGCAGTGTTTCCACTAGTTCTGCTGGTTTAATTGACGTGCTTGTGATTCATGTGAGTAGCTCCATATGTTTCAAGTAATAAAACACATACATCTTGTCTCTTCGGTGACTCCTGAGCCAGTGGTAGAGAGGGAGTGAAGATATTAGTCAGACTTGAAAGAAAAATTAATCTCGCCTACAGATACGGAACAAAAACATAAATTTGGTGCGTGTACTTCCAACTATAAAATGACAAAACCTATCAGAATTGCCAAATAACTTCTCTTCTCCCTTCAGGAATGGTCAGCATGATGTAAACTGCAGCAATCCCCTGATTTTCAGAGCCTGTGAGGCTGTTGTGCTGTTCCCTAATGAGGCTGCAGGCACTCTGGCAGTGTGCAGGGTTTTGTTCGACCAGCTCTCAGCAGAGTGCTCTGGGGTACATTTCTGTGCCTCTACGGCCATTTTAGATTTATTTTTATGTTTTGTTTAGTGTTTCTTTTTCCTCAGAGTTTAGAAAAGTTTAGAGAACCACGGGAGCTTCCACAGAGGATTTCAGCCCAAGTTGGGTGGCTGTTGCATTTGTTCCTCCTATTTGGCTGTATCCTGGCTCCAGAAGTCTGCTGTGGTTGGATTCTGATGCCTTTGATTAAAAACTTGGCTTTATTACTTGTATTTTATATATCTCGCTTTGGTTTTATACGGAGCTGAGTTTTCATCTCCCAAATCTCTGCTGGTTCATACGTGATCCAATGGTGGAAGCAACACCAGCTCTCCAGGTGGGTGCTCTGGTCGTAGATCCGGAACAGGGACTGAAGAGCACTTCCTGCAGCAGCACACAGGCCCTCTGGAGTCCTGTGCACATGCTGGTTATTCCCTTCCTGCAGGAGCTGTAAGTGTACAGCAGAGGTAATTACTCAGCTGAGAAAGTGTAAATTAAGTACTTTCACCACGGGAAGGGATGAGATTAATGGAGACTGTTCTCTTTATACAGTCTCTCTCCAAACATTGATCTTACCTTGTCACTTACTGCAAGAGCAGCAAACAGGGAGAGCTTTAATTTCTGTATTGCCTATTTCCTCATCCTAAAAATGCCCTCATCAGGGGAGGGCTGCCTAAAACATATTTCAAGAACTTACTGTCAGATTCTGTTATGATTCTCCCACTTTCTTCCATTTCCCCATGCTCTGGCAGTAGAGTGCTGTTCCTTGGATAAATGTAACTCAGGTAGCAAGCAGCCTCATTGTGAATGTTTTATGATTTGCATTCTGGTTTTGGCAGGCTCAGCAGCAGTTTGGGTCTAGCTGGAACTGTCAAGTTTCAGAGTGGAGGTGTTTTTCCACTTAAACTCCTCCAGGGCTGGTGATTTTTTTTATGGTGGTGGCTTTTAGAGATAAAGATAATTGTTCTCGAACTGAAGTGAATTGCACCAATTTGTGAGCTGAGATCAGCGGATGTGAGAGTGGCATTTATTGCAGGTGAA
Organism: Ifrita kowaldi; assembly: GCA_013398055.1. Lineage (NCBI taxonomy): Eukaryota > Metazoa > Chordata > Aves > Passeriformes > Cinclosomatidae > Ifrita > Ifrita kowaldi. Next base: position 29,938 of record VZRS01008082.1, read on the forward strand.
TCCTGATCAGGCAGGAGCTGCTGGGAGGCTCCTGTGTGACTTCTGAGGATGTAGCTGAGATTTCAACCAGCCCATCTGCTGCGTGTTTGCTGATTCTGAAACTCATGGAGAAAGGTGACCTTGAATTCCCAAACTGAGGACAAACAGATCCATGTGCACGTCCAGGAGTTGGACTTGATGATCCTTTTGGTGCCTTCTGACTCTGGATAATCTGTGATTCTGTGAAAGCAGACCTGCAGTGAGGGTTTGGAAGCATCCCCTGAGCACACCCACCCTTTGTCCCTCTTAGTGCCACCATAAAAAGCACTGGAGGTGGGAGAATGCCTGCATGGTCCTTCAGACACAAACTCTATTTGCAATTACTTTGTATTTTTTGCTATCAGGTAAAGTGTTGTCTCAAATTCACTTGAATTACCTCAGGCTTAATTCTGTGTTCTTTACTTTATCCCAGTCCTTTCTGTAGCAGGAAGAAGTCAGCTTTGAGTCCTCAAAAAAGGATATCTGAGGAATAAAAATAAGCCTCAGGAGACTGGTGTGTGAGGAGAAAAAGCCTCTGGGCCAGCAGGTGTGAATCAGCATGAATTACAGCCCCGGGTGACAGTGTTCAGTGGTTTCTTTGGTAGCTGAAGTTCTGAGGTAGCACGAATGGGAAAGAGGCAGGCTGAGAGACTTGCACAAGGAGGAAGACTTAAATACTATAAAATTAAAAAGTGGGTATCTGTTCTGGCAAAAATGGCCTTTGTAATTTATTAGGCAGCCAGATGCTAGTTCAGGAGGAAAAAGGAAATAGTTCAATCATTTCTGTTAATGAAAACATCCCATGTATGATGTGGGGGGGGCTGATTCCCTCATGGCTGCTACTGCACAGCCTTCCCTGGACCCCTTCCCTTGTCACCTCAGGCATGAATTTGTGAGCAGAGGGTGCAAGGAAAACCCAGACCTGCCCAAATGACACAGAGGAGTGCACTCAGAGTATTGTCTGCAGACTCTGAAATAAACAGTAGCCAAAGTACCCAATCTCCAGGCACAGAGGGGCAGGTGTGACCTGGCTCTCTGCTTCCCAAGCTCTTGCTTTCAGTGGATGCAGCACTAGGTCTGTCTCAAGCGCTTGGAGCAGTCCCCTGTGAGGAGCTGGAGCAGGGGTCGGGGGCTGATGGAGCCCCAGTCCAGGCACGTGGGCAGCAGCCAATTCCCAGTGTCCAGACCTGTCCAGGAGCATGCTTTAGGGGTCAGTGCCGGTGCTGTGGGGTTTGTGCCTGGGTGATGTCTCTGGACATGTTGCTGCATGGCTGCTGCTTGCCTGGCTGTGTTTTGGGAGCTGCTCTGGGTCAGACCCTGCTGCTGCTTTTCCAGCTGGCTGGGCTTCAGGGCGCCTCTCAGAGCTGCAGGCTCTGTATTGGGAATGTCATTCTTTGCAAGAATTCCCCTGTAGAGCCCAAACCCTCCTCACCACAGCCCTTCTTCCATTCCTCTTGTGCACCTTCCTTCTAAAACCGAGGTATTAACCACAGGTCGTGAGCTCCTGGCTACCAATACTTGTGTGTCAGGCTTTATGGGGCTGTTTTGGTCCTTATCTGAAAGAGTATTTTAAGCCATAGCTGTATATTGAACCCAGAGCTTGTGCTCTTTAGTTAGAGAGTATAGTTTAGGTGATCCTTTCTAAAGCTGCAGAGATGTGTGCAGTGGTGCAGGCACAAGCCTGGCATGCAGAATGCCAAGACTGGGTGCCATGCTTTGCTAAAAGTGATGTAGACTGTCAGAGTCAGATGTCTGCAGACTTTTAAGAGCCAGGTCTTAAGTTGTTCTCTTTCCAAACCCCAGTACCTGCCAATCGAGTAAACAGAGATGTGTGAGAAGGTGGCTCTCCATCTTCCTGTGTTACTCGTAAAATTCAGGTGACAGCTCCTCACTTCGGTGTGAATCCCTGGGGACCCTGACAGGCAGGTACAGTCTGCAGGGTGGCACAGACGTGTGTTCCTGCAGCTCCTGCCAGTCTTGCCTGCATTAAACACCCTCTGAAGAGCGCAGTTCTTGTCCCAGCTCTGCTGGGAAGGCGAGGAGCAGTCAGACCCTCTGCTGGTAGTGCATTACACCCCAAGCAGTTTGCTGCAGCACGAGGAATTACTCACACAGTTGGCTGCCGGTGTTCTGGAGAAGGAAATCCATTGTGTTCAGTGCTGGCACCAGGGGAATGCACAGAGAATGGCTGAAGGTGAAGCAGGATGAGGCATTCACACCTGGCTGGGGCGTGCAGGGGCATCCCATCCTCCCTGGAGCACCGTGCTGCTGGCACAAACCCAGGGCCAGTGCCTGCGTGGGACAGGCTTTCCACAGTGGACACAGGAGGGTTTTCAGGTATCCCTGCCTTCACGGGGTTTAGTTACTAAGATAGTTTAAATCTCAAATTGTTGCCATAATACAGCTGGAGTTGGGCACCTAACCTAGGATGGCATTAAAATACCTCAGAAAACCCATCTCGTGTACCTGTTCTGGAGAGGTAAAAGTCATTATTTAAGCAAAGTCAGTTCCATCCATGGTTTGCAACAAGGACATTGAATCTCAATTCTGAAATTCAAACATGCTGCAGACAAAGTATGAAAATAAAGATGGGAGTTTTCTTGTACAAATTAATTACCCACTTGAGCAGACGAGGCTGTTGGGCTCACCAGGTTTCTCAAGGGGACTCCATTTGCTGGTTATTTATAGTAAGTATCTGAGAGTATATATTTTTTTTTGTATGCATGATTGATACTCCTTCAGAAAACAGAATTTAAATGAGACCTCTTTGCAGTAATGTGTCTGTTACTCTAATCGATCACCAAGGAATTAAAACCGACTCTGAATATAGCTCCTTGTTAGAGAAGGAAAAGTCTATAAGTAGTAATTCCTGATCCAAATTTTGTGAGACAATAACCTTTTGAACAGTTTCAAATATGTAGGCCAAATAAATGTGGCTTTCTAGCATATGCTTACTCATGAAAGGATTTGTAATTTCATTACCCCGGGCCTCACAGCGAGCAATATCTCTTACCTCTCAGGGATTCTTAGGTAACAAGCCAGCAGTAATTGGAATTTTATAAAGATCCCCTTATGTGTGAGCAGGTTTTATGTTTTCTTGACTGTTCCCAGTCTGTCTGTGCTGTGCCTGAAATGACCAATTCCCTTCCATAGCCACCAGAAAGTCCTAAATCGCCATCCCAAAGCACCGGGGGTGTTTGCACTAAGCCACAGGCTGACAGAGGGGTAGGAGAAAGAAGTGTTTGTGCTGTATTTAGGGCCAGCAAACCTCCTGTGCACATTTTCCCCTTCCCTGCCTTTGGCAGGGGCGAGGGAGCTGCAGAGCCCCCCTGGATCCACCTGCCCGTGGGTGTCTGGGACCCACAAAGCACCCGGCAGGTTTGGGAGCAGCAGCATTCCGGAGTCACTGTCTGCAGCTGGTCACTGCCTGCTGCAGTTGCTGGTTTCCCTCCATCCTGGGATGCTCTGAGGGTGATGGGGTGCCTGATGAGGTGGTGGCAGTGGCTGGATGGGTGCAGGGGGTGGGAGGGGAGGTGGCTGCTCCCCCTGGGCAGCCGGGGTGGGCTTGGGGCTCGTGTTGGGGCTGCCCTGCCTGCCCCGCTCCAGGCTGGCCGCGCTGCTGCAGGTCTGGCTGCAGCTTCTCCAACCCTTCCCACAGCAGAAATGGAGCCATTCACCCAAACCCCCAGAGCAGTGATGCCTTCTCCCTTGCTGTCTGAGTGCTGCTTGCTTCTGGGGTGCTGCTCTGAACCGCAGGGAGGCTGATTGCATTCAGAAGGGCTCAGACTTGTTTGAGCATAGCTTTGAATTACCAAGTACTAAAATAAATGTTTATGGCTTCAACAGCTCTGGGTTTAAAACCTTTTAACAGTGTAAACAGTTGCCCAAAAGGGGAGGATTTGCATCAGTAACTTTTAAAAGGTGTTGTAAAAGTTGACGCTCTTGTGAGCTGTTGCTGTGTGTAAACTATTCATCTTGAAAATAACGAAAATCATCAATTGAGATCTCGTAGCCTTACTGCTGCCATGCACAGGGCAAGGGACTTCTTGCAGCTGCAGTGACCTGGACTGCCCGGGGAATAGGTGTGTGTCAGGCTGAACACCCTTCCACCAAGGTTATTTGAATTGGGCACGTGAGGATGGCTCAAGGGTAAGGAATGCTTGGGATGAGCTTTATTTTGTATGAGGTCACTATGTAGAAATGTTATGTCTAGAAGAAAAATGTGCATCTTCTCTCCTGTGTTGCCACCTACACCTTTGCCTTCCCTGCTTTGTTTTGGCTTTGTTTTTTGTTTGTTTGGCTGCCACTGGACCTCAGTGCAGATTTTCTCTCTCCTCATTTGCTGTGTGTCTTCCTGCCCTTGCCAAGGCCCTTGTGGGCTTTGCAGTTCAGGAAGTTTTTCAGCCAATTTTATGCAATATATTCTGGTCTCAAAGGGGCACTGAGATGCTTTTTGCGTAATAATCCCCACAGCACTGTGTGAGGGCTCCAGTCTGGCATTGATCTGTAACAGCACTCACCTCCTCCTTACGTTCTCTGTGAGCAGCAGCATCGGCTGTGCTTGGAGCAGGGGAGCTGCAGTTTGACTGGAGCTGGCTCATGGAAAGGGAAAGAATTGAGAAGAAGATGAATGAGCTCTTGCAACAAGAACATCTGGCTGTACCTCAGTTTCCTTCTCTTCTCACCTCTCACTGCTTTTAAGCTCATTTCAGCCTGAGTCTTCAAAGACACTGTATGTGCTACTTACTGGAATCATTTTCTGAGCACAAGTTAAATTGATTAATATTAGAGAGTTACACATCTTGTATGAAGTGAATCTTCTAAAGTGTTTCTTGTACTCATGTTCTGATGGAGACATCCTGCAGGGACTTAGGAACCAATTATATTTTGTCAGTGGTTTGTAGCACAGAATTTGTTACACTCGATACCAAAGGGTGGCACATGGAGGAGACATTCCAGACACACAAACCTGGCTTCAGTGGGGAGCAGAATTCCCTGGGAAGCAAACACTGAACAGCAAAGCCCTGTGTTCCGGCCAGCTGAGCAGGGAGAGCAGAGGACTCATGTCCACACTTGTCCAGTGTGTCATTCCAAACGTGAACTTCATGACTATGAAATGAAAATATGTGAAAATGTATCTCTGTAATGAAAATGGAGCTTATATAATGGTAGTTTCTCATGGCTCTTTCCATCAGGTAAAAGAGTTCTTTTGCGTTGAACAAGCAGAGCGAGCAGGTTTGAGCGAGTTTAGTGGTGTTTAAGGAATCTTTTTTTCTTTCTTTTATTTTTTATAATGATTGTGAGAAATCACTAGGCGGAAGACTTTTGGATAAGAGTGTGAAGGCAATGCACTGTGTGCCTGGTGGCACAGAAGGCCATACACCCACCCCACAGCTCTGCCAAGTGCTGTCAGGGCTTGGCTATCAGGCTTCCAGTTGATGGCTTTAAAGCTCCACTACATCCGACTGTAATTCTGCAGCTACGTCTATAAAACATCTTGTTTATGGCCTATAAGCAGCTGAAGATTAATACAGTTCTCCCTCTTATCCAAGAATCCTTCTTCTGCAATGCTCATTAATTTTCCTGGTGTTGGAATTGCCTTGCATGGAATTACTGGTAGTTTTCATTTCCAGATTCAAACCTACAGTGTTCTAGCCAAATGATTCTGTAAGAGATTCACTCTGAGGAACTGTTTTCATTGAAGATAACACACACTTAAGTAATGTCTCATGTAATAATGATAAAATTTGTACTTTTCCTGGTTCTGGATCAAAGTTGATAAGTGTTGTCTGAACTCGTGGCACTGAAATCAAAATAAAAGCGTGGTGACCATCACGCTTAGAAGGTTCCATAAATGTTTAATTTCAGTCAGTGTGGATTGACTATGGTGGTTTTGCTGGTGGAAGATAAATATGGAGGCTTTCCAAAACCTTGTGCTGTGGTGTCAGAAGTTCTGGATGATGCCTTAAAGTGATGAATGTGCTTTGCATGTGTTCTTGAAGTGCAGACTTTTGCCTTGCTCAGCCTATGGCCCTGAGAAAGCTTTCCTGGTAGTGTCTGTGCTCTTTCTCCTTCGTCCTTGGTCCTGAGGGACAAGAGGAGCAGGTTTGTGCTGTGGCATGGCCAAGAACCCATTGTGGGACAGGCAGGGACTCTCACTGCCTTGGCACCAGGTGAAGCTAAGCAGGTTAAAGGAAAAAAAGAATTATACTGCTGGTTTTCTTCTTCTTGAGGAATGTAACCAGCCAGTTAAAATGAACAGGAGCTGAAACATTTGCTTTTCAGTGTGAATAATTTGGTATGCGGAAAAACTGTGGCATGAGGCAGAGAGGCCAGTTCAGGCTGAGCATTGGGACACTCCTGCAGGGAGGATGAACGCGTTTAGCACTGCAGGGCTGAGACCGAGCCTCCTTCAGCCTCCAGTCCCAAGGCCCCATTCTCACTCCGGGCCATGCCGAGAGCCAGTGCATCATCAGCGCTGCTGTTTGTCTGCGCCCCTTCAACCACGGGATCTGACCTTTATTGGGTCACACTGAAGTCTCCTCTTGGTATGGTGAACACATTTACACAGCTTTGAAATCTGACCCTGCTATTTCAGAGAGAGTGCTTGCTGCTATTCAGCCTTTAAATGGAGTCAATAATGTTCCTTGAAAAAAGACTTTGAAGGTCAGACCCTGTCTTGTCAATGCCGTGTTAACCCCATTCGTTTCAGTAAGGTATACCCTCATTTTAGCTGTATTGCTCCTCTGGTATTACTTTAAAATGGTGAAGGGCAACTGTTAAGCATTAGAAATTCTAAAAATGAAATGCTATCTTTAAGAAAGAACTCCTTGCATCTCACACGGACATACAGCAGTTGCTCTCGCTTCACAAGGCTTCCTTTGCAGTAACAAAGCACTTCCTTGTTTGTTATATTTTTTGGTCAAATTCCTCTCCCAGAACTTACAGTTAATCTATAGTAAACGAATACCTCATAAACCATACGATCATTCTATAAATACATTATTATAGCCATTTGTCTCTTTTGTTTGTAAATTCCCCAAACTGAATGTCTGGGTAATGGATGTTTATGGCCATGCAGCTGATAGCACTGAGCCCCTGGCACGACACGGTGCTCAGGGTCACAAATGAGCTCCTCTTCCCATGACAGGCAGCAAAGGGCTTGATGCCTACTCATCCAGCATCACCAAACACATTCCTTTGGGAAAGAAGAGCTGGTGTTGATTGATTAATGTGCTTCCCCCACCCTTGCCAGTATCACAGAACCGAGATTCTCACTGCCCTGTTTCAAGTGTGGCACACACAGCTTCAGACTCCCACAGAAAGTTAATCGTGCCCTCGAACCTAAGTGTCTGGACTATGGTCAGTTTTGTGCCATATGGTCAGTTTTATACCCAGAGTCATTGCACATTTTCTAAGTGTTTAGCATGAGAATTGTCCTTGTGTGCTGCATTCATACCAGGTCAGAATGATGTTTGTCTTGGAGCAAGTCTTGGCTTAGTTTGGTGTAGTCCTGGTAGTAGTGAAGAAGTCTTCACAGCAGTTTCCTATTTTATATTTTTAATGGCAATAAACAGATATATATATATAGATAGATAGATAGATAGATAGATACATACATCTATATCTCATAGAATCAAAGAATCAATAAGGTTAGAAAAGACCTCAAAGATCATCATGTCCAAGCTTTCTCTCTCTCTCTCTCTCTCTCCCCTTCAAGGTTCAGGAAAGAGTCCATTTCCTGGAGGGCCAGGGGACCACGCTGCTGACGTGGTGATTGATTCTGTTCCCAAAGATGAACTAGGGAGGTTTTCTAACCCCCTCTCGTTTGTTTTGACTGGCTGTTTGCTGCCACCTTGCTGAGATTTTCCTTTTGCTGCTTGAATCCACTCCAGATTCAGAACCTGGAAGCTGCCAAAGCTCATGGCAAGTAAGAGGGAACAAGTGTTGGTGCTGTGCAAGGAGAAGGCAGGTTAGCAATGCTGAGGAGCCATGGTTTTGGTGCAGTAGCCCTCGGCACTCTCAGTATGTGGGTACATGCTGCCTCATCTGTGCATTCTCCCAAGGATGAAAAGCAAATTACCTGCTTTCATAGCCTGTCCTCTCTCTGCTGCTCCCTCAGTTCCAGAGTACAGTGCAGGTTTGTTTGGCCCTGCCTCTCATGGGGCAGCGAAGGCAGAGTTTAACCTTTATTCATTCAGTATCTAGGTCTAATGAGGAGAAGGTGCTCCGTGTGGGCTCAGGGGGCCTGGCCGTGCGTGCAGCTGGTGGAGAGCCAGGAGAAAGCTGTCCCCTCGTGTGGGGATGTGCAGGCTGAGCTCTAGCACAGGGTTTAAAGCTGGTGTTCAGTACAGACACTACCCCCAGCATGCAGGATGGATGTGTCAATACAGCCAGCACTGATGGGCACAATGGGCATGACTCTGTTGGGTATCCAGTGCCTCAAAAAAGGTGCAGAGGAGCTTCCAGCTCTGTGCTGGGAGCTCTGTGCTGAGGCTGGAAAATGCCTTTATCTTGTTTGCCCTCTTTTCTTATTCCCTGGTAGTAAGATTTGGTTGTTAACTTTCAAACTGCTGAGCAACTTCTAACTACTTGTGTGGACTAAAAAAACCACCTTCATCAGATGCTAAAACAGCTCCTAAATCCCCTGAATTAATCTGTCAAGCAGGGGAGAGTTCAGTTCTACGGCAGTGATGGCTGTTGCCACAATTTATGTAATTGAAAATAAAATCTTTGTAAGCAGGGGTTCGGGAGCGGCAGAGTTGCTCCCCGGGTGTGTGAGGTGCTCTGGGGGTGCTGCCTGGCTCCATGGGAACACCTGGCATACGGACAGATGGGAATTCTTGCATGTCCCTTAAAAGCCTGGCGCTGCAGAGCCCCGGGGGTTTGGTCACTGGAGGTCAAGGCACTCTGTGAGGTGTCCCCGGTGAAACAGGGAGCCTTTGCTTGGGGAACCGAGCTGAGCCCCAGGGCTCAGAAAATCTCAAAGTGATGCAAAGTAGCGCCTGGTTGGCAAAGCAAACACGGCACCGCAAATGCATTTGTGGCTGTAGCTTGATAACAAGGATGTGTAAACAGACTGCACCTGGCTTCCTGCTTAGCTGCAGCACCCGCCTGGCTTTTTCTTCCATAACTGCCAGTTATGCAAATTGATTAATTTGACGAATTTCTGCCTTTTGTAGCAAGTCACGTTCAGAACAAGGAAGAGCGTTAATCTAGCATGAGGTTAAAGTTGCTTGTCAAGTGTTGTGCTTGTAAAAAGATGAATAAACTCTTTCCAGCATGGAAATGTATGCCTTGGACATCGCCTACAAAATTAGAGGAGTGCCAGATTCTACAACATGTTTCGGATAATCTGATATTTGCGGTTATTTGTAAGGTTCCATTCCCGGGAGTCATGTGGCTGCCCAAAGCCATCACCTTTCATTTAAAAGATGTGTTTTAGAAAAACAGGAGCCTCACAGTTTTCCTCAAAAAGAAAAACTAAGTCTCAAATGTTTAAAACCAAATAAAACCCACCCACCCTGTAAGGAGTGAGCAAATTACAGGCTACCCTGCTCTGTCACACGCTGTGAGCTGTTACAGGAGTGCGTGATGGGGTGGGCTGGGTTTTTTTGTCTATTTAACTCTCAGCCTGGAGGTGGCTAGATAGGAATGGTTTAAAATAGCCGCACAGTTGCCATAGATACTTGTCTGAGTTGAAAACAGAGGTCTGGCCCAAGCTTGGAGCGTGTCCACCCCAGCCAGCCTTGGGGCGGGCGCTGGGAGCCGAGTGGGCTGCAGGAGCCCCACGAGGCTGCGGTGCCACAGGGATTCAGCCCGGGATGAATCCTGGGGATGTGGGGATGTGTTTGACATCACCAGACAGCTCCAGCAAGGCTTTGCTTGGGCCTGGAGACTGGGAAGGGAAAAAATCCTTCATGCTTCAAACGCTTTCCTCTTTTTTTTTTTGCCCCAGGAGGTCTGTAGAGCTGGAAAAAAATTGCCATGGAATGCTGCTTTCCTGGCACTGGGTTTGGTTTTTATTTGTGAAATGTAACTGTGCAACAAAACAGCAGCAAATTTAAAGTAGTTCAGCTGGATAAAAGCTCCCTATTAAGGTAAATTTGGTTTATTTGTACCAGGAATGTGTAGCAAATGCGTGTCTAATTACAGATAAGGCAACTAAGCCTTTCATCTTCTTTCAGTGAAAAAAACTCTGCAAATAACGTGGAAAATATTTTGTTGAAATGAATGAAGGTCTTTTCAAGGATTTGGTTATCACAGATGAGAGCCCCACTTGAGGGAATTGGCGATGTTTCTCCCGATCCTCCTGCTTTGTGGGTGGCGTTGGATGTTTTGGGACAATTGGAGCTGACTCTGGAAATGCCTCTCTTTGAGATAACAATCTGTCCTTCTGCCTTTGGAGATCTCCGGTGTCATCTGTGGCTTTGGGAAGGGGAGGGCAGATCTGCAGTGCTCTGCTGAGGATGGTGGAGATGCAGGAGCCTGACTGAAAAGTGCACACTTAGCAATGTGCCATGTTTCCTCTCCAATTTCTTGCTCTGTAGGTGGTAGAGAATTAGCGGTAAATTACTTGCAGGCTGTGGACAACAACCAGCCCCCTGAAACTGTTTACATTTCTGCATCAGGCTGGGGCTGGGTATTGTTTGAGGTTCAGTCCTTCTCAAAATCTATGGAAGATTTTACAGTGTTTGTTTATCTTTTATACCATATCCTGGGATAAATGTTTGTTCCCAAAGAGCTTTTATCTATGAAAAACCCCCAAACCCTGTTCATCCACGTCTACATCCCATTATTTATGATAAATCCCATTCATGCCATTCAGCTTCCCAGCCTGTGAAAAGGCCCAATCAAGAGGCTTGTGCAACTGGGGGAGTTCAGGACTGAGCAGAAAATCAGATCCAAGGTGAAGCTGGAATTCTAGACTCTCTTGGATGCAAGGAATTGTATCTAGCAAATATCACTTGAATAAAACATTAATTTCCCATTATAAAACATAATGTTGCTCTGATAATGGGTCCTGCTTTGAGTAATCCTCATTTCCTGCGTCTCTCTGGTGACTCATCACAGCAGAGCTCTCATCCATTCTGCTTTGCAGATGCTCTCAAGCTGTGTATTCCCCATCTGACTCAGCTCCTGTGTATCTGCATCTCCTCCCATCACTGTTGAGCTGTGGGAATGTTTGCCCGCAGAGGACTCCAGCCTCCTTCCAGCCTGAAAATGACTGGTGCTCCTGGCTGCGCTTCTAAATTTAACTCGAATTTTTAAAAAGTTTCTGGTTAAAAATTCACATTTCATATTTTCAGGTTGTCTCAAGTCTTGAATCTGGAACTGAGAAGCGCAGATTGCAGAAATGTGTGTGTCTGTCCTTATATGTATGTGTGATAGGAACAAATCTCTCTTCCTTTCAGGTTTTCAGTGAGCAGTTGCCTGTATAAAACATTCCCAATGTGATGTGTGCCTCCTGCAGCTGAAATTAAATTTCAACGGGTTAAAAGCGATGGGGTCTAAGGCAAGGGTCTAAATGGAGACTGTGCCTCAGCTGTCACCCTTGTAACAAGGCCTGAGCTTCTGCTACTGAGGTTTATAGGTAAACATGAAGTTTTAAGAAGGCTGATTGGTGGGTGGTGAACTAAGCAACAAAACCACAGGATTCAAAGACATCCTTGCTGGAGATGGAGCTTGGAGGGGCTGCAGTGCTCTGAGGTGCCACAAGGTCCATGCAGAATGTTCCCCGTGTGAATTCAGAGCCCTCAGAGCTGGGGCAGAGCTGTGGGCAGGGCTGGCTGACATTTGTGTTGCCAGGGGGAGAGGTTTGCCAGCTCTGGGGGTACAGCAAAACCTTTCCTGACTCTCTTTGCCATTTGGGCTCAAGGAGAGGAGGGTGCAGGTGTTACCAGGGTGTAGCTCCCACTAGAATTACCTGGCCATAAACAGACTTCTAAGACTTTCCCCTGCTTCTTGTTTAAGGCTACAGTGAATTGCTGATCCTGAAGAAACACTACAATTTTCTGCCAGGAGGCCGAGGAAGCAAAGACCTCTTGCACAGATGAGCCTTTCCTTCTCCTCCCAGTATTCCCTGTGTGGTGCTCTAGGTTAGGCTGGGCTGGAGGTTCATTCTGCAGCTCCTGGGTAGTGTTGAGCCGTGCAGGGGAGCTTTCTCTTCCTTCTTGAAGTCAGCCTCACCCTCCTGTGAGCAAAAATGGAACGTGGTGTTTAATGAAGGCTGCACTGCAGTGGATACATCACTGGTTGTGCTTGTCTGGGGCTTTCACTACTCGGGTTGTGCCCATGGAATTGGCACTGCCTGGAGCTGCCCTCCTGTCCCCTGTACCACAAGGTGGACCTGGGACTCACAGCAGATCCTCTTCACTTTTAATTTTCTCCACTTTGTGTTTCTGGCACTTACTTAAGCTTCTTAGGTCATATTTGGGTAAAGTTTTCCTTTCCATACTGAAAACAGTTTCTAGTATTAAAAGTTGCACATGGATGAGAGTTTTCACTGAATGAATGATGACAGAGAGGGGAGTTTTGGGACAGTGCCATGCTTCATATAGTTCTTTAGATAGATTGTCATGAGGTGGTTACCTCAGCTGTCAGTCTGTTAGGATTACATAACATTTTTAAATTATCTCCTTTCCTACGGCCAAAAAATGATTCAGTCCTCTTGCATATTGTATTACCTCGAGCTCTTGGTATTTATTACATATGCAATCAAGAAAATAAGAGTCTGAGGCTTGCGAAGATTTATTTAGTGGCATTTAATAGCTCTCTGTTTGCTGGTAATTTGGTTCATCAGAATGAGGAATTTATTTCTGAATTGTCTTTTAATGAGCAGATAAGCAGGTTTCTCTATCACTCTAAAACTGTGGGTTGTCACTTCAGGACTTTGTTTTTACAAATGGAAGTTGTTATCTCTTGGATAGGTATCAGCCTGCTGTGGTAGTTTCCACTGGTGTTAATGGAGCTTGAGTTTAAATACCCCAGCTAAAAGAAGGATAAGAACCTTTCTCTTTAGAGATACTTCTTTTACTGTGTATTTGGTGCTTGATGGAATTTATGCAGCCAGAATAAACCCCTAAATTATTTTCAGTTCCATGAATAGTGAATTTTTACTTGGGTAGATCGTGATAGGACAAGGGGGAATGGTTTTAAACAAAGGGAGAGCAGGTTTAGATTAGAAATCAGGGAGAAATTCCTCCCTGTGAGGGTGGGCAGGCCCTGGCACAGGGTGCCCAGAGCAGCTGTGGCTGCCCCTGGATCCCTGGCAGTGTCCAAGGCCAGGCTGGACAGGGCTTGGAGCAACCTTGGGATAGTGGGAGGTGTCCCTGCCATGGCAGGGGTGGAATGGGATGAGCTTTAGGTCCCTTCCAACCCAGCCCATTCTGGGGTTCTGTGATATGTTATTTTTGTAATTATTTTTGCCATTTGCAGGAGCAGTCATGTGAGAAAATTGAAGACTACCTATACTTTTGAAGGAATGATATTTGTTGTAATGGCTTTTGACTTTGGCATCACTGGTCTTGCACTTGTGACCCGAGCAGCAGATGTGGGTCCGAGGAAGCCTTTTCCCAGCAGAGCTCCAGTGCTGTAGGACCCGCTTGGTCCTGCCACCAGTGAGACATCCCCGTGTTGTGATCAAAAACACCCCCTGAAGGTGCACTGAGAAAAATATGAAATGGATAAATATGGTGCTGCTTTGCTAAGGGATGTGGAGGTTTTGTGGCTGCACCACATCTGTGCCTAAGCAAAGAGGGGTTTAGGCAGGGTTGGCTCCACTGGTGTGCAAGGGTGACTCTGCCCTGAGTTCTTACGAGCTGAGAGAGGTTTGGTCCAAAATCCCACCACTGTGAGGAGAGAAGGGGATGCCTCATGACACTGTAATACCTGGCTTTGGGAGGGCCAAGGCAAACAGAGGTGTTTGTATGTGACAAGGATTTATGTGACTGAAACAGAGGATGAGCAATGTGGTGTTCCTGTGTGGGAAATAAAAGCCATTTCATTACCTAATGAACTAGCTGGGATTTAACTTAGTGCTGCTGGAACACTGCATGTGTGCAGCTGAAGTTCTCTGAAAAGAAGGAAGGGAATTGAGCAGAACTGCAAGAGGTGAATTCAGCAGCTGGGCTCTCAGTCCCTCAGTGCTGGGTGTTACAGGTTCCACAGCAGATCAGAGAGCATCACCTCCTTTCTGGAGGAAACAGCCTCAAGTTGCACCAGGGGAGGTTTAGGTTTGATATTAGGAAAAATTTCTTCATGGAAAGAGTTGTCAGGCATGGGAACAGGCTGCCCAGGGCAGTGGTGGACCGCCCCTGAACATGTTCCAAAACACGTGTGGATGTGGCACTTGGGGACTGGTTAGCGGTGAGCAGGGTGGTGCTGCACTTTTCCAATCTTAGTGATTCTATGATTCCTTTTGCCAGAGCCTGGAAGCTGCTCTGTGGGGTGGGATTTCATAGCCAGGCAAAGCTGGTTTTCCTCCTCCAGGCTCTGAATTGAAAACAATGTATGAAACTGGAGGTTGTTGTAGGGATGGGCAGTGTGCAGCTCTGTGGGGCATTTCTCTTTTACATGAGGTGTGGAAGGGAAAAAGCCTGAAGAGCAGAGGAGAATCTGTGTGCTGATCCAGTGGGGTCCCCCAACAGCTTTTAGGGGGTGGTTTTTTTTGCCTTTTCTAACTAGAAATTTAAAAGGGAGAGTCCCTGCTGCAAATGTAGGCTGAGGGAGCAGTGAGTAGCAGGGAGGCCTGCGCGGGGCTGTGTGAATTGCCTGCACTTCAGCATGCTCAAAGGAAAGGTCATTCACCCAGGCTCTTCAGCCAGGAAGGAACAGGAAAAGCTAATTTTCTCTTCTTCCAGTCCGGGAAAGCCACCAGCATTTTATCACACAGGGCTTAAAGCTGCCATGAGGCTTGTGGAGCAGAGATTGGGGTGCTGGAAGGTGTACTCGGCACCCCTCATTCAGCTGTCATTGCAGTTTTATGGCTGCTCTTCCTACAAACAATTAATGTGCACAGAATGACTTACCTCTGGGCCCTGGGTTATGCTAAACAGCATCAATCCCTACAGGTAAAAGCCCACTTGTGTCATTTGCAGCTTGTGAAATCCTATGGAAAATAGGAAAACAAAATGAGTATCGGGTTAGGGAGATAGAAACGGGCAAGGAATTGCAGCTTCCTGCCTGTTTTCCAAACACCAGCATATTTGGCAGTGCAAATTCTCAGATATTTTTACAGAAACACAGAATGGCGTGTAAAGTGTGGGGGCTTTTCAGTGAAAATCCATTTTTTAAGGAAGTCAGAAAGAATCGTAGTCGTACGTGTAGTTCTTACTTTTTGTTGGCTTCTTGCCAGGCCGTTGCTTTTTTTTTGACCCGCGTCCTTCGGTTTACTCCAATTATAATTTATTTACAAATGGATTCCTTGGGAATGTCATTCAAAAGCCATGTGCTATGAGACAAGGCAGGTTTTCATTTGCCACACCGTCAGATTAAGCTGTCGAAAGTGGCTCAAACAGGACAAATGGCAAACAGGACACATGGCTGGCCTGTTTCTTTGTTTTTTCCTCCTCTGCTGAAATAAACCCGTAGGTGTGTGGAGGTAAATCCTGACTAAGCGTGCTCCTGCCGGTGAGCTGGAGCTGGCTGAGCCGGGCCTCGGGGAGGTGGGAGCGCTGACGCCCTCCGGTAAATCCGGCAAACGAAGCACACAGTCTGCTCGAGCTAATCCTCAGCTGGGATGGCTGCAGAAGGACAACTCCAGCCTGGAGAGGCTGATGTGCTGGCTCCCTCCCAGCTGGAGCAGGAGCGTGGGCTGCTCCGAGCCCCGGAGTGCCCCGCAGCGCTGGCCGGGGCTGGGGACCAGCGCTGGGAGCCGCGGCCCGCAGGAGCCGTTCCATGCCGGAGGGTCATCCCAGGCCCCGGGTGTGTCCGGCCTGTGTGCAGCTCCAGGGAATCTGCTGGCACTGCTCGCAGAGCCAGGCCTGCAGCCTCCCCGCCCTGGGGCTTGGCAGCCGTGGGGCTTGGCACCGGCCAGGCTTTTGGCACGAGGGCTGGCAGCCGGCGCCGAGGGAGTGACGCGGAGCCGGAGCTCCGCCGGGATGGTCGGCCTTGCTGGCTGCAGGACTCCGGCCCTCCCTGCCGCCGTCAGAGCCCAGGGGACATCAGCTCCACCGCATTGTTGTCTTTTGCCATCATCCCTGCACCCCGGATTCCTCAAATCCTGCCAGTTACAAAGAGAAAATGAGTGTGGGTTCTAGGGTAGAGGTTGGGCTTGATGATCTTAAAGGTCTCTTCCAAACGAAGTGATTCCATGATTCTGTAAAACGTGAAAAATCACCTTTTTCTTATATGGGGGAAGAAGGATTGGAAGGGGGAGTTTGTAGTGTACCAGCTCTGGTAAGTGAAGATTACCACTATTAAGAGAAAAAATAGTTAAAAATGTATAAAAGCTGCATGTTGGCCTGGGTCCCAGTTAAAAAAAAAAAAAAAAACAACTATTCTACAAAGGATGGACCCATTTGTTTATCTGAGGTGAAAAAGGAGAAAGTCATCCGAGATCTGTCTGACATGAAGATGACCTGAGCTGTGCTGTACATATCTTTAGAGATGGGAACGATACCTCTTGCTAGCAGCCAAAACAATTCTTAAGGCATCGAGGAGATTTTCAAGATATGCATAAAGAGAGATTATTGTGAGTTAGACTGCTGGGATTTAAATTATGGCCACGTTTAAGGGAAAGCATCCTCAGCTTGAAGCCATTCTAACTGGTGTCAGGTCAGTCTGACCTCAGAATTTAAAGTCATAAAATTGTTGCTGAAAAAGTGGGTGCATTGCAGTGGGGAGGAATCGGGACAGGCTGGGCATTTGTGGAGGTGTGACTGGAGTTATACCTGCAATCAGCAACTAAAAGAATTACTATTGATTACAGCTTAGTAAAATGTCAGATCCCTTGCATTCCTCCAGCAGGGCTGGTGCTGGATGGTACTGGGCACACAGTTCCTAAGTTCAGTTTGGAACTTGTTTCTGTGCGCCAAACTGGATTGGGAAAATACTGCATCAAGGGTTAAAAATGTTGAGTCTTTCTTTTTAGCAAATAGCACTGGATGTCAAGCAAACATATCGAATTTAATTGACTTTCTAAACATAAGAAGTGTTTTGGAACTATTCCATGGAAATAGCATTTGGAAAGCCGTACCTGCCCATGGTGTTTCTGTTTGAGTTGGATCTACACGGTGCTGGCAGAGAACTGGGCAGTTTGGGTTTTGGGTGATTTTGTTTGAAGGCAGTTGCTGACTCCTGGGAACTAATGTAGCCTTCTGTGTTTAAATGCCAGTGCATTGTCCTCATTTGCAGTTGGTTTTTATGTACCAACTCTACTGTACAGAGGTTTGCAAAAAAACCCCTTTTTTATCACCAATTCTCAGTGACAATTGATGTCATTAAACCTGTTTGTGTCATTGTAAATTGACATAAAGCCTTGGAAGGCTGGAAGTGGCTGAGCAGTTTTCCCACTCCTAGGTAATTAAACAACTATAATGTGGGAACATTTGTAGAGATAAGAGGATGTGGAAAGCAGAATTTTATTCAGGAGGCTTCCTTTCTCTCTGTTCAGTATTAGATATTACTTAGTAATGAAATAACTTTGCCCCACGAATCAAGTGCATGGAGTTGTGCTAATCAGGACTTTAACAGATGATGGTGAGGAAAAGAAGTTAGCCTTCAGTCAGAAATGGTTACACAGCGCCAGGCAGCGGTGCTTTGTACTGCATACACTGTGAATGTAAGTCATGGTGGTACTGTTGGGAGTTCATGGAGCCCTTAGCTCAGGTTTCCGGGATCTCTCGGGTTCCTGCACTGTTATTCATGGGGTTGCAGTGCCAGTCTGTTCCTGTGCCGACACTGGGAATTAGAAGTCATTGAGAAGTCAATGAGCCACTGCACAGGAGTGAGATCTGCTCCAGTGGTGTGGATTCAGTGCCAGTGTGGTGTTCCCTTGGCTGCGTTCCAGTGGTGTGGATTCAGTGCCAGTGTGGTGTGGATTCAGTGCCAGTGTGGTGTTCCTTTGACTGTGTTCCAGTGGTGTGGATTCAGTGCCAGTGTGGTGTGGATTCAGTGCCAGTGTGGTGTTCCCTTGGCTGCATTCCGGTGGTGTGGATTCAGTGCCAGTGTGGTGCTCCTTTGACTGCGGGTGGCTGCACACAGGAGCTGTGCAGTGGGGTGCCGCAGCACAGACACGGCTCGTGCTGGTGCTGCCAGCAGGATAATGGATCTGCTCCTCCCCAGCAGCTGTGGAACACGAGCTCAGGGTTAATGGGGAGAGCGCTCTGAACACACTGAGCAGCGGCCCTGACTGACATCAGAACCTCTGCCGAGTCAGCGAGTGGATGTGCACCGAGGTTTGGGGCTGATAAAGGCAAACTGGGTGAGAAATGGAGCATCAGTAGTGGTGGCCTTGCTGGATGATTGTTTTGTGTCCTGACTTGGAGGGAAATGGATTCGTTTGGGGTTTTTTGTCAGTGATTTTCTGAAGAGACGCAGGAAAAGAGATAGCATTTGGGGGGAGATAAGGAAAAAGGGTCAAGAAAAATAAGAGTAATGTGTGCAGGTAGGAAAGGGAGAAGACTAAGGGACTCTGGAGAGGAAAAGCAGTAGGGAAACAGAGAAACCTTCAAGGGTAAGAGCTGGAGGACTCCAGCTGGACACAGATGACACTGGCTGGTGTTGTTAGGCTGCTGTGGTTATCCCTGTCTGTCCCAGCAGCTGGGTCACTGCTGCTTTTGTCACTGTGGGGCCGTGCCCGTGGCCCCGGTCACAGCTGTGTGGCAGTGCTGTCCCTGCAATCTGCCACAGGCAGGAAGGTTAAAGGGAGAGGTCCTCACCTGGAACATGTGGAGGGCACTTTTCTGTTACTGAAAACAGAATATTTGTATTTTTTATGAAAGCTTCTTTAACAAATTGCCTAGAAAGCTTGTGATCCCAAGAGGGTTTCTACTGTCTCTTGCCAGATAGCCAATCTTTCATTATAATGTGGTTGCAGTGCATTTTACTTGAATTTATAAACAAACAACTCCTCCCTAAAAGCAGCCTTGCCAATACACTCTGTTGGTGGTCCTAACCCTTGCTGAAGGGAGCACAGCTCGGAGCTCTTGTCCCAGCAGCTTTGGAGCTGCCCCTGGCATGGCAACTTCAACCTTTAGCTGTGCTGCTGTTACAGAAAACCTTCTCCCATGACCTCGTGCTGAACATCAGAGCCACGGGGACAGTTAGACCTCAGAAAGCTTTATCTCATCCGTGGGAAGGACTGGAAAATCTTTCAAATCAAAATGCATCTTAGATACCTGCAGCTTGTGCTGGCTGGGTCAGTGGCCTTCCAGAACATTAATGTGTTGAAAACGTTGAGATTTCAGTTCAAATTTTTACAAGGACTCACCTATCTGATGTGAGAAGGGTTTCAGGCTTACATTTCAGTTTGCAGGCACTGCAGAGGTGCGTGTTGATACGCTGTTACCATCATATATACCCCACCTTCCCTCCACCCCTCCTCTGTCTCATTGCACATTTACAGAGTGGCAAAGAAGTCAGACTGTGACCTGTATTTCCAGCTCTACGTAGAGGGGAACAGTCCCTCAGCTCTCCCCGCTGTGTGGCCCTTGTTCCATGTGAAAGCTGATGTCTTGCAGCGGTTGGGAAACAGCTGACACTTACCCAAGAGTGCAGCAAGGTCAACGCTGCCCCCCTCCCCGGTTAGGAAAGATGCATTCCATACGGGGGGAGGGATCTGGTTTGCTTGTCAGTGCTCCCTGGTGTTGTATTCTGCTGTTAAAGATCCAGTTCACATCCATTTGTGGTTGCAGGCACAGCAGAGAAAGGTGTAAGTGCTGAACCCCAATGAAAACAAAATAGATCTCCGCAGCAAGAAGTCAAAATTGTGAAATTGCTGGAGAGACCAAATACTATGCAGGGTCCTCCTTCTATGGAGTAGTTTTTAAAAGACCTATTTTGTGCTGATTTACCTTTGTGTACATAAATAACAAAATAAAATTGATTAAATCAGCTACAGAACTAAAACCCTACATTTTTGCAGATTGATGACAGTGTTTGTAAGATATTTCTCCTCTTGACCTGGATCTAAAGAGGGGGTAAGTTTATCTTTGATGCATCTTCCTAATGCTCTCAGACCTTATTTAAAGAATCTGTTTTTCATGAGGTAACTGACACAGGAATTAAAAATCAGTGAAAAAGTAAAATCTGCCTAGTGATTTGGGTCCCTGTGCAGGATATATATATAAAAAAATATATAAATATATACTCAGGAGGGGTGAAAGAAATACCTAGTTTAAACACATGTGAACATTAAAAAGCTTGACTGCATCACCATTGTGTAGCCCAAGACTATGAACAAACACTGTCCCAATCAGAGCTATTGGCAAACTCAGCCAGTGGAGTACAGTTGTTAAGCTGACAACTAAAATTCTGAGAAAAATGTGAAGGACTGTGGCCTTGCTGAGGGTTGTGCTTGAGTGTGTGGGTCTGCACAACTTGGTGGTGCTCCAAACCCTCTCAGGCACGCAGAGCCCAGTGTTCCAACCACTTCTGTCCCTTCTCCTGGCTGATGACTCAGCAAGTTATTGTCTTTTTCCAGCAATGTCCAGACTTGTCTGCCTTTAAGTGTCCAGACACTTTGTTCCTTTCTTATTGCTGTGTCACCACAAAGCCTCATATGGATCTTATTTGCAATAGCCTCTGGGCAGCACTGAGGCTTTACTCTCATCACGAGCTGTTAGCACCCTGAACTAGAAACCTGGATAAAAGACTTCAAAATTCAACCATCCCGATATTTTGATCATTCAGTTGTAATTTGCCCCAGTGCTGTGTGGGATTGGACGTTGCTTTCCCGGTATGTGGTTGAATATTGAAAAACAGAGAAACTGAGAAGTGCACTCTACTTATTTACACACAAATGATAAAGACTGGGTTTTTTTTTTTAAAAGTATTGATGAAGTGGTATGTGAAGTTCTGCTTCTTTTAAGATTTTCCTTTACTCTGTTTTAGGTGTCTCCTGCAGAAAGTAACTGTAATGAGAATTTGTGGGAGAGATGAAGAGACTCCTCCACCCTTCATTAGAATTTGCTGCCTTATCCCAAATGCTCCAAAACACATTTAAATCACATAGTTGGAGCTTTTCACAAGTCAGTCCCTCTTCTCTCTTCATCTCTGATTCCAAACTGAAATGTGATTGGGAATGTAAATTCCTTTAAAAGTGGCTGCAGCCTGTGTTTTCCAAGTAGGAGGTGTGAGCCAGAGTGCACTGCGGGAGATGGAGTTCCAGCCGGGATGTAGCTTGTGCCTGTTTCAGGTTGTGTGTGTGGGGTGGTGGAACCTGCCCCAGCACATGTGGTCTTCCTCTGGCTGCCCAGGACCAGCAGGAGAGCTCCGAGCTGAGCTGGTCCCAGCTGTGTCCCTGCAGCCATGTTAGTGCTCGCTGCAGTGGTGTGTGCCTAACGGGGGGAGAGGGATTGGGGCTGTCTCTGCAGCTCCCAAAAAGCACGGAGTGCCGAGGTGGCTGAGGAAGGAGTTTCTGTAGAGACAGATACGGGCTGGAATGCTGATCTACCCACAGCATCCTCCTGATGGTTTCATGCTTTGTACATGCAGCTGTTGCTTGTTGGCTGTTCCCTGCAGGAATTGCTGTCCTACCTGTTCTTGCTGTGCCTCGGACAGGACCGGGGTCAGCAGTGGCCTTCAGCACGTGTCTGAGCTCCATCAGTGCTGCTGCACTAAGGACTGGCCTAAATATTAATATGTTTATATTTATTCTATGTATAAACAACCCCAGGCTGAACCAGCATTGCTCAGCCTGGAGAAGAGGAGGCTCAGGGGGAACCTTCTTGTTCTCTACAACTCCCTGACAGGAGGGGTCTGCTCCCAGGGAACAGGGACAGGACAAGAGGAAATGGCCTCAAGCTGTGCCATGGAGGTTTAGATTGGATATTAGGGAAAAATTTCTTACTGGAAAGGGTTGTCAAGCACTGGAACAGGCTGCCCAGGACAGTGGTGGAGTCACTGTCCCTGAAGTGTTCCAAACCAGGTGTGGATGCAGCACTTGGGGACTGGTTTAGTGGGTGGTGATGGGTTGATGGCTGGACTTGATCTCAGGTCTTTTCCACAGAAACCTTAAGGGTTCTGTGGTTCTGTATTCAAGGGCTTTGTGCTTTGATTTTTGCTAAAGGAGCTTGCAGGGCCTTTAGGCTTCCATGGGCACGGGGTCAAATCCCAGCTTTAGGTGAAAACAGCCACTCCTGCCAGAGTTTACAACAATTTTCCAACGTTGCCGTGTTTGAAGGTGACTTCAGTAACAGTGCTGGTGTTACGGGAGTGTCATTTATCTTGATGAACACACACGTGAATGACTCGCTACTCTCAATCAGGAACGTGGAATTGAAACAAAACACAGGGGTTTTGTGTGTGATCTGAGCGGTGTAGATTTGTGACAGGGAGGATTTAGGGAATTAAGCAGTTCATGTGACTGTGTTTCTCTTAGTGTGTTGTGGGGTTACACTGAGCTGCACCATGGATTGTCTGGGCTGGAGGCAGACTCTGAGGTGGGAATGAGCAAAATGAGTCACCCAATAGCTGCTGTGGAGCCAAACAAGGTGCTTCATTTAGAAGTTAAAAACTCCATTTTCCTAATTTCTGCCCCAAATCATTACTTTCTTGGGGAACTAAACCCCCTTGTTTCCAAACATCTGTGGTTCTGAGGCATACTGCACGGCAAAAGAGAGATTTCCTGCTGTGCTTCCTGCTAGGGCTGCGAAATTCCCCTGGAACAATCTAAACCTCATTATCAGCCCATTCAAATTAGTATTTCCTTCTACTTTTGTGAGGGATAAAAGGAGGTTTGTTTGGTTGCTGTTGACTTAAGTGTCCCGCTGAAATTCCTTCACAATAACTGCTCTGGCACTGGGTGTATCCTGGAGAGTTTCAGCCTCCTTGGGGTTACTGGATCAAGGCAGAACTGGGGGCCATCAGCTCTTCCAGCCTGTCATTAATCCAGGAAATGCCCTGGGCCACAATCAATACTGCTGAAATTCTTGCCCAAAACCAGATTACAAAACTCCATAAAGAAAAGCCTGAGGAAATGAGAGATCTCTTCAGAACATCATCATAAAAGAAAGGAACAGTGTAATTTACGATGATAAACCTGACAAGGACTAGCGAGGAATCCTGGAGGGTTCCCAAATAAGGAGATGGCGCTCCACGATGACTCTTCTGTTCGGTTTAAGCATCCCTACTCACTAATCAGAATCTCAGTGAAACTCAGAGGTTTCCTTGCTCTGCTATTCAGAATCTTTTTGTCCACAGTCCTCATCCCAAGCAGAGCTGGAGGGCACATGGTTGGTCAGGAGCACTGCTGGGGCTGTTGAGGCCACTGGCTGCTGCTGTGGTGTCCTTTCCTCTCCCTTCTCCCCTTCTCGAGGTGTGCCCGGCTCGTGCTGTGCCGCTCCTGCGAGAGCTGCGCTGAGCGATGGAGCAGAGAGCACAGGCTGACACCGGCAGCTGGGGCTGAGTCAGGGGGTGAATCTGCCCGGTGTTTTCAGGGGTATTCTGAATAGAGATGAACACTCAGTTCACTCCTCTGAGGAATTTTACGGTTTTTCTACTTTGGATGAATTGGTCATGAGAAAAATGAAAATCTTGGCTTTTTTTTTTTCCCCCCCGAATTGATTCAAGATTTTTTCTGTGAACAGTTTCTGGGTGGGTTCTCCTGGAGGGCAGCTAAAGCTGTGTATTTTTAGCCTGTGCTGCATGTGTTGAACTGGTGGAGACGGACTGAGCACTGGGCAGGTGCTGGGGATTTTCTTTTCAGTTGCCAGAGTTACAAAACTCAAAACCCTAAAGGCTCGCAACAGCAACCTGAAAGATGTTTGGCCTTTGGCTTCATGGGAGCATTGGTAAGCAGTTCCCTATCCCATGTGAGCTCTGCCAGGCTGTGCACAGTGCAATCTGTGCCCCTGCAAATCGGATATGGTTCAGATGTAGATGTACAATTCTCCTTCAGGACTTTAAACAAAAATACAGTTTCCATGTGATTGGTATGAGAACAAATAATGTATCTGTATGGATTGCATGATTAAAGTGCGTGTTGTGGTTTCAGGCAGTTGAACTCTAAAATGGCACAGTAGCTTGGCTTGTCCTTGGTCAACACTCCCAGTCCAAAACAAAGACCTTTTTCACTGCCACGCTTTTAAAATTAAAGCAGCACTTTTAAATTTAAAGCAGCAACATGTCTTAATAGATGGCTGTCCCTAACACTGCAGTGTGTGGGTCTGAATGGGTAGTGGTGAAATTAATGCATTTTTTTCTGTAGATAGGCACTCAGAAGTTAGGGGAGTGTATAAGCTGGATGAAGGCCTTACACACGCATCTATTTGCTTCTTTATGTTTGTTCGCCTTTATATTTTTTAAGAAGAAAGAATGTTGGTTTTGTAATTTAGTTACCATTACGACCTCAGCTCAATTTGTGATGGGTTAAGAACGTACTGGAAGTGCTTGGCTTACTCAGTGTTTGAGCTGCAGCACATTCAGTGATCCTGCCTAATTTTCCCAAGTGTTCTGACAGGCAGTCCCTGACTACATTCCCTGATAAACACTACTCCTCTGAATTTTAACTTTAAAATTAAACAGGGCTGGTGGAAATGCTTTGAAGAAGGGAGCCTACCTAGCCACAAAACAGAGCATTCAAAGAGTCTGCTCTCCCCAAGATAAAATTCTTCAGACAGGAATTACAAGGATAATCGGAACCAGGCTTTCCAAAGCCTCAGCTCTTTTGAAAGTTAATAGGCAGCATAAATATACTCTGTGCAATATCTGGGGAAGGAAGGTTGAGGGGGAAAATACAGCCAAGACTATGCTGAAGGGCAAGAAACACTCTGCCTGCTCTGAGTTATTATTGTAACTAATAGAAGGATGATTGTGTCGGAACTGTTCCGCTTCAGACTCAGTGACAGAAGGATACAGCAAAATGAGACACATTCTGAAACGGCAGGAAGAGGAATTGCTTGGGTTTGTAGCTGGTGAAAAAGGTTAAAAGATTTATTTAGTTGTTCCCCCCCTCCTTCTTTCAACCTGGACCTAATAAAGGATGCTGTCATGGAAACGTTAAAGACCAAACATCATCTAAATTATCTGGCCTCTGCCACAGGTAATACGAGTTTTGACTTACAAGGATTACCCAGAACTAAAGCCAGAGGGAATATAAGGTTGCTATTCATTCACACTTTGAACCAAATCTGCCAAACAAGCCTGGCTGAGGTTATGTTGATGTATGTCTCCATTGTATGGTGCGCAGTAAAATGAATGTTCGGCTTGGGTTATCCAGTTTTTCATTGTGCCTTGGGGCAGACACAGCTCTCTATATTTTGCCAAGCAAGCCAGCATAAGGAATTTATGAAAAAGGAATAACGTAGGAAACAGAATGTTTTCAGGTTGAAATAGAAAGCAGATGCTTCCCAGGGAGTGAAGGCAATATAACAGGAACTTGTCCCGGATGAGTGGTGGGATGGATTCCCAAAGAGACGCGGGTGCCTTCGGAGGATGCAGAAAAACGCTTTGCAGCATGAGGTTTAAAATGAAGGCAGGTTGCTCCAAGTGTGATGGAGCTCCCTGACACTGCTGAGGTGATGGCATGGCAGGCTGTCCGGCTGGAATGGAAGAGGGTGGTGGAAAGGAAGGATTAGGTGCTGGATTGGATCCATGAGATGTGTGACGAATGCTCAGCTCAACCTGTATGTCTCCTGCAATCTGCTTCTCCATCATTTCCAGGGAGAGAAGCCTCAAAGACCGAGGAGATGCACGTGGGTTAAAGCCCCATCCCGAGCAGTGAGCTCACTGGGGGTTTGGTCATGGAAACACTCAAGCACTGCCCTCATTTCAGGGAGATTTAGAGTCAGACACGTCCTGAACGCTGAGGCGCTTGGAGGAGCCTGCAGGAACCTGCACAGAGTAAAGCCTCACTCATTTATCTGGGAACAGGTCCTGGGGAGAGCTTAACCAGCCCTCATGACGTAAGTGATAGCTCCGTTTGGAGGGAAAGCAGCTGGCTTTGGGGCTGTGCTGTCATTCTCCCCTCCCCTGTCTCTGCCAAGATAAATGTTCCTCTCCTCTTTACCTTACTCATTAAAACGTCTTCCCAGCCATCGCAGATAAATCAAGCTGAGAACATGTTACAGTGCACACCTAAATGGTGAAATTCAATGAGGGAATTTAATAAAGTTTCTCAGGCTGTTGATAAGATAGAAAATGACAACCTATTAAGGGCTAAAGCTACAATACTTTGTTATTTATTTATTAGAGCTTTAAATGATGAAGAGATTGGAGCAGAAAAAGACCCACTGGAAGCAGTTATTTTTCAGTATTTGAAGAACTCCACCAAGTTGTTCTGTGAAGTTTTTGTCATTATTTTTCATAATACATGGTTTTATGTTCTCAGGCAGGTATTTGATAAGGAAATACAACTTTTTTTTCCTCCAGTGTGAGCAAACAGTTCTTGTTCAGTGTATGTGCTGCTGGGTGCATTGCAGGTGTGGATACCCCTTCCTTTAAACATATGTAACTCTATAAACAAGTTTTCAAGCTGCATTTGTTGTTCGGGTTTTTTAATAAGGGAAACCAGTCATGAGCACTGACTTAGACTCTTCTTTGATCCCTTCCTTGGCTGTGTGTGCTCGTGGAAAGCGATGTAAACTGCTCCCGATCTGCCCCATTTCTGTTCTTTCTCCTCTCATTCCTGGTGGGTGAGGATGGTTGCAGCAGGCGAGAGGAACCTGCGCCCCTGGATCAAAGAAGAGCTTTCCTGCAAGCTGTGAGGAGGTGCTTGTGGAGCCCAGCAGTCAGCCCCTGTGCTTTGCTCCCTGGAAAGGCACAATTCCCAGGTGCTGCGGGGCAGAGGTGTTACCTGTGCTCAGAGCTGATCCCTCACCTGGGCTTACGGAACCTTCCCCAGCGATGCTGGGCTGTGAGGCTGCCCCCACCCAGCTCCCCAGGGTGGGTGATTTATGCCAGCTCAGGGCTTGGGCAGTTTGTGCAGTTGCTTTTATCAAAGTAATGTTTCAGCTGGGGAGCCGTGGCTGTCAGCCTCCCGTGTGGGTGAGCAATGAGGTCCTCCACAGGGAGATGGCTCCTAATGGAGTGTCTCATTTCTGAGTCTCCTCACCAAAATCCATCTCAGTGCACAAACTCATTTCCTTGCAAGATCCTGCGTTGTTTGCTGGTGTTTAATCCCCACTTCCCCCCCGCCCCCAAGTGTAAATACTGTCGTTTTGGGGAAGATAAACTATTTTCCTCATGTGTGGGAGTGGAGTAGGATGTTCCATCACCACGGTGAGAGTTCAGCTCAGTTTTGGCTGTATGATCTTTGCTCTCTCACATGTGAGTGCTGACCCAGCAATTGCCAGCTGAAATTAAAGCCAGCACTGAAGAGATGTGGGTGTCTGGGGCTGGCAGTGCCCTGCTCCTGCCAAGCTGATCCTCATGGTGATTCATGCAGCGCTCTGGCTTTCCCTGGCTTATGGATAATTGTATTTGGGGTTAATACCAGTTCTGAACTTCACCTCTACCTGCAGCCGAGTGATTCTAGCCAGGCCCCTGCACTCTGTCTGCCTTACCTGGGTCTCTCTGTAGTTAAAGTTATTGTCTAAGACTCCTTAATGTCGTGGCTCCTGGAGTAATTTTAGAAGAAAGGAAAATAGTTGTCCACTGGTGGGTGGGAGGCTTGGGTGGGTTGGTCGATGTGATGGATTAGTCCTCACTGCTCCCATCATGTGAGGAATCATAGACTCACAGAACAGTTTGTGTGGGAAGGGATTTGAAGTTCATCTCATCCCACCCCTGCCATGGCAGGAACATCTTCCACTGTCCCAGGCTGCTCCAAGCCCCAATGTCCAGCCTGGCCTTGGACACTGCCAGGGATCCAGGGACAGCCACAGCTGCTCTGGGCACCCTGTGCCAGTGTTTTACCAGGCTCAGTGAGGAAGTGCTGGTGTCTTAAGGTTTGTCTGCCTTTCTACTTAGACAAAAGGAACGCTTGGAACAGAATGATGAATAAAAGCGTGCTGACAGCTCAGTCAGGAGTGCCGGCTCCAAGAATGGGTATTTGCATAATAGGAGTTATTCAATCGATGCAAATGCTCTGCAGAGCTGCAAACCCGAAGTGAGAATGAGAGGAAGCAACGAAATTGGAGGTGTTAAGGGTGTTAAATGGTCTGAGTGGAAATTCAGGTGAAGCTGAAATCAGGGAAACTTCAGTGTCAAAAAAGTTCTGGCAAGGGACTGAGATATTCTATCCCTTCTTGACCTTCTGGAGCTGGCTGTTGATTTATCACTCTCGAAACACAACTTGTGAACACTGAGAGGGAAAAAGGGGAGAAAAGTTCATGAAAATCCCTTTTGTCTCGTTTGCTGCTCTAACAAACTTTTGGTTCACCGCGGCAGTGGGAGGAAATAATTTAGTAGCCTTTAACTGTGTGTTTTCCTCAGTCTGAGCTTCAACTGAACTTCTTAAAATACACACCCACACCCATAGCAGCATCTGTAGCTGAAAGCTGAAATTCTTAGCATGTAAAAGCTGCGTGGATATCGTGTGACTATGGAAAACCTGGATGTGTCCCTGGGTCAGTCTGAGGCCATCCCACTGCTGCTCAGGGTTGGATCAGGCACTGAGACAACTTGAAAGCACAGGCAGGGAGGAGTTAAAATTCTCTGAGGGAAAAATGGTTTTCAGAATATTTGAATTAACTTCTGAATGTCTTTAGAAGACAATGTGCAAGTTTTTGAGATTAGGCCAAAATGTCCTGTAGTTCATCTCTTCAGACTGATGCAGATGATAATTGCAGGAGGTGAGTTACGAATTGCAAACAAGTGAGGGAACTGCTGCTGTTTTGTAGGGCAGCCTGACATAAATTACCTTTTTTTTCCCTTAGATAAGAAATCTATAAATAGCAAATTATCTATTAGCAGGTGGGTTGTGAAAGGACTTTATGAAGTATCAAGGATTCACACAGTATTTAAAAAACCCAAGGATTACAGAGTTCTCAAACAAAATGACTTTGTTTTCCATGAGCAGATGCAAATCTGCTTCTAAATCTGCTAAAATCATGGAAGCCCCAAATAAACAAAGCTCTGTTTGAATGTTTTAGTATTTCCAAGTCTGTTACACACAGAGCTGAAAATCTCTATCCAGCATAGAAGCTCTGTGGTCCTCAGTCCTGTACATGTATTTAGTTGTATACATTTGTTCTTGCTAATGGAGAATTAAAATATCATAAATCCCTGCTAATGTCCGTGAGTCCTATTATGAGTTATTCTAGGTTTTTTTAAATTCCTGATGATGATAAAATGCAGTGGTTTGTTTATTTTATGATAACTTCATTCTGGGTTTAATTATTCATAAGATCACAACAAAAGGCAATATATTTTGCAAATATGACTGTTTAATAGTATGGCACTTCCAGTAGAGCAATCTGATATTGAATCTTTAGCGAGGAATGAGTAACTCACTTTTATTTGAATTATAAATCATGTAGATTACTGCAATATATAGATAGTTAAATTCTGCTCTGTTCTCGTGTTCCAGCATGAGCAACAAATGTATTTCAGCACTTGGTAAAATGAATGGAGTTTCCACCGAGGGAGTGAATTAAAACTATGTTAAAATTCAACTGTTTTATAGCAATGTGTTGTAATTATCTGGTACTGAATGTATTTCCTGCCAGTTTAACTGCATAGATCAACCCTCCAATGTCACAGAGCAACTCTTACACCTAACACAGCTTTCAGGACTCAAGGATATTTTGAGACTGTTCATATGCTGTATAAAATGAAAGCACTGCAGAGCCTGAGGGCCATGTGCAGGTTGTTGTGGTGCCCTGGCTGTACACGGGGTGGGGGCACAGTGGCTCCACGTCGGGTTTGGGTTGTTTCTCCCCGAAGGCTGGAGGAGAACAAAGTGCCCCAAGTCTGTCCAGCAGGTGTACAGGATACAGCAAAATCCTGTTTCACTGCAGCCTGCAAATTTACATCTTTGCTGGAAATCCACAAAGGAAAATGTGGGAACTAGAGCAGCAGCATCCTGCATGTCCATCTCTCTTCCTACATCTCAGTGCCAGTGTTTCACAGAGTTACGGCACCCAAACCCTTTTCACTGTGGTTTTAAGCCAGCTGAACCCTCCAGGGCTGGGGCACTCTGTGCTAACCCAGCCTGAGTAGTGAGGGCACTCTTACAGCAGCACAAGGACTTAGTAAATCCACTTGCATCAAGTGGCCAGGCATGATTTTTCAGGGAGTTTGTTCAGAGTTGTCAAATACGGAGTTTTCTTCAAACCAGTTATGTCATTTACAGCATTTAAAATTCCTAATTTCCTTCTGCTGTTCCCCCCGGAAGACAACACCAGGTGAACGATTATATCAAGATGCTTCACGTATCAGTTGTGTCTTTCTTTTTTTTCCTTCTAACCAAACAAAATGTGGAAAGAAAGGGAAAAACCTCACCCTGTGCTACCGTTATTTTAAAGATCTTCTCAGTGAAGAAACAGAGTTACACCAAATCCACTCCATACAAAATAATCTAAAGAAATGTGTATGTGTGTGTTTCATACAGGTTCCACAAAGGAACTGATTGAGAGCTGCTGTGGAGCTGGACAGCAGTGGGCTATAGACAACGGGGAGTGCACAGAAATCCCTGTAAGTGGCATGGATGGTGATATTTGCAGGTACGTAAGGTAAAACTGAATATTTCCGGTTAACGCAAAGAGCAGCCCTTGAGAAGAAATTCTTGGGATGTCCAGGAGACGGGGAACTGTCATTCATTGCCTAAATTATTGGTAGACTGGCAATGTGTCATGGCAAATAAGAAAGGAGGATTTCCCCCTCCATTTGCCCAAAATCTGATCTAAACAAAAGCTTTTTAAGGTTTCTTTTTGTCTGCCACATGAGCAGAGCGCAGATTTTTGTTTCCCATTTTTGGTGCATCTGTGGGGTTGCAGTTAAATAGGAGGGCAGAGCTTGGCTTCCCCTTGGCAAGTGCTAAATGCAGTGATTGTCCGTGTGGTTAAGGGATGTGTTTATTGCCCACTGTGAGCCGGCCCTCGTTCTGCTGGAGAGGGGAGCACATGCCTGATGCTGCTGCTGGTGTCAGCAGCACCTGGTGTGAGAGGGTGCCAGGCTCGCCCTGCACAGCAGGAGAACGAGGATGGGTGCAGGGGAGCACGGACCCAGCACTGCACGAGCTGCGCTTCATCCCATCCCCTCCCCACCAGTCTGGGGCAGGCCTTGGGGAGGGATGAAGACAAACTTACTCCAGATGCACATTCCCAAAGAGTGATCCCGTCATTTAGAGCGCTGAAAAACTTTGGCATAATGACTTTTATCACATTTAGTATCATTGCACCTCTCTGAAGTGAGTGGGAGATGGAAATCCTCCCCACTGGGATCTGGCGTGGCATCACTGACACATGCCAACTCTCCATGAAGTAAAGGCAGATTAAAACATTCCAGCATTGGCCTAAGTAGGTGTAAATCCAGTACATTAATGAGTTGCACCTGCACATCTGAGGCTGGTTTTAGATGAAAAAGCCAGATCCTAAATGTTTCAGTCCCTGTGAGTCTATTGGGATTTAAAGGAATAAGAGATCAGGGGTTCAACTCTCTTACTTCTAAAATTTCACTTGTGTCCCTCTTTTAAAGATTTAAGCCCACCTAGAAATATTATGTCCAAAGAAAAAAATTTAGTGTAAAAAATATTCAAGTATGTGGCCTCAGAGCCTGGAGAGCAAGGACAAAAACTTGGTGCTGCCCCTGGGGGATGTGCCATCGAGCAGAGCTGGTGACCCTGCCCCTCTCCAGCCCTGGGGCACTGTCTGTGCTGGAACCCTGCAAGTCCTGCAGCTCCCAGGAGTCTGTGCCAGCTCAGCTCACTGCCTGAAGAATGGCCGGTGATACTCCAAGAATTTCTCCTGTCTAAATGTCCCATTTCAGAAGAACAGGTCTATAGAGATTTCAGTGTTTAAATACAGAAAACACTTGGCCCATACAAAAAAGCGTCTAAGAGCATTTTCTCTTTTTTTTTTTTTTTGAACAATAATAACTTCCAGTTGTTTGGGGTTTTTTTCAACTTAATCCCCTCCTTCTCAGTTTCACCTCTCTTGTGCTGTCCAGCATAAAAATACCGATATAAAGGTGACACTTGGCCATTGGTATTGGAAAAGCAGCCAAGTGTCTGTCACTGCCTGGTTTCTGCTGGGATAAGAGACATGCCTTTCCGTTTTTTTTCTGAATTGCCCAATCTACAGGTCCCCCATGAGCCTCCTTTTCTCCAGGCTGAGCCCCTTTCCCAGCTGCCTCAGCCCCTGCTGGTGCTCCAGCCCGTTCCCTGGACACGCTCCAGCCCCTCAATGTCCTTCCTGTCCTGAGGGGCGCAGAGCTGACCCCAGGTTCAAGGTCCAGGGCTGGGCACTGCCCTGGTGCTGCTGCCAGGGCACTGCTGGCACAGCCCGGGTGCCACGGGGATGTTTCCACGGCGTGTCAGGGAGCCCAGCCCGTGGGATGTGTGCCATGGGGCGGCTTGGTGCTTGCAGGATTGCCCAGAAGCAGTGCTGCGTGTCCACGGTGAGGGAGAACAGCTGCCTGGCCGGGATGGTCGCTGCCAAGGAGGGGGACGCGTGTGGCCCCGAGGAGAGCGATCCCTGCGCGGGATCCTCCTACAAGGTGAGCTCCTCTGATGCCTCTGCAGGTGTGTGAGGTGTCCTCAGAGCCTGCCTTCAGCAGTAATTTGTGCACTACTGTGGGGCACGGAGAAGGTGGAGTTGCAGGAATGTGGCAGGGAAATGGAGCCGCTTGCATTTAAGTTTGCAGCCCCTTTTAAGACTTCACAGTGATGTTGTTTTGAATTATTTCCATCTTCATTTTGTAGACCTAACTGGCTGTATTGCTTTTGCTTCCTCGCTTTGCAAGTAGCTGAAAAGTCCATTTTAGTTTTTATATCTATAGTGTAGAAGAATTTAGGAAATGATGGGGCAAAACTTAATTGAAGATATAATGTGAAACCCGTTGCTGGACAGTTAGCTTGGCTCCAGTGTTGAATTGTGACCCCCTTCCCAGTTCTACACAATGCTGGACTAGAGGAACAAGCATTTAGATGATGATGGAAGCTTTTGTTCATAAATAAAGGCAAACCATTAGCGGACAGCACAAATCACAAATCCTGAGCCACAGCCTCCGCTTAGATAAATGAGATTTGCTTTATGAGAATCAGTGGAGCCAAACCAATTTAAACCAGTTTGAAGATTCAGCAGCTCGCTTGCCTTGTTTTCACCAGAACACTGCCTTTCAGAATTCATTTCCCTCTGATCCTAATTTACATAGCTATAGCTCAGCTTAAGTGCAGCTTCCGTCGGCTCAGCAGGAACCTGATTAGTTCTATCTGTTCCTGTATCTCGGAGATTCTCGCAGATAATTGTTCACTGGACGAGCAGAGAACGTGGACATCCACTGCAGAGTGTAAGGTTTAATTAGCTATGCTGATTTGTCATCTTCAGAACTGTTATTAATTTGGGTCTGAAGCCTATCATTAGAGTAAAAAGAGAATTTGTGCACTTGGGAGAAGACATTAATATGTCTGAAATGTGACAGAATTGTTATTCTTAGGTTTTCACCAGGGGTCGTTCGCATGCCAGGCAGAGGCAGGCTGTGGAGTCGGGCTGATTGCACATGCCATTCCTCAGGCAGAGGTGGGGACGGAGAACTCCATCATTCCCGTCTGAGCTGAAACCAGGGACAAAATACTCTCGTGGACTGGTTCCTCGTGCCAGTTCCAATGGGAATTTTCCTTTCAGATAAACCATCTGAGACAGTAAAATTACTGAGCAGCTTTGCTCACCTATTTAGCTTGTTTAGCTCTTGAGTCATTGCAGCTACTGCTTGAAAAAAAATCAATAAATACTGGGACTGTTGAGACTTTGTATTACTTTAGCATTACAGTGTGTACTGCTGTAATACAAATAATCCAACTTTGTATGGCTTTGTACTACAAGAAAGGTTTTCTAATTTTGTTATGGTTAGACATTGTTTCAGAGGTGATCTGGCAGAAGATGCTGACAGTCCTTAGTGGTGTTTCCCTGCTCTTAGCAACTGCTGTGGCATAAATCAAAAAATTGTCTGGAATGTGGAAAGATTCATTAATTGCCCCAAAAAACAGCAAGTTATTTACACTGTCCTGCCAAAAGCCAGGGTTTTACCTCCAGGTTACAAACATTTGTAGGTCTTCAGGCATTTTAGATGTGGGGTCCTTCCTTTTGCCTCAAGGTGAAGGTGGCAGTGCTGGTTTTTCAGATCCAGGAGTTCAGCCTATGTTCAATCAGCCTAATCTTAGGGTGCTTTAATTGTTTTTTACTTATTTCATTGTTATTAATACAAAAAGCACGTGCTTGGGGATTTTTCCCAGTGGATGGAGACTCCACCATGGTAAATCCAATTATGCTGGATTCCAGCAAAGATAGTTTTGAGGGGAATGCAGAAAGCTGTGAACCAAAGAATGGTTCTCAAGGTGTTTCTCAGTTGCAAGGCAAAAATAGTCATCTTTGCTATTAAATCAGTTGTAAAATTCCTGGGAAGTTCAGAAAGCAGCTATTAGAAGGTCGAGGCATTCCGATTTTTGCATATTAGAAGGAACTTTTCAGCAAACAAGTTTTTCCACTGGAAAATGAGACATTTTTGTTCACCTGGAAAATATGTGAGCCCGAAGATGTCTGACTGATTTAATACTCTCTGTCATACCTGCACATGGGATAAATTGTGAATCAAACTTTGACTGAAAGAAGCCAGGGTCTTCAAGGCAAATACTGCATATTTTACAGTACTTTAGTAAAACCATGTATTATCTTGAACTTCTTCTATTTTGCATATTGAAGGTAACAAAACTGAGCTAAAACTAAAAAAAATGCAGAAAATAGAATTTTTTTTCCATAAGATTTTGAATTTGAGGGTTGTGGATTTGGGGAGGATGGAAAGAGGAATTTTCCCTTTTCTAGCATGACCACAATTCATTATTGCTAGCTTTTTTTTTTTAAAATACTTATTTTGAAAAGGTGATTTAGCCTGTTCAGCATGCAAAATAATTCATCCTCTTCGAGAGGCGTGCTGTAAATTTTACACAAACTTATTTGGGCACGTGAAGGCAGCTCCTCATGGCTGTGCATATTTGCAAATGTGAGTAACGTCTGCTGTTTATGATGTTTGGGGATTTTTCAGATTAGGAAGCGGGGCCATAAACCATGAGCTGCAGCCATCCAAACTGGCTGAACATGCAGGGCTGTGCACTGAGTGCGAAATACTCACGAAACCCCAGTGCTGTCCTATAAAAAGGGACTTGGCAGAAGAGTTTCTGAGCATTGAGCTGGCAGTGGATGCATTTCCCTGCTGGAGACAGGCTCTGGTTTAGTGGCAGTGCCCACCGAGGATTCTTGATGATGAGAAGTGATCCCTCCCCATTTCCATACTCCTCCAGCCCGTAAAACACTGCCTCTCTGGATCTCCCTCCTGGGACTTCCTGTTGGCACAGCTCCTGCTGCCAGCTCCAATCCTGCCCGTCATTCCCGTCTCTGACCCCTTTCCACAGGGTGAATCCTGGAACAGACGGGGTTCAGAGGGGCTGCTCCAGTGTAACTGCAAACTCTCAGTGAGCGGGTGACTGTCAAAGGAGTAGCAGAGGGAGAGAGGCTCTGTGCTTTTCTGTCAGTGAAACAGACGTTATTTATAGCTAAAATACATAAACAAATAAATAAATAAATAAATCAGGGGTGAGAGGACACTTAAATTCAAATCTGCAAAGGCATCCCCAGCTCAGGTGTGACCCCCGTTGTCTCTGCAGCAGAGACTCGCAGCTCCTCAGCCTCCCTGCTTGGCGAGGTTCCACTATGCATCCACAGTGGGGACTTTTTGGATTTGATGCCATTTATCCGATGCACTTTTGTGTCCTGACTGTGCAGCAGATTTGTCTGTGACTGAGTAAAGCACCACACAGTGTTTGTCTGCCACCTGCAGCAGAGCAGACTGCAAGAGGTGGGAGATGAGCGTGTCAGCGGAGCTGCTGTTTGGATGCTCTCAGGAGGGAAGAGGGAGGCAAATAACTCATAACAGACACGCTGGCCTCCCTCCAGCCACTGTCTCAGCAGGATGCTGTCCAGCACAGCCAGGTAATTAAAGGTCAGAGCAGGTTTGCAGGGCACTAGTGCAGAGAGGA
The DNA here is from genome assembly GCA_013398055.1 of Ifrita kowaldi. NCBI lineage: Eukaryota > Metazoa > Chordata > Aves > Passeriformes > Cinclosomatidae > Ifrita > Ifrita kowaldi. Next base: position 66,248 of record VZRS01008082.1, read on the forward strand.
GAGTCTTTACTGACACCTGACAGGGCTCAGATGCTGCTGACCCTCATGTCTGTGCAAGATATTTCCAATTCCTGTTGCATTGCTTCAAACTGACCATGTTTTGAGCTCTGATGCAGAGGTACAGAACTGTGTTGTTTTGTTTATAATTTTTGTTCATACTACACACAAACAAGGCCTGTGTGCAAGAGCTGGGAGGAGCTGATGTGCAGCACCCCTCCTTCCTGACGTGTGGAGCTGCTGAAATCGCTAGCACAGCCAGACTTTGTGTTTGTTGTGGCTGCAGTTGACCCGTTGGTGCAGAATGGCAAAAACAAGCACAAGTAAAGCTTTGATATTTGCAACTGTCCAGACTCCAAATGTTTTTCCAGATGCTACACTGCTTAGGAAAGTGCAGATCACTTCCAGGTGTGTGTGGGCTCATCCCTGAAGCTGTGTTAAATCACAGAACAGAATTGTTAAGGTGGGAAAAGACCCCTGAGATCATCAAATGCAACTGTAAACCCAGCACCACCACCCTGTTCACCACTAAACCATGTCCTCAAGTGTCACATCCACACACATTTTTTGAACACTGCCGGGGATGGGGACTCCACCACTGCCCTGGCGGTTTGTTCAGTGCTTCCAAATGCTCGTTGCTGACAGTCCCCTTGTTCTGCAGCAATGCTGTGACTGCTGCAGCCTGGGCCTGCGGCTCAGGAGTGAGGGGAAGACCTGCGAGGCCAACATCAACCTGGGCTACCCCTGCAGCCACGTGATGCTGTCCTGCTGTGAAGGGGGGGATCACTTCATCCATCCAGAGATAAAGCGGCATCCTGAGCCTCTGCCAACAGTGACCCCCGAGAAGGGTGAGTGTCCATCTGTACCTGGGGACACTGCAGGGTCAGTTTCCATCTGTACCTGAGGACACTGCAGGGTCAGTGTCCATCTGTACCTGGGGGACACTGCAGGGTCAGTGTCCATCTGTGCCTGGGAGGCACTGCAGGGTCAGTGTCCATCTGTGCCTGGGGACACTGCAGGGTCAGTGTCCATCTGTGCCTGGGAGGCACTGCAGGGTCAGTGTCCATCTGTGCCTGGGGGACACTGCAGGGTCAGTGTCCATCTGTACCTGGGGACACTGCAGGGTCAGTGTCCATCTGTACCTGGGAGGCACTGCAGGGTCAGTGTCCATCTGTGCCTGGGGACACTGCAGGGTCAGTGTCCATCCGAACCTAGGGACACTGCAGGGTCAGTGTCCATCTGTACCTGGGGGACACTGCAGGGTCAGTGTCCATCTGTACCTGGGGACACTGCAGAGAAGGGCTCTGTGTCCCACGGGCATTCAGGGAGGTACTGGAAGGAGCAGTGCAGCAGGAGCACAGCTGCTTTCCTCTCAGACCAAGTGCAGATTTCCTTGCTCCTGAAGCAGTTTGGAGAACGCAAAGAATGTGTGGATGTTTCTGATCCTTAAACACACCTTCTTCAGCAGTTTGGTTTCTTGTTCGCTTTCCCTCCCAGGTCACACAGTCCAGGGCCCTTGGTAAGAAGCAAATTGAAGCTGCCTTTGGGCAGGAGCAATCCTGAAAGATTCTGCATAAAGCAAAGGATCAGTTTTGTTCAGGCAAAGTAATCCCATGGACTATGATATCAATAAAACATCCTGGGAATAGATTTCATGCTGTGCTGCTGAACATCACAGCAACTTTCTCACAGCACACTTTGGAGAAGCCCCAGAGCTCTGCAAGTTTGTTTTCACTCTTTAAAGGGACAAACATAGTGATGCTGAAGAGCTAAACCAAATCCTGCAGCCAAAGAGGCCTGACAAAGGGAATGTGGCAAATCTGGAGCTTGGACAGCCATGTTCCTCCCTCAGCCTTAGATCCCACTCCCTTCAGCATCCCTCTGTGCCCCCCTGTCACCCGTGAGTTCCGTGGTAACCTCCTGTGTGTGCTGGGGTGCAGTTGTGGTCCATTCTCTTCTCAGGAGCTAATTGTGTTTTGTCTCTCACCAACAAGTGAAAGAGTTTATTTCTGTCCAGCTGAGACCTCACTGAGCAAGGAACTGTGCCTGTGTGTGTTCAAGAAAAGCTGACTGAGAAACTGGTTCACTTAAGAATTGATTGTAATGTCACAGAAAGCCTTGTGAGCCTTGGTCAGGAAGGGAAGCAGGGGGTGCTTTGGCTGGTGTTTGAGGGCAGTAGGAAGGACAGCCGTGTCACTGCTCAGTGGCTCCCAGGCTGCTGGTAATGCAGTGTAGGAGCCCACAAATGGTGGTGTTGGAAAGAGTTTCCAAACCAGCTGAGTAACTTTTTCCCCTGAAATTTGAAATTCGGTGTGGGGTCAGTTTCAGATGGGGCTTCAGCACAGCGCCTTAGTTCAGATGTCAGTAGGAATGGGGTGGGCAGTCATGTGCCAGGTTGTCTTGTGACCTCCCCTGTGGCTGTTTCTCAGTGGCTCTGTACAATACCTGTCCCTCCAGCCTCAGAGAAGGAGGAGGTGGACCTCCAGCACAGTGGTGTTATCTCCAGGATGGGTTCCTTTGTTCTTATCCTTGCAGTCGCTGTTTTGGGCAGATGTGACTTCCCTTGGCATTTGTGTGACCACACCCCCGTTGTGTCCAGTGCTCTGGCCAAAGCAGCTGTCAGAGTGTTCTGTTGTAGTTTCAGAGAGGGAGGACCACCACGAAGCCTTGTCCATCAGCAACGAGGCTGAGCTGTCGAATAACCTGCCTGGAGACGACCTGGATGAGTGTCTGCTCTACGGGGGGGAGCTCTGCCAGCACCTGTGCATCAACACCGTGGGCTCCTACAAGTGCTCGTGCTTCCCGGAGTTCACTCTGCAGGATGATGGCACCAGCTGCTCTCCAGGTGGGAAAAGGGCAATATCTTTGTGCCTCCTGTGCTCATCTCCCCAGCTTTCCTTTAGCTTCTCTGCAGTTTCTCTGAGGATTTTTTATGGGTGTTGATGCATGGATGTGTTCTGTAGAAATTGTAAAATGTAAAGGAAAATAATAATTTAGGAAACTTGATTATGCCTTATTTTTGTGTTTGGTGGCATGAGATAAGAGTGGTGTTTCATATGTTCAAATCAAGAGTGCACTTTTCACAAGAGGATTTGTAAAGATTTTTAAAGAAATACCTTTTCTTCTCAGAGTAATTTTGTATTTCACAGTTAGGTTTTCTTTAGATAAACTTAGCTCAGTTCCTTCAGACAGCATTGCTTCCTGAGCTTTGATTTTTATCTAAAATCATTAACATCTTTCAGTGATAACAAACTCTGAATTTATCTAGTGGTGGAAGTCTGGAAAAGAAAGTCTATTGTGTTGTAATTGTTTTGAAGTGTGGAGTTCTCCAATGGCAAGATTTCAAATCAGATAACACAGAAAGCTGAAACCTCATATTAGTTACAAGTGTTTTCTGTTATTTAACGAGCAAAACCAGTGTTTCCATCCAATGACAGAATTCCTTAGGCTTCTGATACTCTGCCCAAGCCAAACAATGAGGGTTCTGTATGTCATCCTTCTCAATGTGGTGTTGCAGCATTTACCTCAATAATGCATTTGACTGTTCCTGTGGCAGCTGTCTGCTCTGTTTGTATTAAATTCTGGAAACGGAACCTAATCCAAAAGAGGCAAAGAAAAGTTCTTATTTTAGCACTGCAAAATTTGGCCCGATGGCTCACCTGGAGCGTATTTGTGGTTCTGCTTTGCTTTGCTTTGCTTCTGCCAGCACTGCCTGGGCTGAAGCTCTGGGTGAAGCATCTGGGTGATCTGGGTAGTCCCATTCCTGCAGATCTGCAGGGCTGTGGGGCTCGGGGCTGTGCCCAGAGGTGCAGAGGGCTTTGCAGAGCTCAGCTGGGACTGGGCTTGTGGCAGGGGACACACGTGGGACCTCAGAGGTGCACGGCAGGGGCCGGGGCAGGGAGGGCTGGTGCTGCCATTGCTGTGCCAGGTTGAGGGAGGGCCGGGGAGGTGGTTGGGAACCCCAGTGGCTTTGCTTGGCTGTGCCATACGTGGCACAGGGGCCTTTCAGTTCTCCTTTCCTCTGTGTCCGTGCACATCTCGGGCATTCCTGGGGAAATCACTCAGGCTGTGCCACAAGCAGGTGACTTTTGCTTGTCTCTGTGCCACAGCCCGTTGTGTGTCTGTGCTGACTTCATCTGTTTAAGGAAATCACTCTTCCCACACCCCAAACCTGCACTGCAATCACCCCGAGTCATTTAAGGTTGTCACTGTTTGGGGCTCACACTTTGCTCCAGGTGACACTTGAACACAGTGGGAACAGGACACGTCCCTCTTAAGGGAGAATTTAACCTTATGGATTCAGGCTTCTGTTTTGATGATACTGATAAACTAGGTTACTCTTATTTTTTGTAACAGAGCTCTTTTTTTCTGATACCTTTAACACTACTGTCTGTTGAAAATATTAGTGGCAGACAGCAGCTGTCATGTTTTCCACTTGGCTGTACAAAAGTCATTCCAGAGTATCCTGTGCTTGTAAAGGTGGGTGTTTGTTGTTTGTCTGTGTTAAAATAGGATGGACAGAATAAGGTCAAAGGCTTGTTTTGGGTTTGGGATTTTTTTTCCATCAAATACCAAATGAAAGACAGACACTGAATTTAAAATACAGCAAATGTTTTAAAAATAAAATTAGCACTTTCTGATTTACTCAAATATTGCCATACTTTACAGAAGCCATTGTCAGTCAGGCTCTCTGATCTGTATCCACGATGTTTGTTTCGTCCTCCAAACCGTGATGGAGTGGGGTGAATGGGATCTCCCCTTGCCGTGGGCTGTCTGGTGGGGTGGTGCTGTCCCTGATCCTCCTGCCTCCCTTGCCTTGCAGATCCTGACAGAGCACAGGTGTCCAGCCTGGAAGCCGAAGCCACCATCCCTCCAGTAGCTTCTCCCTCCCAGCCCATCCTCGTGGTGTCCCTGCAGGAAGAGCAGGACAAGTGCAAAGGTAGGTTGGGGGTGTCAGCTGCAGAGGCAGGGAGTGAGGAGTGTTCGGGACAGAATAAAACTCCACTCATCCCTTCACCAGGCTGATGTCAGTGCACAGCTTTAATTTGTTCCCGCTGGCACAGGGCTGAGGAACTGTCAGGGGAAACCCGAGGGAGAAACTTGAGGCTGCTCTCTGCTTTCAGGGTCATTCCCCACCTGCTCCTCGGTGTGGGGTGGGCAGTGCAGCTGTGCAGGGGGATGTGAGCAGCGCAGGTAGGAGCGGCCAGGTGCGCTGTCAGTGCAGCAGCAGGGTTGGAAGCAGTGCCGAGGGCTGCCTGGACAGCTTGGTTACACACTGATTCCCCACTGAGCTGGGATCGTGCCTGGCTGAGCTGGCAGTGTGTGACTGCAGCTGGTCTGTGCTGGGGTCCTGATGCACTCTGCAATTCTGTGTTGTGCAGATAACGGCCCCTGCAAGCACCTCTGCAACATCGTGGCCGGAGATGCGGTGTGCTCCTGCATGGCTGGCTACACGCTCATGGCTGACGGGGTTTCCTGTGAAGGTCAGTGCCTCGGGCTCCCCACAGAGGTGTGGTTGAGTGTTCGTGTACCTCACTGCCCTGGGTGTTCCTCATCTGCAGGGCTGTGGATGGCAGTGTCAGCAGAGACCGCTTGGCAGGAGGAGTCCCAGTTCTGCCTCACAGATGCCTCCCGAAGCACAGCGTGGCTGTTACCTGGCCAGGTGGAGGCAAGCCTGGACTGGTGCTCTTTTCCTCTGACATTGCAGGCTTTTTTTCAGCCCTTTTGGTTTGTGTTCTCACTCAGGTTCCTCCCAGGGTGCACAGCTCTGGACACGCAGCGTTCTCGCTGGGAACAGCAGCAGCGAGGAGGACTTGGGCACCGTCACTGTCCTGGGGCACCCTCAGAGCACAGCTCTGCCCTGGCATCTGCTCTGATTGGTTTTAGATCCTCTTGCCTTGGAAACCCGAACTCAGGGAGGCTCCACAGCTGAGGCAGGATGTGCCACGGGAGCTGGGCCAGCTCCAGGTGCTCCACTTGCTGCTGGAGCTCTGGCCTGCAGTGATGAGCAGTGAATTCCAAAGCTGCACTGTGATCATTCCCATGATATAAATTTTAAATGGACATTCTTGAGTAGTGACAAAGGATATGTTTGCCCAGGAAGGGGGTTTGGGGGTCAGAAGCAATGCCCTGTGACACACCTTAATTATAAATCTCTAAGTATGGGAGCAATAACAGTGAAATGCAAGCAGGAGCTCCCAATGCTCAGAATTGCTCACAAATGATCCACATCACTCTTAATCTTAGATCTTATTGAATAACAAATCATTTTCATGAAATTCCAGACAGTCTGTGAAGAAAATGAGATTTTAATATTACCAAATGAAATATTCACAGTGCACTGCTTACTCAAGTGCGGTGGAAGCTAATTTGATTAATTAATGTCAGAATCAAAAGGGACATTTCAAGGCAATCATTTTCCTTCAGGAAATGAAAAAATTTGTATTTGTCAGTGGAAGCAGTGAGTTTAAGCCTTAGCAAGGGACATTTATAATCTCTATTGAAGTCAGGATCTGATGGTGAGGGTGGTGGTGCACTGGAACAGGTTTCCTTCAAGTCACGGAGTGTGCACTGTCTCTGCCTGCCTGCCTGCCTGATATTAAGGATATTTCTTTCTGGAATGGCAAAAGCACGGGAGCGTGAGCAAGGACTAGCTGATCTCCGAGGGTTTATTCCAGCCCTATTTTCAGTGTAACACTGCATGTATCACAGCCTGCTGCTGATGTGGAAGCTCCAGCACGCTTCATCTCGGCATCTCCAGCGTGAAAGAAATGTTGTTTCATTTCAGGAACTGTTCTAATGGAGTTCTGTTTTTCCCTTTTGGCTGCCACGTGCTGCTGTAGATTTGGATGAGTGCCTCACAGGTGCTCGGGCTTGTTCCAGCGGACAGTTATGTGTGAACACTCTGGGATCATTCTCCTGTGTCAGCCACAGTGGGATGTGTGCAGAGGGCTTTATTCTCAACAGGCATAGGAAATGTGTGGGTAAGACGAGAGGCACACGCCGCTCACCGCAGCATCATCACCCTCCATGCTCTGCAGCACCTCCACACCATTTGTGCTCCAGGCTCTCTGGCCATCTCTGCAGATGACATTTCAGAGCCAGTCAGTACAAACACATGTGCACCATTTGCTCAGCCCCTTCACCTCATGAGCTGCGTGCTGTCTGGCTTTATCCCCAGCAATGCATGGTCAGGATGCAAATCGCTTTGTGCAGAGGCCCCGAGCCCGTGGGTGTGATCAGCACAGCAGCCCTGGTGGCTGCAAACCGAGCTGAGCGGAGCTGGGAGCAGCTGATCTCTCTGGACAGCTCAGTACTGCCCAGTTCCAGACACCACCAAACAACAGCACCTCAGAAATACAGCTCAAGAACCCGTGTGAGTCCGGGCACTGGAAAAGATCCAATCCAAAGGGAGGGCATTTTAAAATTCACATGAGTCCTTTGTTGATTCTGGCACGAATTTCTTTGTGTAAAAGTCAAGGATGCATCATAATTCTGCTGGATCATCCCTGCTGTTTGAGTTCATGTAAGAAACCTATCAATTTTTACAAGTGTATTTACGAGGATTTAATTTGCTTCCAGCAGCCAGGGCCTCAGCTTATGGAACAGTTTGTTTTTTGGGGACTTTTCTAGAGGCTGGGTTAGGAGGCAGCAGCAGTGTTGCCTGGAAAAACGGAGCACCTGGAGACCTCCAGTCATCCATGGAAGCATCAGTGCCTGTGGCTGTAATGTCCTGTGTGAATGCAGTGCCTTCTCCACCCCTGTCCTCCTCCCTACATCTATAACACTGTTTTTGTGACCACCACAGCTTTGGTTTTATTCCTTCTTTAAAGCTCTGTGATCTCATCTGATTAATAATCACTGTGTGGCACGAGCAGGAAAACTTCTGCAGTGTCAGAATCCTGAGAAGAACTGTGATTTGCCACCTTTTGGGTGTTCCTTAAATTGTCAACATTGGATTTTGATTTTTTAATTATTATTATTAATATATATTTTGAAATCAGAGGTACTGGTAAGAATGGAAAACTAACGAAATGATTTGGTTAAAATGAAATGGCTGAGAAAACAGCACTGGAAGGAAGGAGGCCTTTATGAGGCAATTCAGCCTGAGCTGAGGCTGGTGCTGGAGCTGCCCAGGGTGTGCCCAGAGCCTGCTGCAGGCACCACACTCCTGCACGGGAGCCTGGCAGCTCCAGGACCTGCCCCTCCTCGAGCTCTGCTCCTGAGTCTCACCACTGAATCCTCTGATGTTTCCCCTGGGCTGTGCAGGAAGGATGGATCTGTCCTCTTTCACCTCCCCCAGGAGCGCTGTGAGACGGAGCCCATGCCTGTGTGCCTGCAGCTTTGGCAGGAGCTGCTGGGGCCGGTGCCAGGAGCTCCCTTTGATTCACGTCCTCCCTCTGCCCCGTGACATTGGAACAGCTTTATTATGACTGATACAAGATAAACCCCAGGCACTGCTCGTGAAGGCAAAGACACAACTCTCGCTGGTGAAGCTGGAAGACCCCCTTCTCCCTCACTAAATACCAAACCTCTGTGTTCCTCCAATGCAGGGCAGTTTTCACAGGAATCCTTTCAAATAATCTAAAAAACTTTGAAAATTCTCTTCCCTTTTTTTATGTGCTCCCTCCTCCCATGCAGCTCTGCTCCGTGTGTGGTGCCAGGAGAACATTTGCCGTGTTTAACATTTTTTCCTACTTTTGTAGTCCAAGGGGAAAGCCACAGGCATACTGTGGTTTGTGTTTTGCTCGCTGCCTCCTTCTCCTGAGGTATCCTTTTCCAGCCTGACTGCTTTTGTGCTCCACCTTGAGCTGTCTCGAACACCAGCAGAAAACCTTTGGTAAATTGTTTGCAAATTCTTGTTGGTTCAATCTCTTCGCATATTTTAGGGACGGGAGGAGGAGCAATCTTTGCACAGCAACAAAGCAGCTGATAATCTTTGATCTGCGGAATTTCCTTCAGTCAAACGTGGAGGATTATAATTCCAGGTGCATTCAGGAGCAGATGCCCAGCATTCCCAAAAGCCAGCCATGCACAGAGAGCAGTCAGCAGCTGTTCAAACAGCTCTCACACAGCACCCCTGTGCCACTTTGAGCAGACACTGAAATGTCTTTGGGCTGAAAGCTCCGTGTTCTCCAGAGATAAGAGCCAGGCCGGGTGTTGTTAATGGGGTTTGCTTTTCCCTTGACTTTCAGGCAAAGCCGTTCCCACCACCCCCGTGCTCACTGACTGCTCTGCTCCTGTCTTTGCTACTCCCACCTCAGTTTCCCCCTGACAGGGAGCAGTAGGTGGTCACTTTATTCCTGAACCTGTGGTTCCAAACTAACAGAGTGCCTCCACTGCACAGATGTGCCCCATAAAACAAACAGAGCTGAGGCAATTTGAAGAGAAAAAAATAATGGGAAACTGCAGATGCAGGGCAAGAAAAGTCTACATTTGGCTTTTTTTTCTAGAAGGTGCATCAGAATTAGTTTTTGATGTCAAAGTGCATATTGAAATAAAAAGCACTGGGTAAATGTTGATATTCCTCTGCAAAAACGGCAGCTCTGGGGCGCAGCAGATGTGCTCAGGGATCGTGTGTGTGTTGCTGTTTGCAGCAGCAGTTGTGGGGAGAAAAAGAGTTATTACATGATTACATTTCATTCTGGGCTTTGCTGACATGAAGTGAGGAATGCTGCTGCCACACACACAGACTGAGCAGATTCCTCAAAAATTAACTGTGTGACTTGTTTTCAGTGTAGGACCGAATTATTTTTCCTGTTTTTAAATGAAATACCATCTTACCCTACCTCACAGTCTTAATGGGGTTGGATGAATGCTCCAGCAGGTCCCGTGTTGGGATGACCTGTGTTTCAGACTGAAAACATAACTCCTGTTGTTCCTAGTGCTCTGTCAAGCATCTGACTGCCTTGTACAGCTGGCTTCCAGGACTGAAGGGAGACAGGTCATGGGCACTCTGGATTTTACAGTGCATTTAGGAATTTGTTTAGAAGAATGAACAGGGAAGGGCATGTTTGCATAATAACCTGCACAGGGGAGTCTGCTGGGCTGGCAGCTGGCCTGATGGCACAGACAGAGGCTCGTGCCTGGCACAGGACAGGCAGAGCTGGGCTTTGCATGGCCATGGCTCAGGGTTTCAGCCTTGCAGCTCAGCCCAGCTCGCAGTCAGGCTTTAGAGCTTGTCAGTGTCTCACGTGCACAAATTCTGCATTGTAATCTGCCACTTTCCATCATTTTAATTTCCTCAGTTGTGTTCCAGCCAGTTCTGCATATTTTTTCAAGTACTCAGAGTTTTGAAAATTGAATCAAAAATATAGACAAAACATGAGATTATATTAGATTTTTTTTTTTCCTGTGTGAAATCACAACCTTTTTTTTTTGGCCTGTTACTTAATATTCCACCTGCTAATCATATGGAATGCCTCCTACCCTCTTTGGTTCATGTTTCAGACAAACACTTTCTCCTCTGACATGGTGCTGGGCTGACTCAAGCTCATGAGCTGCAGTGTGATGCAGTTTGTTTATGAGAGAGGCCTTTTTCTGGTTTGCAAGAACAGATAATCTCAGAGCCGTGGTACAGCCAGCAGAAAGTCTTGCACTGGTTTGGTGCTGTTAAGTAGCCATCCATTGCTGGTTTTCTCTAAAATAGAATTTTAAACCCCCCAAATTCTTAAAGAACTAAGTCTAAATAGGTGAGAGGGATCTACCACAGCACCTTGTATTCGTTCATCTCCCAGCACGGGAGGGGGTTTTGCCACCCCCACAGGACCACTTGTGAAAATAATTCTAATGACTAGAAACTGGGAAACTGCACAAGCATTAGGGGACATAACCCTGTAGGAACTTTGGGGCAAACAAGGACCTGCCCCTCAGAGGAGGAGCTCAAACTTCATATGGGACTGGTGTAGAAAGAGATCAGGATGATGGCCAGGACCTTGCTGGGGGTTAACCAGCGGCTTTGGAAAGCAAGGCCACAGCATGTGAGGAGTAGCAATGGCAAACAGAAGGAAAACAAAAGGAAAATACAAATAAGTGAGAAGTGAAATGGAACCAAGCTCGTACAGATCTTGCAAAACTCAGCACACACCACCAGTTATCCGAGCCCACCAGGAACTGAACTTTCTTGGTGCTGCTCTTCACTTCTTTGCTAGAAAACCAGCTGACACATTTTTTAAGACAAAAGTCTTTTCAAATGGCTTTTCCTGTTTTTGTGCTCCACAGGGGAAGTCGTATATCTGATGTACTTATCTGAGAATGAGGTTCTACAGCCAAAATGAAAATCTGATTTAAACAATACTTGCTTTAATGTGCAGTATGAAAACAGCTTCATGCACAGAGCAGCCAGAGGACTGGTAATGGTTCTGGTCACATTTGGCTTTTGTTAGCTCTAGCAATTCTTAGCTTTATATAGAACTGTGAATGTGTGAGGCTTTATGGAGATTGGCAAGAAAGTTTATCTTCCCAGTCTCTGCCCCTTTTTGTTGCTTTTAAGTATTTGCTCATCATGCTGTTCTAGCTTTCATTATTAACATAAGCAAAACCTGAATTTGAGATGATTTCATCCAAGCCTATCTAAACGTATCATTTTGAAGGTGTTTCATATTCCTTCCCTAATTGTCCCACACTCTGCAATCTTGTGTTCAAGTGTTTTTTTTAGAAGAACTTTTCCACTACTCCACCTGCTGAAATCAAACCTCTTTAAAGCCTTAAATACAAACTCACAAACTTGATTGAGCCATCAGGGTTCCCCTCTCCATGAGCTCCTGCACATCCTGTCCCAGTGACGCGTTCCTTAGGGAATAGGAACGAGCATGATCCAGCCCAGTGGGGCAGCCTCAGCTCCCATCCCTGGGGCACGGCCACCCCAGCAGGGCATGGCCACCCTTTGCTGGCCTGAGGCAGCAGGACTGGTCAGTGGCCTGGGCTGTGGAAATCTGGTGAGGAGCAATGAGCATTCATCACTTCCTCGTTCACTGGTCCAGGAGTTCCCATCTCTTCACCTGGTCATCAGTCCTGTGCCCACCCTGCCTGTACTCAGTTCTGTCCATCCCTGTGCCCAGTGCCTGCACCATCCCCATGGCACTTGGGAAGAGGGGAGGAGAAGGAAATCCCCCTGTGGTTTGTGTCTCTTCAGTTAGTGTGTGCTAACGAAAGACCCTGGGATAAACCATCTTCCATCAGAGCACTGTAACAAAGCCTGTATTGGCTGCCTTTCATTTGAGCTTTCCACTCCTTCCAAAAGAGCAGCAAGAGGGAGAAGCCCTGGTACCCTGTGGCACTGATCTGTTCCCTCTCTCACAGACATCAACGAGTGTGTGACAGAGAGGCACACCTGCCAGAGGAGAGAGCACTGTGTCAACACCATGGGCTCGTTCCGCTGCCTGCAGGAGCTGAGCTGCCAGCCCGGCCACGAGCTGAAGGACGGCGAGTGTGTGGGTAAGATCTGTGTTCTCCAGCTCTGGCACAAAGGGAAGGGAAGGGATTGCAGGGCGTTTTGGTGGTGCTGCTCTGTGCTATCAGCGCTGTAGCTAAAAAGGGCTGCTCATCATGGAAGGGCTGGGCTCTCCAGGCTCCTTCTGCACGTTCACTTACTTGAAGTGGTTTCCAGTGATAACTATAAATTATTAGAAAATGGATGAAAGCTTCTGAATTAGGATTTGCCCTGTTTTTAAGGCATTAGACGGAGATCCCCCTGATGGAGGAATCCTCCTTAGCTCCTCTGCCTGGCTCAGCTGATGCTGTTGGCTGGTGATTCCAGCAAAAATTCCCAGCCTGAATGGATCACGGGGCTGACAGCCCTGTCCTTCCTGTGTTCAGGATCTCTGTCTGCATTTATTTACATTTTACATTTACATTTAACCACTTGGAATGGTCATGGGGTTAAGAAGTTACTCTTCATGCCCCCTCTCCTGGTCTCTGCAGGTGTCAGACAGAGAAGGGAGCATCAGTGCTCCCAGCAGCACAGGAGTGTGCAAGGGACACACGTGCCCTGCCTTCAGGGCAAAACTCACTGTTACTTACACCTGCACTTTTGCAGTTTCCTGACAGCTGGAGTTCAAGATGCTTAAGGAAAGAGCTTAGCTTTTGGCATAGAACATAAGGTTATAAAGTAGAAATTATCAGAAATCTCCCTTTATAAACAGCTATCACAAATAAAGCTTGGTTTACTTGAAGAGGCTGTTTTGTGAATGTCTCGTTCTGTTGTCTGATTCTAGAGCATTTCTAACATTTATTGCTAATCTAATTTACTTTATAGTCCTAAAGTTAGATTATAGAGGATTATAAAATTTACAAATTGTTTTAAAGTAGCCCGTAAGTGAGTGACCTATAAGAAATTTCGGAGCTACTCTATGTAAAATTGCCTGCAGATAGCTACTGAATTAGCAGAGGTTTATGAAATACTCAATCCCATGTTTTTATTTGTCTCAGTCTCTAACTATGGTAGGCAGACCTATTAATAGAGTAGCTTCTGGGAGACTGGTAATGTTCCCTCATGACCTTAACATTTAACTCGGGTTGGAGTAGGAAGAGAAATGCAGCAGTTCCTCTCTTGGCTGCCTGGAGACCTGGGGACTCCTCCATCCTGGACTTCCCTCTGTCTGTCTTTATCTTCTAATAAGGATATTTCTCGGGAACCAGCACATGTTAAAGCAGCATTTGAAAATATTCCCATGAACCGAATTTCAAATGCATTTATAGCTGAGCCTGCTCCAAGGTGGGGTTCCTTCAGCTGGAAAACAGCAGCAATGCCATTACCCCACAGTTACTACAGAGCAGTTGGCTGGAAATTTGTAAGTTTGAAACTTGCAGGAAGTGTTTACAATGTCTCTAGAAAGCAAGCACTGAGTTGGTGAGCAGCATTTGAGAAAATTTCATGTATGCAGTAGAAAAATGAGAAAGCTGTGTTGGGCTGTGGCTGCAGAGTAAGGGGAAAAAAAAGCAAAATTTGTTACTAATACTATTGCCTCATTCAGATTTTCTCAGCATAGTTTTCAGAGTTGTATGAGTGGGTTTTGTGTGTACATAAGTGTAAATATGTATTTTTATATATATATATATACACGCCTGCATGTCTGTGTGCACACAACGAAATCCCAGCCCTGTTCAAGTGAGGTGCTTTATCAGTATCAAATTCAGAGGAGGGAGGTTTTTACAGACCTGAATTCCTGAGATATGTGGGGAATAAGAGACTATTTCACTTATGAAAGTCTGTGGTACGTATTTTATTATGAGCATCATATTCCTAGTTGTAATGTGGATCTCTAGGATTTTGAAACTGCAGGTATTTTGGTATTTGTGGGTTGCAAGAGATGCTGTGAACAAGGCAGCAGGGACCTGAATCAAATCTGCTGCAGGACCTGACAAGTCCTAAAGTGAATTTCCAAGAGCAAACACGCTTAACCCTCAGGTTTCCCATTGGTAATGTGTGTCTGTTTAAATAATGCCTCCTAATTTCCTTTCTGGAAGCTAGCTGGCCACGAAGGCTGCTGGAAGTTAGAGCTGCACTGATGCCAGTTTGGTGTTTTGATGTGATGCACAGATATCGACGAATGCGAGAGAGGAACGCACAGCTGCAAAGTGAACTTTGTGTGTCAGAACACAGAGGGCTCCTTCTACTGCGAGTCAAAGCAGCGCTGCATGGATGGCTTCCTGCAGGACCCTGAGGGCAACTGCGTTGGTGAGTGTGGGCAGCACGTGCCCGTGCCCTGTGCTGCAGCCCTGCCAGCTCCTGGGCCTCTCAGGAGCTGTGGATTGACCCCTTGGATGGGGAGTTTTCCTCAAACCCTGCTGTGAATTAATGTCAGCACTGCTGCCCGTTTAAAGATGTGAGTACTTGCATGTTGAATTCGAAGGTGTTCCCACAGCAGACCTTCACCAGCCTTCTCTTGGTAGCACAAGAAATTGAAATGAAGAAAAAGAAGTGATGCTTGGAAGAAAACGGACCAGGAGGGTTAAACAGCATCTCTCACTGCTCTATTCATTTTCTTCACCAGATATCAACGAATGCACATCTCTCCCTGAGCCCTGTAAGCCAGGATTCAACTGCATCAACACCGTGGGGTCCTACACGTGCCAGAGGAACACGCTGAGCTGCAGCAGAGGGTACCACTCCAACGAGGAGGGCACGCGCTGCGTCGGTGAGGGCAGGCTCAGGGCCGGGCAGGGGCTCTCTCAGGGGAAAAAGTGTATTTCACTTCTAAAGAGATGTTTGGAGTTGCCTCCACATTCCTAAATGTGTTTGAGGGACGGGAATCTGCTGTCCCTGCAGCTCTGGGATTTGTTTGTGCTGCAGGATCCTGCACTGATGTCCGATCACTCCATGGAGTTCCTCTTGGTACGCTCGCTCAGCAGATGGGATTCACTGGCTTCCACTCTGGAGAGAATGTGTTTTAGTTACTTTTTAAACTCATGCTGTCAGTCAGGACCAGAATCCCTTGGTGGTTTTTGCAGCACCTCCCTGGAAGTGAAGTGATCTGCAGCAAACGAGGAATGCTGGGTTTGTGGGCTCGCAGGAGCAGCACCAAGAGGATGTTCTTTGTAGGGACGTTCTGTGCACGGTGTTCCCCATTACATCCATTCATGAGGGTGTTTAGGATAAATTTGCATTTTGCGAAAAGAACCCTGAGGAGAATGAGTATATGAAATATTCATACAGGCTGGCATGCAGCTTGATCCTGATTTGTATTTGTTCCAGTGTATTTAGGGAGTTACTGACTCAGAATAGCAGATTTCAGTGTTTGGTAGCATTTGTTTGTAAATGAGCACACGAGGCACCGAGGACTGGGAAGCTCAGCCCTTGGTGCCCAAGGCAAGGCTGGCTGTGTGCTCTCCAATTCCCCGTGTCCTGAGTTACACCAGGTAGGAAATCCTAGAGTGACAGCAGGGGAAAGAAAAAAAGAAATGACAAAGCAGCAGTTTGCTTAGTGGTGATACCCCAGTGATTCTGCCTTACCTTCCCTTGGAGTAAAGGAAGGATGCCAGATGAACAAAATGTGCTTTGTGGTGCTGCAGGTGGGTGGGAGCCATGTTGAGAGCCATTAATTTGGTCATGGTTAGCAACTTGCAGTGCAACCCAGTGGTACGGCTGGACCCCATTTCCACGGAGATTTCTGCATTCGCCTTTGTGCTGTTCATTATCCTCTGCTTTACGTGCCTGACAAGGCTGCTCAGGAGCAGCCCCAAGGAGGCTTCTCTAGCTTGATTTTGGGGAAACATAATCGATGTTAATTGGTGATTTCTCTGTCTTTGCTGTGTGCACTCTGTCCCTGTTGCTGGTCTGTATTGTTTGGTATTTTTTTGAATGGCTTTTTTAAGCAGGCAGAGAGCACAGAGAAGAAAGAAGAAAAGCATATGGTCCTCATTTCCTCTCTCTGTGATAAAGGCTGGTTTCTTTGAGGCATTACAATAGCTAATTAGATTCCTGAATCAGATTTATTCACAGTAGTAAAAACATCATCTGCACATGTTTGTTCAGCAGAATGACACTTGTAGGGTCATCTCCTCTGTTTAGAGGATTCATCTGTCTTTAAAATGTTCAGATTTTCTGATTTAGCAAATGAGTTATTGAAAAATATCCCTTAAATTTAGCTGAAAACTGCCGTAAGTGTGAAATACGGCACACTTCTGATGGTGTAATGCCCTAGAACTAATTAAAGTCTGAGTGCAATGGAATATGGAACTTTGGACAAACTAACGAAATGGTTGCACACATGGATTCGTTACAAATAAAGCTGCTGCTTTACAAATTGTTAGAGACTGCATTGGAGACTTCCTTGTTTTGGTGCTAGCTCTGATTCAAAGAAAACGAGGACTCGGTGTTCCAGCAGAAATCTCAGCTCCTGTCAGGAATTCCCTGCGTGGTGAGGGGCATTCCCTGCCATCCCTGACCCCAGTGCCAGCAGGGACTGTGTAGGTGCAGCCCCTCCAGGGCTGATGTTTGATGGAGAACTGCCCAGCAACCCTCTGAAATTATTTAGTGCTCAAATTTACGACTTCAAATAGGGCAGCATGGAGAACTTCCAGCCTTAGAGATCCATCCTAATGATTATTACATGGACAGGGATTTGGGTTGTAAAAGTAGTTGAAGATGTGAACAATAGGGAAAAAAGCAGGATCTGTTGGCTTAGGAAGTGGCAGAGCTCGGAATACTTGAAGAAGTACACAATTGTGAGGGTTAATCAGGCTTTTTGATGCTTCTTGTCACAGATGGTAAGAAGGATTTGTTAGATACTGATGAGCTATTTAGTCATGTTGCAAGTCTTGTAAATCAGCCTGTATTGAAAACTCTCATCTTCCTCTGAGGATGTTTAAATGAGGTTGGAAATGATGTGTGTGAGCAGAGAAGCAACTAATTTGTTGGTATTGGATTTTGGATGAGAGGCCGTGGGGAATATCAAAATGGGAGCTGATTGAGAAAAGAAAAAAGATCAACATTGGGAAAGAGCTAAAGGTAGACAGCAGGAGCAAGACTGAGAGGGCAAGTGGAGATGAAAATAGCAGTTGCTTTAATTGAAAGGTTCTGGCTAGTTCTTGTTTTGCTTTAAATGGCTTGGTGTGACTCATGGAATGGCAGAACATCAGAATGGGGGGTTAATTGTCATGGTTTGATGAGAATCAGTGTGTTTACACTGAAATGCAGAATATACTGGGAGAGCCCACTGCAGGTCCGGTTACCACTTTCCCTTTGAAGGTAACGCTCTGCTTTCCCCAGGTTTGACTTAGAGAACCAGACAGCTGCCTCTGAGAAGAGCACGGTGGGAGAAGCTGGTGATACTCCTTCTGTCCAGTTTCTAATCCTGCTGTTCAATGGACTTTTTTGTTTCTCTTTATAAACATCGGTTCTGAGCAAACTGTAGTTGATCAGCTTGCCCTGTCTGCCCTGCAGATGTGGATGAGTGTCAGACGGGGGTGCACCGGTGTGGAGAGGGGCAGCTGTGCCACAACCTGCCCGGGGGCTACCGCTGTGACTGCAAGATGGGCTATCAGTACGACGCCTTCAGCCGCAGCTGCATCGGTATGTGGGGCACGGGAGGAGCTGAGAGCTGGGGCTGATCGAGCCTGGGGCCCCAGGCAGTGTTCAGCACCGTTGCAGTCCTGAGTTCTGCAGTGCAGTGCCTCAGAAGGGGATGGGATCACCTCCAGGGCTGGCGCTGTGCAGCGCATTCAGAGCCCTGGCACTCCCAGCCGGGATTTCGGACCAGATGCCCTTGGCTTGGTTTAACTGCAGGTTATCCCTTAAAGCCATCTGCAAAGTACTTCCCTGGGGGTGATGCTTCTGCTGCTGTGGGAATTACTCTGTCTGAAGGTTTCACCACTCTCAGCCAAGAGCCATGACCCAGCACTTTGCCTTTTGTCCCTTCCGTGCTCCACTTAGAGCACAGAGTCAGACAGCAGCAAACCTGAGGCTGCAGCATTTCACGCTCTGCCGATCAATCTGTGACACTAAAAACCATCCTCCTGCACCTCGTTTGCTCGTGTCCCTCAGCTGATTGTGTGTTTGCTTGTTGTGCTGGCAGACATAAACGAGTGCTGGAATTACCCCGGGCGCCTGTGCCAGCACACGTGTGAGAACACCCCTGGCTCCTACCACTGCTCCTGCTCCTCCGGCTTCCGCCTCTCCTACGACAGCAAGCACTGCGAAGGTACCAGGCTGCCTTTCCATGAAGGGGAAATTGCAGTGGGAATTAAGGGCCTTTGGAGAAGGAGTTGAGGTGAAATATAAATACAATAAACTTAGGGTGCTCAAATTTGCAGACAGTCAAACACTGGAATTGTCAGATGAGTGTCAACAAGTTTCTCCTCTTTCTTCCTTTCCCCACATACTTTTTGCTTTCCTTTCAGATGACAGAAAAGGAGAACAGAACAAAGTTAGAACAGGAAACCGTTCATTCAAATTTTGATAAAGATGAAACTTGGTAGTGACAAAACTTACAAAAAATTACTTTGAATCGAATGGAAAATTTGTGAGTTCTCCATGATTTTTGTAAGGCAACAATTACATATTTTAGTGAACTGAAACCTATAAAGCCTGAAACAAATGTCTGCATTTTGTTGTCTGTGTGTGTTTCCATTGGCATATGGAGAAATGAAGTTCAGGTGCAACAGACCTCCTCAGGCTTGTTGCCATTCTGCCTAGGGAGCAGAAAAAATAGGGACAAGTTAGTCCTTCCTTGGTCACTCTGACTGGAAGGTAAAGGTTTCCAGGGGCAGGAAAAGGTGGAAAGCACTGTTCTGAAGCACTGTGGCCATACCTGAGGGTTTGTTTTTGGATGCAGATGTGAATGAATGTGATAACAGTCCCTGCAGCCAGGAGTGTGCCAATGTTTATGGTTCCTACCAGTGTTACTGCAGGCAAGGCTTCCAGCTGGCAGAAGATGGGCATTCCTGTAAAGGTAAGGTGCTGCCCCACCAGGTGAGGGTGGGTGTGTTTATTCTCTGTGGCAGGAAGAGCTCTCTGACCCTCAGCAGCACCCGATGCTGCAGGATGGTTTTGAGTTCCAGCTGCCACAGAGGCTGCAAAGGTAACTCCAGCTGCTGGGCAGTGCAGTTCAGTGGATGGAGCACGCCTGTGTGACTGCACAGCCAGGGAGGTGGTTGTACTGGTTTTGTGGGGCCAGAGCTTGTGACTGAAAAAATCAGGTGGGAAGATAGCCCTGTATTGCATCAGTGAACGGCTGCACTGCTGAGTGAAGGTTTGCTCTGACTGCTGCTCGTGGTGAATGAGGAGCAGAGTGATCAGAATGGAGAAAGGAGGGGTTTTACTTCCTTACCTGAAGTTACCAGCACTGACACACTGGAGAGTCTCTGTTCAAGGAATGGTGAGGAAGCCAACACCTGTCCTAGCACAGGGAAGTCCGGCAAGAAATCCTAGAGAAATTCTTTGCTAAAAGGGTGGTGAGGCCCTGGCACAGGTTGCCCAGAGTGTTCAAGGCCAGGTTCAGCCTGGTCTAGTGGAAGGTGTCCCTGCCCATGGCAGGGGCTGGAATGAGCTTTAAGCTCCCTTCCAACCTAAACCAGTTTGTGATTCTATGATTCTCTCAATTCCAGAGGCACCAGAGACAGAGTGTTTCAAACTCAGACGTGCCCTACCCTCATTATTCCTTTCCATGAGTCTGTACTACTTGCAGCCAGTATTTCTGGGAGCAGCCTTGTGCCCAGCATTTCAGACAGCACCATCAGCAGTGCTACAGCAATGTCAAACCTCCATGGTTGCATTCATATTTAGCAATACACTATGACTGTGTCAGGTGAGAACTTCCTGGTGTCCTGCAGCCTCCCCCTGCAGACCTGTGCTGTGTTTTGTTTGCTGGGGTGTGGCTGTGTTCTCTCCGCAGACATCGACGAGTGCGTGCAGAGCGCCGGCATCCTCTGCACCTTCCGCTGCGTCAACGTCCCCGGCAGCTACCAGTGTGCCTGTCCCGAGCAGGGCTACACCATGGCAGCCAATGGCAGGACCTGCAGAGGTAACAGCAGCTCAGGGACTGCAGGGTTGTGTCACTGATACCCTCGGAACGAGCGCAGCCATTGCAGTTGCTCAGTCAAGCCTCCGTGTTCTATATTAGTCACTGTTCCAAAGTCGGTCCTTGGCAAAGTTGCCAAATACTGGTATCTGCGAAGTCAGTTTTCTCCTGTGCTAGAAGGAAGTGCTGTGGCAACTCAGCTGTCAGCGTGAGCTAATTGCTTAAATGAATTCCCAAGGAGCCCACTTCATCCTTCAGACTGAGGCACTTGATTCCTCACATGAGCTGTGTGTGCACCTTGGCACAGCACTAAATGATCGGGGATTTTAGAGGCGCCAGATGTAGAAATCTGTGGCTTCTTTGTGAGTTACAGTTTGCTGCCCCAGAAAACTGGGAGATTAAATGCTGGAGCTGCAATTGGAACTTGGCCATCCAGCAGTGTCACCTAAGCTTAATCCTGCTGGCATTAATAAATGTTAGTGAAATGACAAGTACCCTCCCCTCACACACCCCTTTTCTTCAGAATCATGGAAGTGTCTTCTGCGAGTCTGGTGGTTTTCATCTGGTGTGCAGCTGCGCGGTTCTGAGCTGAACCCCCCACTTCCAAAGGAGGCATTGCCTGTGTAACCATGGAGGATCTGGTTACCTTTAGTCCTCTGCGCATTCCTGCAGTCCTTACACCAACTGCCAGGCATTTCCTGCCCTTGCTCTTTCAGGAACCCTTCATGGAACTTCAGTTTTGTATCTCCTGTGCTTGAGTTCTGAGTGGTAATGGCAGCGAATTTGCACTGTGTAAATCATGAACAGCATGAGCATACTTAATCCTGACTGTGGAGCAGTGAAGCAGATTAAATGACAATTAAAATCCTTTTAAAACATTTTAAAATATTTTAAAACGCGTTTTTAAGTATGATTGCAGTAATATCCACATGCACTTAAATTCTTACGTAAAATTCACCTTTAGAAAACTGCAGCTGTAACTCCTCTGGCTTTGTTTGGTTTTTTTCCTGCTAACTTTGAGCTCTGGCATGTTAGTTGCCACCTCTGCCAGCAGTGGGATTTGGGCTAAGGTGTTCCAGGGTTAAGAGTGTGTGTCACGGTGTCAGCCAGCCAGCACAGCTCTCCCAGGCCGAGCTGGAGGCACCCAGCGCTGCTGGAGGAGGAGGACAAGGACACCCAGCCAGAGCAGTGCGTTGCACTGGTGGTGCTTGTGTGGTGTGGAGCCCCCCTGCATGACCCTCCCCTGGGTGTGGGGGGTTCCCAGTGCTCAGAGGAGCCCAGTCAGTAACCCTTGGAAAAGCTTCTCCAGGTGCCTCTGCCACCTGGCACCAGCACACGGAGCGTGAGGTGCAAAACTCAGCGCGTGTGTGGCAGCTCCTGAGCTGGAGTTCAGTCAGGCACTGGGGCCCCTGGATCCACCCCCTTGTGTGGAGCTCTGCAGGTCTGTAGTTACCAGTTAGGGCAGATACTGAGGTGTGTCTGAAAACGTGGTCAGAGGAGGGCTGCGCTGGTGTTGGCTCTGCTGAGCGCAGGAAGACCATCACAGTGTCCCCCAGCTAAAGATCTGGCTCCAGTTGCTCATCATCTGACCAGTTCTGAAGAGTTACTGGTGGAATGTTCCTTGTACCCTTTTTTCAGAAGATGAGTTGTATCTCATGGAGCAGAGCCTCAGCATATGGATCTTTTTTTGCACAAGCTGCCTGTGGTGTTTCGCAGCGCAGCCAAAGCGGTGCAGGGAGTGCTTTCATGACAATGATTGCAATATGGAAGAAATTTGCTTTTCACCTACGGCCACTGCTGAG
Source organism: Ifrita kowaldi (assembly GCA_013398055.1). Lineage (NCBI taxonomy): Eukaryota > Metazoa > Chordata > Aves > Passeriformes > Cinclosomatidae > Ifrita > Ifrita kowaldi. The sequence continues at coordinate 88,506 of VZRS01008082.1, forward strand.
AACCAGCAAGGGATTTACTTGTCTTTGATTCTCTCCTACTTCCTATTGTATACTTTTCTTTGCAAGACCTTTAAACCAGCCAGTTCAGTGTATGAGATCAGTTCTCATCCCACGGGAAGGGAGGGAGTGGAAGGTTATAGTTTCCCTCTAAGAGTCTCTCTGCTCTGTGACAATTGGCAGAGCTGCAGGGCCCTACACAGTCCACATGCCTTGTCTGTTAGAATTTATTTCATTTTAAAGCCTCCATGCGTTGTCTAACGTTTGGGAGTACACAGTGTGACTGCGAGGGCTCTGCCAGTGCTCTCTGCTCAGGCTGGATCCTCGTCACTGCATCTGCTTTTCAGCATTGTAGGGCCCATGGCTTGGGCTTGTGGATGTGTGTTATTTAGGTAACCACGTTCGTGCTCTGGGCCATAAAGCGTCTTTGAGCTTTAAATGCTCTTTATTATGTCTTCTGTAATTATGTCTTGTTATGGGGAGATATTTGTATGTACGTTTTCGGAACTCTGTGCCTTGTCTGAGGTGTTGTTCTGAGTTCCCAAGTTTCACATCTCCTGGATCCTGCAGGACAGCAGTGACCACTTTGTATTTGCTTGCTTTAAATCCAGATTTGATTTGGTTGCTCTGCTTTAATCCAGAGCTACCTTCATGCACAGGTACATTCGTCTGGCACAGCCCAGCTTTCTCCAGTCTCAAAAAAGTCAGTGAGAAGGTCCTGTTGGCTTTTAGCATGGGTTAATTATATCTGGTGGGGTTTGTTTATTCCTGAAAACTATTAGGAATTAATTCTTACTTTTGAACTTAGAACATCTTATTCTTGTGTTTGTTCTTAGATATCGATGAGTGTGCAATAGGAACCCACAACTGTTCAGCTGCAGAGACTTGCTACAACATCCAGGGCAGCTTCCGCTGCCTGTCCTTCGAGTGCCCTTCCAACTACAGGAAGGTGTCTGACATGTGAGTATGGCCTTGGAGAGCAGCAGAGCCAGGCCAGTGGCCATGGTGTTATGTGGTGCTTAGTTTGTGGGTGCTCAGAGCTCTGAGAAGCTGCTTTGGCACCTGGGGCTCCTAGACCTTCCCCATGCAGAGTTTGTGTCTGGTTATCCTTCCTTCTTCCAAGCCCTGGAGCCTCTGTTTGCCCTCCAGCTGCTGCTGGAACAGCAGAGATCAGAGCCTGCAGCTCTCCTTGCAGCTCTAAAACTGCTCTGTTTATAATTAAGTTCTAAACTAAGATCCTCTCTGCTGTTTGTGTCAGAGCAGGAGCAGCCAGGCTGCTCAGTGCTCCACTTTTACTGCGGGTTTGGGGCTCCCTGCTTAATATCACATTGCAGTTCCTCAGGGAGTGTTGAAGGGGAGCAGGATACTGATCTTGCCAGGCCACAGGGTTCTGGGAATGGTACATCTCCAGCTCCTCAGCAGCTGGGGCTCGGGAGCCCCAAAATCTCCCTACCCATTTCCTGCCTCGGTGGCTGCCAGTGCTTTGGGAACCCATATTTAGTTGCTTCTGGCTTAAAACATACTTTTCCTGCCTTACAGACCTGAGCAGCTTTGCCAGGTGAGGAGTTTGTTTCCCATTCCCGTGTTTCAGCTACCTTTTCCAGGGGTCTCACTCTTACTTTCTTGGAGCAGTGCCCCAGCCCTGTCAGTGATGAACCCCTGGCTCCCCTGCCCGGCTCGGTGCCGTTCGCAGCGTGACTCTGGCTCGCTGCTGCTTGTGGAGCTTCCCCACACAGCTCCCCACGCCCCTGATCTCTGCCTCTCTCTGCAGTTCCCTGCAGTCACACACTCACCGATGCTCGTGGGCACTGGGAGAGCAGGACAGGCAGCTGCTGGTCACACCCCGCGGTTTGGGACTGCGGGTTGGCCGATCCTTTGCAGTGCTCCGGGGTTTGGGTTTTTCCCTGCTGTTCCCTGGCCGCTGAAGGCGCCTCCCTTCTCCTTCCCCAGGAGGTGTGAACGCATCAACTGCTTCAACTACCTGGAGTGCCAGAACACCCCAGTGCGCATCACCTACTACCAGCTCAACTTCCAGACCAACATCGTGGTCCCAGCCCACATCTTCCGCATCGGGCCCTCCCCCGCCTACGCCGGGGACAGCATCGTCCTCACCATCACCAAGGGCAACGAGGAGGGCTACTTCAGCACCCGCAGGCTCAACTCCTACACGGGCATCGTGTACCTGCAGCGGCAGGTCAAGGAGCCCAAAGACTTCCTGTTGGATGTGGAAATGAAACTCTGGCGGCAGGGAACCTACACTACTTTTCTTGCCAAAATTTACATTTTCATCACAGCTCATGCCTACTGAAGCCTGTGCTGACATTGGATTTTATTGGTGCTATGCTCTTTAACTGTTCTACCAAAGCTTAATACTGTTGAACTGGCATTTCATGTATTTAGCCTATATATTATTTTTCTATCATTGCTTTAAACTTTTTTATTGGTTGTGTAAATTAAGTTAATTTTTATCTTTTTACGTTTTGTTTCCTTATGCAGTTCTGTACGTCATCACCTGCCGACGAACGAAGGAAAGGTTAGAAAGGCAGTACATACCTTGTGATAAATGCTGGAACCTTTTCTTAGCAGTTATTTTTAGGTGTAGTCACTTCTGCAGGGTATTGCACTAGAGAGGGAAGGTGTTCACGTGGGAGTACTGGGAAAAAACATTGGGTGATTCCTCTTTCTGACACAAAGTTCGGGTTTGGCTGGGCCAGTGGCCTCACTGGGGTGTCTCTGCTGAGGGGCTGAGTCCGAGGCCGTCCGTGGACACTGATGGTGAACCCACCTCCTGCTCCCGGGTTATTTTCCTCCTTCCAACTTTCATAATATGTTGCCTTAAAATATATATAAATAAAAGGAAACTCCACCAGTGAAAAAGCCTATGGATGAGTCTTGCTTTAGTAGGATTGCTCATGTGCTAAATATTTGCAAGACCAAGGCCTTACCAGAATGTTACACTTCAGGGTAAAAGCTCACATTGCCATTTTGAGTAGTTGTCTGTAAAGGTGTTGGTGCTCCTCTGTTCCTCACTCTGTTATATATCAGTGCAGATTTGATGCTTTATAATTCTTAAAGGAGTGTCCAAATGGAAATAATGAAATAATCATTACTGCTCTGTATTGTAAAGCTTGGGCATGTCCCTGAGCAATCACAGGCAATTTTAAATAGACAAAAAGGGGAGTTGCTTCTCTGCTTCAGGAAAATTCCTCCAGTTGTGTTGCCAAATGATGCAGAGAAAATTATGCCAGTGAAATTGGTGGGCTGCATTTTGCCATTTAGAAAAGAGCACAACCAAAGTTTTGAGCTCGATTTCCTCTGGTTCTTCAGGGAACTGGGGGAATTCCAAAGTTGGAGGCCAGATCTGGCACAGCATAATATAATCAAAGTATTTATTAGAACTTAGAAATGAATATCAGAACTTCTTTGCGGCTGTTTTCTCTTTTTTCCCCATTCCCCAAAAAGCTCCAGTGTTGCCATTCCCTGAGCTTCCTTTGTTCCAGCTGTAAATATTCTGCAAAATGTTTTAAAGGGAAAACATAGCTGCAAAAGATGGATGTTTATTACACTGCAGTTTAATAATCCTGGAATCCCAGGTTGGATGGGACCTCAGGGATCATCTGATTCAGCCTCTCTTGGGAAAACAATAACCTGTTCTTTTTTACAGTCAATCTTATTTCAATTGTGTACACAAAGAGAAATGGAGGAGTTAAATCTTACGGGTTTTTATGCCATATTCAGCAGTTTTATTATACTGTAAAAGACTGCATCTAAAGATCTTGTAAACATCACCTATATGGTGAGAGTTAATGTTCTGTATTCGCTATGTCCCCAGGCCAGTCTCTACCACTTCAAGTCACTCCTTTAATTTGGACATTCTTAAAATAAAGGGCAAATCTTCCTGTATCTGAGATCATAAAATCCCATTAGCAGGGAAAAATTATTTATGTTCCCCAGCTGTAGAACAAGGACTGTTTGTGAGCTTGCATACATCAAACTTCTCTCTGTTTTTTTTCTATGAAAATAATTTAGTAAAAGATCTTCTTCCATCCATCTTTTGTTTTCCACAGTTAACAGTTTTATAAGCATGTCGCAGGGAAGTGCCAACTGAGAAACACATGTTTGTGCGATTTGTCATTCCAGTTAATTCCTATCTTACAGCTCCAGGCCTTCCAGATCCATCCTGTACGCGTTCAGTGGTGACACATCTCTCCAAGCCCCACTGGGGCACGTCAGGAGCCACCAAAACCCAGAGTTTTCCATCAGCATTAGGATTTGATTGAGCATAAATGATGGCCGGGCCTCGACAGTCCTTGTCAGAGAACAAATGGACAAGTCATTTGTTACGGGGAGACCTTTTGCTGGCTAAAACCAGCCATAGTCAATCATATTAAGGATCTGGCAGTTTTTAGCACCAACTCTTCATTTTCTAGACAGGTAATTGATGAAGAAAGTTTTAGGAAAGGCTTTGCATACCATTATTGGGAAAATGTTCCGTTAGGATAAAAGGTGTCTTCATCAGAATGCTGGAGCTGGGAAAGGTTGGACAGGTTGGAAAGGGTTGCTGGGTGCAAGTGGTCAGAGCAAGGGGAAGGATTACAGGAGGTAATTTCACATTCTTCTGCTTCCAGATTAACCAGAGGAGGGTTTTGCCTTTTTCCAGCCCAGAGAGTTCTCCCTGTCAGTCCAAGGGGAGCAGGAGCAGCCAGCACTGCACCCTTTGCTCTGTCCTGGGGCAGTGCCCGTGGCTGAGCTTGAGCAGCCTCACCCCCACAGCCCCACCCGCAGGGGGGACGTGCTTCCATGTGGTGTCAGTGCCCTTGAACTGGAATTTTGGTCTCCTTCAACTGGTCCAGCTCCCAAAGGCCCAGTCCCCATCTCCAGGAAAGCCCCTCCCCCTTTATTTGGCTGGGTAGCCTGGACAGAGACCGGGGGTGTGTGTCCACCTGCACAGGAGGTCTCAGTGCAAAGAGTTCAGGCCTGGGCTGTACCTTCATGGCCCCTTACACTTCCTTAGGTCAGAAATAGCGCTTTTTTTTGGTGGGTTGTTTTTTTTTTTTTTTTTGGGGGG
>VZRS01008082.1:93702-174127 GCA_013398055.1 Ifrita kowaldi
GTGTTTTTTTTTTTTTTTTTGTGGGGTTTTTTTTTTTTTTTTTTTTTGGTTTTTTTTTTGGGTTTTTTTTTTTTTTTTTTTTTTTTTTTTGTGATTTCTTTATTTTTCCTTTTCCATTTCTAACAAGTGAGTTGAGTAGGTTTCATTTATTCCCATTGCTCCTTTGTGGCCACCCCACCCCTTGCCTGGTTGAGGTGAATTAAGAGCAGCTACACAAGGGCTGTGCAAGCTGATAAACTCACAAGGAAGACAACAGCTGCAAACCTAATAAAGAATTACAGCTGACTTGGGGCATCTGTTCTGTATGTGTAAAAATTCAGATTATTGGTGTGCTCCCCAGGATGGAAATGGCCTTGCTGTGACCTGCCAGGGCAAAGCCTGCTCTGCTCAGCTTTGCAGGTTACTTGTTCCTGCCTGGATAAAACCTGACCTCTCTGCACTCTGCTGTTGTATTCCTTGGGAGATCCAGTGATCCCAGAGACTGAGCAAGATCAGATGAGCCATTGGAAAGGAGAAGAAATGTTACTCTGTGTGTTTGCTGGAAATGTGAACGGGTCTGTTCCAGAAAGAAACATCAGGTTTTCTTTTGACTGGAATGTACATAACATAGATTTGAAAGAGCAGCACACAGGTGAGAGGGATGTTTTTACCTCCTATTTTAAATTGCTCCCTTTCTGGACCAGGGGGGATGTGGTTTGCAGTCTCTTTGTGTGTAAATATGTGTCTGTGGGTCACTGCAGGTGCTGGCCAGTCCGTGCCAGCATTCCTGTGTGAGCCTGATGCAGGGAAAGGCATTGGATTGCTCAGCTTGGGCCTCGCTCCTTCTCCTCACACTGGGGCACCACAGCAGGGGAGGGAGCTGTTCGTGGGCCCAAATCCTTGCATTTCCTCCAAGATACCCCAAGCAGACCTTCATTCACTGTTGTTTCTCTGTCAGTTGTATCAATCATATCGGATTCAGGACAGAAGTGAATTTCAGACAGGTTTTATAGTTAAAACCTGTAATAAGGGCCATTCTGCAATAACTCTTCGACTTCAGAGCAGGAGAGCCTCCTGTGCAAAGGTCCCAGTGCCTCTGTCAGCTCAGGGCATCTTGGAGAGCGAGGGAAGAGCTGAGCCCGCTCCACCCCTGTTCCCTTGGGCAGCTCCTGGCACACAGGGGCACACACACGTTGTCCTCCTGTGTCCCTCTGTGTCCTTCTGCAGACCTGCCTCAGACCTAGGGAGTTTTCCCCATTCATTTGCCTTCTACTGTCTTTGTCTTTCCATTGCTCCCACCCGTGCCAGGAGGAAGAGAAAGTTCCAGCCGTGGAGAATTAGGATTCTGGAGTAAAAATAGATTTTGAGGTCAAATAAAAAGTGTCTTCACACTTTCTGTGTTCTCTGGATCACAGAGGGACTCATTTTGAAGTGGCTACTGAAAAGCAGGATTTAATTATATCTGGTTTCAATGATCTGAAGCTGAAGTCACAAACTTGAGCCTTTTGTCTTCTAACGCACAATTCTTCCTCTTGCACGTTCTCTTCCCACGAGCTGAGGCTCCCGTGATGGCGGGGTTAGAAATGACAACATCTGCAGTGAATGTTCCCTTTTTAGCTGGGGCTGGGGAGGAAGAGGATGCTGTTGTGGTGCCCTACACGCTGTGACAGGAGGGGTGGGACGAGAGCCTTTGTACATCAGTGAGTTCCTGTGTGGCAGCCAAGAATTGTGTTCACTGCATAAATGCACAGCAGGATGTTTTAACTGCTTGGAACGCGGGATGGTGCAACGGGAACGGGATGGAGGGGCTGAACTGGTGATGCTGGGCTGGGGCAGCTGCTGCAGCACGAGGGTCTCTGAGCTCACAGACCGAGGGCAGCCCCATGGGACGTAAGCCCCGGGCGCACTCCGGGTGAAGAATTGGTCTCAGATGGGATCCTTGTGCTTACAGGTGACCCAGGGGCGGGTTAGGGAACCCAGAACGTGTGAGAAGGGAACTGAAATTAGTTCTGTGCAGGGTTCATGGGATTTGGTTCACTGCTAATAGTCTGTAACTCGAGCATTCCATCTCCCGAGGAAATACTGAGTTTCTGGAGGGAAACACTGATTATGGAAAGGGCCATCTGAAGGAGTCGGAGCTTTTCCCAATAGAGCCAGTGTGGAATGCTGTCCTTTCTGGGGAAGGGTGGAGGGGGAAAATGTAAAATCTAATTTAATTTAGGAATAATAGTGCAGTGTGCAGAGTTCTCATCTCTCCTCTGTGGCACCATTACTAGAAAGGAGTTGTGAAACGTATTAGTGACACCAGTTGATCCAATGCAAGGAAAATACATCCAAAAAGGAGATAGAAATGCCTTGAGGGAATGGGAGGGAGGAGATGCCTTTCCCTCTGTCAATGAGGGCTCCTTAAGGCTGCACAGACTCTCTGGGCTCCACTCCAGAGAGGGATTTTAGCTCACTCTGATTGCAGAATTACTGGTTGCAGCCAGATGCACCATAGAAGAGGATAGATCCTCTCCAGCACTGATAGCCAGGAGGACAATTCATGTGGAATACTTTCAATATGGGAAAAGCACTGATAATCTTTGATGAAGGACGCTTGAGGTGGAGCACTGCCACTCCTGGAGTCCAAGTAAGCCATGGAACGTGCAGGCTGAGTAAACCCCACTGGTGCTGGTTCCCTTCTCCCGAGGATTCCCCACAGCAGACAGCAGAGGTGGTGCTGGTGGCTGCAGGGCTGAGGCTGAGTTTGTTCTCAGGTGCCACAAACCTGCAGCTGTGCTGGGTTGTGCTGGGTCCCACCAGCATCTCCTGTAACTCGGGGAGCACTGAAAATAAACAAACAAACAACAAAACCCCTACCTCAATGACTTTGAACATAATGATTTCCTGAGGAAAGGACTTAATATTCTCGAGAAAGAGCTTTCCACAGGTTCCCAGCAGCTGTTGATGCAGAGCTCCATTGAAGTGGATGGGCTGGGTGAAGGCACAGCTTTAATCATACCTTAATTTTCCTTGGGGGAGAAGAACAAAGACACAAATGACAGGTGCTGCTATTGTTGCCTGAATCACATCTGGAAGATGGTGACAAATATAATGATGAAGGCCATTTAAAAATGTGATTATCCCGTGTGGGTACCTGTATTTTCTTTCAGAAACATATGTTTGCACTCTAAATGAAGTGATCAGAGGAGGGTGAAGGCCAGGCCAACAGGCAGAGTTAGAGCTGCCAGAATGCGATGTGGGGCTCCCCAGCCTTCAGTCAGCCTTGCACCCTGTGTGGAGGGGGTGTAGGAGCAGTTTGGGTGTCGGTGGTTGAACTTTAGGAGGTTTTCTTTGTGTGTTTGGTGGTCTGGAGTTGTGAGTGTGCAGAGAGGGAGGCGGTGGGTGTTCACATCTCTGCCATGGGTATGTTGAGCAGATAATCTGCACTCGGGTAGTCCAAGTCCCTTGGCAGGCAGTGCAGAGTTGGTTTTTACATGTAGTGATGACCTTCTCGGGACTCTGAAAGCCCTCAGCAGCCTCCCTTCCCAACCTTCCCATCCTTGGCAATCCCTGGAGCTCACAGTCTGTTTGGTAACTTTGGTACCTTTAACCCCCAACAATCTCCATCTCTTTCTCTTAGGAATTCCTCTTGCAGCCTCTCCTTTCTGCAGCTGCCTCCCGTGGGTTCTCTTGCTTTTACCCCCCTGCCAGGAGGTTTTTGTTTCATCCCTTCTCTCCCTTTTAAAAGGGCACAGGTCAGAAAGAGAAACATCCACCCTTTCTCCTCGATGCCTGGGAGGCCCACACCAGCGTGAGGAGCTCGCTGCCCCGCTGGCAGTGCCTCTGAGCTGCCAGGCCAGATCCTGAGCAATAATATTATTCTAAGCTACACCATGGCTTTAAACTGCAGCGTTGCAGGTTTGGAAGGCAGCTGCTCTGTGTGCCTTCGGGACTTCAGAGTGTGCTGTTGAATGAATGCCCTGGGAAATCACTAATAAAGGATGATTTATTGTTCCCCAAATTCCACTCTTTGTTTTTATTTTTTTTAAGGCATTATGTTTTGTTCTTTCTTGGAGTGTTTTTGTAGAAATGTAGAGTTTAATGTTAAATATTTGCTCCCATGTGTTCATTTTTGAGAGGGTATTGGAATTTTCAGCTGATGTCCTTGAGCATCATCCCCACCCTAGGGAACAGTGTGGGGGCACTGCTGTGGTGGTGTCTGGCCCAGCCCACAGCTGGTGCTGAAGTGGTTCTGTCAGTTTTGGGCCCGTTGTTACTGCAGAGCTGCTTGGGTTTATTCTGGCAGTTTTGGTGGTGCTGTAGCTGACTGGAACAGTGGCAGTGGAGATGTTCGTGGAAATGCACAAAACCAGAGAAATGGCAGAGGGATTTATTCTTCTCTCTCACGTGCTGGCACTGGAAGATTTGAAGGACAGAGTACAAGACCAGTTGTTACCTGCACACACCGTTTTCCCAAACCTGTCAGTGATGGATTTATCCCCCTCCCCTGACAATAACTCGATTATTTTGCAGGCTGTTACACTCCCCTGCCCAGGCAGCGCAAGCCACTTCCAAATGCAAATCCCAGTGTTTCATCACTTCTGTTGTGTACTGCAGCCTTCTCTTCACAATCAATAATGCAGAGATTTGCAGGCTCATTTTCTTTCAACACTGATCTAATTAGTTAATAAAATAATGGTCTTTCCCCTACCTCCTCCTACTTGTTTCCCCCTCATTTCTCATCTTAGCCACTGAAGAAATATTTCCTCTGTTCTCACGAAAGGAATGCATTTACACTTGCCACAGCAGTTCAAAGATACCAAGAATATGTTTTCCTTATGCTGGTAATTGCTTTTCTTGGTCATTAGTTGATCAAAGTGGAGGAAATAGAGCAGGGGCAGTCAGACTAAATAATAGATGTTTGGAGTAGAACTGGGACTGGAGTTTTCTTGGGGGTTTTCTTTTGTTTTCAAAGCGCTGAATTGTTCAGTCTCTGCACAGGGGTGCCTCCCTGGTAGGTGTGGAGTAACTGTGAAGGTACTGGAGTAGTTCCTCCGTGGTGTAAAATCAGACACCAGCTGCTCCACGTTGTTTCTCCACACTCTGGAGGAGCTCATAGCTCCAGCACAGGTTTGTCTCACAGGCAAACTGAGGAAAGCCTTTTTTACCTGTCCTGCAAAATCTGCAGGTGGTAAGAGAAAAATATAAACCTGGGGGTTTGGTGCTTGGGTTTTTTGCTTGATATTTTGTTTGGGGTTTTTTTAGAAAGGTAAAAGTTAAGATCATTCTTCCAGGCTGTCTGGCACTGTGCTTGTTTGGAAAGCTTGTATGGAACGTGAAACTGAAACTTTGGATTAGCATAAACATTTTAAGGTCTTTCATCAAGTCTGTTGCACTTGCTGTCAATGTATTTCATCATCGTGGCTCTTTAATGAGATTTGGCTGGTGCTGGCAAGACAGACAGTCAGAAGTTCACTCTTGCTTCATTTGGGCTTTTTGTGGGTGTTTTTTCCCCCGCCTGTGTCCGGCCCCGTGAGCTTTGGCGGGTTTGCTTGGCTTCAAGAGTGCCGAGACAAACCGGTTTCCAGATTTGTCCTTATTTGGAACGAGCGCCCTTATCACTGCTGCCAAGAATATCCCGGACTGAGTGGCAAAGGGCCAGGAGCTCGCCGCAGTCGCTTGGGGGGCTGGAATTCCCAGGGAAAACTGGGGCTGGGATGATCAGTGCCACGGGAGGGAAGGTGTTGGACAGCCTGTGTGCAGCACAGACTCCTCGTCATCTCATGAGCACCATCTTCACAGAAACACCGGTGTCTCTGGCAATCCTCACTTTATAGGTGGATGCTGAGGTGAAAGATAACTTAGTATTTTAAACAAAGCTTGGGGTTTTCTTTGGTGAAAGTCTCCTTGCTTGCTCAGTGGCATTTAATCATCTCAAGATCCATAATGCATGTAAATACTTCCAGAAATACGGGAGGTGGGTGCTCTAATTTGCTTTTTATTTCTTGGAATAGTGTTCTGGAATATACTGAAACAGGATTTTTATGAGCTTCCTGGGGAAATTACTGCTGTCCTGCATTCTTGTACTGAAGGACGATCTTGGAAACAACAAACAACTCCTTGACTTGGAACAAAAGGGAAAAAGTGTCTGAAATTGTTAGTATGCATTTATTGGAAGAGAAGGTGGCAATAAATAGTCTTAATGATTCAAGGTTTTACTTTGAATATGGAGGAAGTTTGCTTTGGAGACCTGACTCAATTTCAGTTGGGTTTAGTATGTCTGTGACCTGCTTTTGCATGTATGAACAACAATATTCCCCATGGATATCCTGGGAAAGCACAGGGCAAAATCACATCTGATGTTACTTCTGACATCAACAAACCCATAACAGGGATGAAAGTAATGCAGTATTTCTACTTCAAAGAGGGGAAGAGCAGAAACACCTGGGAACAGGTTGGAGGTCCGAGCACTCTTGATCTTGGCTTTTCTTGGTGTGTGGAAGGATGGCAGGGGAAGAAAAATTGCTCCCTGGGATTGTTCACCTGATCATTATCAGTTTTCCAGAGAGGACCACCATAAATGTAGGAACCACAAAAAAAGGGAAACAAAGAGGGGGAAAGGGGGAAATGGAGGAAAGGGTCACATATGGAAAAATTAAGACTTTCTTTTAAATGCAGTTGGTAAAAGCAACAACTGAACGAGCTGCAGTGATCCCAGCCACGCTGTCAGCTAATGCTGGCAGGCATAATAAATGTTTAAAACTGGCCTTAACAGTGCAAAATTTTAAGGACTCTGCACCAATAAACGGAATGGTTCATAATGTACTTTTAATTAGTACCCATCAGGGAAGTAGCACACCTCCAGGCATTTCCACTCCTTCTGCCATGCCCACGTTTCCCAGACACAGCGAGGAGAAGCGCACATCCCCCAGCAGGGGTGAGCCATGCCCCACACGGTGCCGCCGGCTCCGCGCGCGGAGGCCAGCGTGGGACACTGGGACAGACGGGACTTGGGAGGCCTCCCTGGGAAGGGTTGAAAAGCACCATTTCAGGAGCTCACTGCCAGGAATCACATCCTGCAATCCGTGAGTGCTGCGGTCCAGGGGATGCAGTTCATGTCTGGGCTCTTGGCGAGACGAGTCTACAGACTGACGTGAAGTCATGGCAGCGTGGCATGAGAATGGCTTAAAACTGGAGCAGAGCAGAACTCCCCCTGGCTGGAAGCTGGCAGGAACAGAAGGGAGGGATATTTTTGAGTTTATGAGTGCAGGGCTCTGACGGGGGAGCAGGCTGGCTCCGGTGGTGCAGAACAGACTGACATAATGCTGAGGGAAGGAGCCAGAAGAGGGGGCGGGTGGTGCTGGCGCTCCGTGTGCGCGAGCGCGGCTGGCATGTGGATGCCACTGCACAGGGCGGGGGGACAGAGGCTGGGCTGCCCCAGGCAGCAGCTCCTGCCCATCTGTGCCTGGCAGGAGGCTCGGGGTCTCTGCTGGGAGTGCAGGTGTGGTGTGTGTTTGCCTGGGACCTGTCCCCTGTGCGTGGGTGGTGGCCGCGCTGGCACAGAGGCCGGCCCAGAGCTGGGAACCGATCCCCGGGCCTCATTTCCATCCAGGCAGCACCTGAGCAGTGTATAAATGAATTCCTGGGGCTGTAAGTTGGGCCTGTGCTCGCTGTAAGGCCGCCTCGCCCTGGCAGAAAGCTGCAAAATGGTGTTGGGGGTAAAAGGCGCCTCGCTGGGCAAAAGGCCTCGCGCTCCTCCCTTCTGCCCTCAGTAAAACCACGGTGGGGCTTCACCCGGGAGAGTGGGTTTGGCTCCGGCCTTTCATGGGGCTGCTCTGTCCAAAGGACAGTGGGGCGGGCACCTCCTCGGGAAAGGAGCAAGGTTTAATTCCGTGTGCTGGTACGGATGCGGCATGACTGGGCAAATCAGCTAAACTCCACCTTTCTTTCCTCTCAGAAATGGGGAATATACCATCCCCTAACCCGCACTGCATGAACACACAAGCCTGATATTTTTTTGTACAGCTCTAATAAAAATAAATGCCACTTAAGCATCTACAATATGAGTTCAGGCTATTTCCTCTTTGCTTTAGTTTTTGATATTTCTTTTTAGAAAGAACTCAAACGAATTTTGCTACACACACCAACTCTTTTCTTCTTAACTCTTTTTTCTTCCCGGTAAAAGATTTTTCTTATGGGTTTTAGACTGATTTTACTGTACACATATTGCGCTGAAACAACTGGTAACTTTTTCTTGTGCCTACTCTGAGAGCTGGCTCCTATAAATAGTATTTCACATGGCAGGCATATAATACCCATGCTCTGTGGTCTGTGCCAACAGCTTTAGGTATGGAAATGAGGTTAATATTCATCTAAAAGACATGTTTTATTTGGAAACCCTCCTCTAGTGAGGCATACCTTTTCCCACGTTGCTGTGGGAGGGGTGAGAAGCAGAGATGGACAGCAGCTCCGTCCCTGGGAACAGATGGAAGGTGCAGAGCAGACATCTTCAAGAAGAGCTGACATTTTAAGCACTATCAAGTCTGCAGGGAGAGATAATATCGTTCCTGAGACATAATGATATACTTGGAAAAGCAGACAAGCTCTACAGCATGCAAGCTGAAAAAGCATTTTGAGCCCGAATGCTTATTTCTTTTCACCATTCTATCCCTATGTGCAATAAAGATGTTATCTCTTCCCTCAAACCTTGTCTTGCTTGTATCCCAAGACCTTCATGTCCAAAATTATACCGGATTTGACTTTCTAACTTGCTTTCCCGTCCTTGATATTGATGTCTGCATCTTCCCACCTTTAAGGCAATGCTGAGTGTCCTGGCCATGTGACACAGGATAAAGAGAGCAAGGGTTTATTTTTTATTTGCTGCCCTCATTGCTTTTACTGATAAATGTTTATTTATCCATCAACTCAGAATAAGCAGTCATTTGTACTGGATCCTAATTTCAATTTTGGATATCCTAAGTATCTGAGTAATAATGTCATTGTTTGTTATTAGGTTTTAAGTAACAGACATGAGTAAATAATAAGACAATATAAATATAAATCTACTTAATTATCTGAGCCTTAAATGCCAGGCAATAATACCTAATCTAAAAAAAGAAACCCATGTGAATTACTAACATCAGAGCGACTTCAGAAAGAATCTGTCTCTTATTAAATTTAAGTGGGTCAAATCCTACAGCTCCTCAGTGCAGGGGAGAGGTTTGTTCAAGGATTTTAATGGACTACACCATGATAAATGATGACAGAGTGGGTGATAAATGCAATGCGTTGCTCATTAGAACAGGCAAAGATAGGCTGGTAAATGATGGGTACAGATCTAATGATTTATTTGCAGAAGAACTGAGAAATATTCAAGCCCTAACTTAAGGTAAGCTGTACATTGGGATGTTACTAAGTAAGTTTGTGCAAAACTTGAGTCTTAGGAGTATTGTTATGCTTGCTGAAGCATCTGGGACCCTCACAGGGGCTCTGGGCTCAACCCTCCTCTCTCCACTTTGATTTTGGTGTTAGGCTCTCCCAAAGCTGTGGGTAGAACCAAACCAAGGCCGCAGTGGGAAAGTGCTCTCAGGGACAGTGAGCAGCTTTTGTGGGGGATTTCGAAACAGATGGGCAGAAAGACAATGAAAGAGATGCTGCTTGTTTTCTTTCAAGGAATAAGCAAGGAAAGAACACAATTACCTTTTTTCCCCCTCATTTTGGTTTCCCTTAGCCGTAGGGTTACTGTTAAGGCAGTAATTGTGTTTATTTGCTATTCATGTAGAGGATTGTCAGACTGGGTAGGGTACAAGATGCTCACAGTGTTTGGGTTTCTTCCAGAAGGTATCCTTAGCTGGCTTATGGTTGTAGAATATTTTCAAGATTTATTTATTTATTTATGTATTTATTCTCTAAATTAGGTAAAATGTAAAGACTGAAAAGTGTTCACTGCCTGTCAGGTCCACCAGCATCACTATTTCAGACATACTGTGAAATATAATGTTCCTGCACCCTGTACAAGTGAAATGCATTCAGGCTGGATGTTAAGCTAGAGAATTATTAACCATAGGAGAGTTGAATCTTACACTGTTTGTCTTCTGTATAAGCAGAAGTAATAGTAATAAGGAATAAAAATGTATATCCAAACAGATTGGTTGAAATTACAGCCTTAGGGATTTTCTTCATCAAAAACCGGCAGGAAGAATTTAGTGCTGGCAAGATGTTTTCCATTAACTCCTGAAGAGCTCATATTTGGGTGAAGCATTAATGGGGAGTAAAGTGGAAAACTGACAAAAGCCTTCTGTGTTTGCTGGGTCTCAGCACTTTGAGTTGCTCCTGTGGCACCTCTGAGCCCAGCCCGCTGTGCTGTGCAGCTCAGATGAGCTTTTCCGGATCCCCAGGACCCCAGGGATGCTCCAGTGATGGGAGTCTCCTCCCTTCCTGTTTGAAATGGAAGGAATAAAAACCCATTCAAATACTGCCTGTACTGCTGCAGCAGCACAGGGAAAGAAGAGCTAACTTGGGAAGCAACCCCTTTTCTTGCTTTGTGTGAGCTCTTGAAGGGGTGATGGTGCAGCAGTGTGCTCTCAGTCTTCCCCAGGACAAAACTGGATTATGGCAACTGGGAAGAAACAAACGGCAGCCAGAGCTGGGAGGGAGGCAGGGCAGGAGGAGTGGGAAGGAAGGACATCCTCGGCAACAGGGAAGGGACCAACCTGCCCAAGGAAAGGAGCCTTCAGGGAAAAAATGACTTTGCCTCGATAGTCAAGGTCAGGCTGTCAGAGACAACTACAACCTGTTATATAAAACTGATGCAGCTGCTCCAAGGCTTTGAGCACGCCAGTACTCCTCAATTTATTTTACATTCCCCAGGGGCAGTGATATGTGTGCTCTTTACCCCTCAGATGTGCGAAGGGAAATGAATTTGTGCTCCCTGCAGTGGGAATGTGGAGGGCTCTGACTGAGGCAGAGGAGGGGAATGGGTCTCGGGACTGTTTTAGAGATAAGTTTGCTGTGAGGACAGGGGTGGGAGCTGTGCTGTGTGGGCTGAATGGGGGTCCCAGCACATATGGCTGAGAGGGGACTGGTTTGCAGTTCTCTCACTCCCTTGCTAAGATTCACATCTTTGGAGTCTTTCAGGAAAGGAAACCTCAGAGCAGTGTCAAAGCTGCAGTTTTGCTGTTTCAGTCTGCATGAGTTTCAAAAGCAGCCTTCTACCTAGGCAAGTATTTCGGTATTGAATGAATTAGCAGTTCTCTTACCACAGCACTTTCACAGGAACTGCATCCCACACCTGCACCCCTTCACCTTTTCTGGCTGCAGCCCCAGCCAGTTTCTCAGCCAGCCTCGGAGCTTTGCCCTGAGCCCAAGCCCTCCCTGCTGTAATCCCCTGCCTTTGCAGAGTTATCCCACAATGACCTTGATTAATTATCTCACTGCAGAAACTGGTGCTCGATGAGCCTCTGCAAAGCTCCTGGTGCTGCTCTGGGGACAGGCTGGGTTTGCAGTGGGCAGCTGGGGGTGTTCTGTCAGGGTGCTCACTGCTGTGCAGTGGGACAAGAAGGACATCACAGCGCCCATTCCCTGCTTGTTTTAGTGTCCCCTCTGGCTGTGCCAATGTTTTGAGTTTTACAAGTCAAAATAAAAGAGAGGTTGATGGCCACTGCCTTCAGTTATGGCAGGAATTAATGTAACTGATACAGCCTGGCTGCAAAGGAAGGCGTGAGACTGCTGAGGGGGAGCTCTGTGCTGGGAGGGGACGTGCTGAGCCCGTGCTGTTTGGTGAAACAAGGAGGCAAAAACTGCAGGATGCACAAGGGGCAACAAGCACCTTTCAAACACAACGGGCAGTGCAGGTCACCAGTTTTCCCTAAAGCCACCAGGCTGAGTCCCTCTGCTCTGAACCCAGGCTGGGAGAGCTTGGGGCGTTCAGCCTGGAGGAGAGAAGGCTCCAGGGAGAGCTCAGAGCCCCTTCCAGTGCCTAAAGCGGCTCCAGAAGAGCTGGAGAGGGACTGGGGACAAGGGATGGAGGGACAGGTCAAGGTGGAATGGCCTTAACCTGAAGGAGAGTAGATTTAGATTAGATTTTAGGAAGAAATTTTTCCCTGTGGGAAGAACTTCCCTGAGGGTGTAAGGCCTTGGCACAGGGTACCCAGAGGAGCTGTGGCTGCCCCATCCCTGGAAGTATCCAAGGCCGGGTTGGACACTTGGAGCTTGGAGCAACCTGGGACAGTGGAAGGTGTCTCTGCCCATGGCAGGGGTGGGACTGGATGGGCTTTAAGGTCCTCCCAAGTAAACCATTCTGGGATTCTGAGATTCATTCAACTCTGGAGTTACTGGTAGCCTCTCATTTCCATATGTTCCCTTCACTCCTGAAGTTCTGCCTTCTGGATGTTTGTTCCTTCCCTGTGCCCATGGCTGAGGCAGGACCAGGCAGGGAGCAGAGGGGCTGTGAGGCTCAGCCTCTCCATCTGCGTGCACAGCACTGCAGCCAAACCGTGCTGCTCTTCTCAGATAACATTGTTCCGAGGGGAAACAACATCTAACAATTACAGATAGGCCAGAATGAGAACAGCATTGTTAAAGGCTTTGTCATTGGTGATGGATCCTTGCAAGAACTGTTTCCCAGCTTCAGAGGATAAAGGACTCTTTTTAAAGAGGAGCATCAGCTGATCTAAACCCAGATAAAATTCACAGCACTACACTGCATCCATCAGCAGGAAGAGTCAGAAAGATGCTGGGTGCCACTATCTCACACAGGAAAAGAAGTACAACCGGCGTCAGACCTCACACCTTCAGGGTTTCTTTTGGAGCTAAGCAAACTTCCAGCAATTTTCCAGCCAGGAATTCATTTCTGTTGTGATCTTGCTTTCCAGACTCAACACAGCTACTCCTGGGGCTTTCAGACTGGGGCTAAGCCATGCACCCCTTTCTTTGGGAGCAGCAGGGTTACAGGGTGGTCTATCCTGTGTAAGACTGGGTGCCCCCTTGAGAAGTGTGATCCAAACAAGAAACCAATTTGTTGGAAGTCTTCCATTCAAACTGGTGTTCTAGAACTCATTTATTCCTGTGAGTGAGCTAATGAAAGTCAAAAGAAATTCAGAGTCAGATTTCTTCCACCAGAGGGAGTTTTTTTTAGCATCTTTGAGAACTGTGCAGTTCTCACAGGTAGGAGCGAAAGGGAACATGCTGGACTGAGTAATGGCAATTGTGATGAACGTGGTTCAGCTACTATAAATATACAACTTACTGTAAAAGGAATAAACAGCCAATCTGAGGAATTACTATTTTTTCAACATCCTCCAGAGTGGTTATTTGTGAAAGATGTGCTTGTTGTGTTTCACTTCTATAAAAAATGTACGTAGGCAGGCTTCTGAGCATCACGTACTTCACAGGAGTTTGTGCTGAGGGAGTGTTTTTGCTCTGGGAAGGGGGGAGTAGGGTGTGGGTTATTTTTAGGGGTTTTGTTCAGTTTTTCTGAATAGGGAAATGGAATGGTGATGAAGAAAATGGAATTTATAAAAAAAGGAAGCTGGAATGGTGCTGAAAGCAGAAGTACACCCTTTCCCTTCCACGGCAGCAGGGAAGCCAGCAGACCCCCTATTATCCCAATATACTTATTCATAGCACTGAGAGTTGTGTAAACTCTTTACATGGATGTGCTCTTCAAAATTTCTTCATGGAAAACATGGTCAAGCATGGGAACAGGCTGCCCAGGGCAGTGGTGGAGTCCTCACCCCTGGAAGGGTCCCAAAACACGTGGGGATGTGGCACCTGGGCACACGGTTTAGTGGTGAACATGGTGCTGCTGCTGGGTGGGTGGTTGGATTTAAGGATCTTAAAAGTCCTTTGTGACCTTGATGATTCTGTGATTCTGGTTTTGGCCAGGGGATAATCCAGACAGGCTGCACTATAAAACTATTAGGTATGAGCAGAAAGAGACTTTTACTCCTCTGTCTCTATTAATTTGTGCAGCCAGCTTGTATTTTTTCTCTCTCTAATATTTTCTTCTGATTGCCTTCATTTTCAAATTTAAATTAAAGCCAAAGATAACTGGCCAGAAGTTCTCACCTTTAACTTACAGATGCTTTTGCTATCAGCCCTGGTGTGTCACACAGCAGCAGTGCTGCTGCCATGAAGGAGCTGCTGGTGGAAAGGTTGGATGGAGCTTTGGTGATACCCGGCTCATAAATCTGAGGAAATCAGAGTTCTGATTTACACTGTAATTAAAGTATGTATCATACATATATTAAAATTCAAATGCTTAACTAATACAAAGGTCAATGGAATGCAGAAGCTGCTCCCTTCCTACATTTTTAATTTCCACATTTTGGTTCACTCAGTCAAATGTGCACACAGAGCGATCAAGAAACGTAATCCAACAGTTTATGAGGAAAGATATAGTGATGTGTCTTAATCTAAATTCAAATTACTTTCTTCTGGGGAAAAAGTCATAGCTGTCAAAACCATTGCTGTACTAACTGTAAGTTTATCACTTTTGTTACATGATCTCTGGGGAAATTAGATTATAAAACCTGTTTCTGATTCTTAAGGCTTATACACCAAACAATAAAAAATTGCCTTGATTCATAACCTGTTACACTTCATTAAAAAAATACGGAGCCTAGAGATTTATGAATAGCAGTGACATTGACATAGCTTCATTTGCAAAGAAATTACATCCACAGCTCTGCATTAATCTCTAAATGCTTATGAATGAGAACGTATTTATAATTGTTGGGAAAAAATATTTGTAAGATTTACAAGTGAGTTATGATTTATCCTGGGGAATTTATCATTTCAATTATATACAATTAATACCAGTCATAATATAAGGCTTCTGCTGAAAGGCTGTGCGTGTTGACTAGTTATCATACTTTGCAGTTAGACATAAAGAACGCTGTGCTTTGAATAGTTAAAGGACTGCAGGTTTCCATCATGTGGTAGCAAACAATGGCACAGTTTTATATGATGTAGATAACTCTTGTCTCCTAATTAGCTAAGCACAGGATTCAGCACTTGCAGTGGCAGAATGCCAGCGTGAGGACTAAAAACTTCTGCAGTGCACAGGAAAACACAGGTTTATGATTGCAGGTGTTTATACCCACCTGGTCTCTCCTTTCCAGTCAGTAGCAACATCAGTTCGCAGCTCTGTCCCTGGGTGCCTGGCCGGTCCCTGTCACTGCTGAAGGGCCCTGGCACGGGGCAGTTTGCTCAGCAGGGACAGGGACACCACCCACCCACACCTCTCCATGTTCCGCGTCCCAGGGCTGCTGGGATGAGGCAGTTTCCTGCCCAAATTAGATCAGGTTGGGTGTTCTGGCTCCAAAGGTTTGTTTCCTGCAACAGGAATGACCACGGGAGAGATTTTCTGTGGAAATCCCTTTTACTCATGAAATCTTGTGTTCCTGAGACAGTAAGTGCCATAAGGACACAGCTGCTGTCCTGGCTCTCTGTTCCCTGGGAAACTGGGTTACATTTGCAAATAAATTTGCTTATCTTTGTGTTTTATATCTACCAAAGCACCAGTCCCAGGCAGGATTCCTTAACATCCGTTCCAATGTCCTTGACCTTGCGTCTACCTAAATCCTGACTCTGAAGTAGGAGGAGGGATGTTCACACAGGAATATTTTAGCAATCGCTGGGAGGACTGGACAATGATATGAGAGTACAGGAGTTTCTTTTGAATGCATGATGTAGAAATGGGAATAATTATAGTGTCTGTGAAAGCTTCCAGGCTGTTCTCTGGGCCCAGAAAGTCCTCAGTACAAGGATTAACTATCCAAGTTTTCACAGCACGACAATGTCCCTCAGTTCTCTCAATGTCAAACCATTCAATGCATTGCTAAAAATACTTTCCTTGTGCACAAAGCCAGCCTACACGAAAGGCTGCCGCGCTTTGAAGAGGAAAGCATCGGAGCTGTCTGCGCTGATTGACTCCTCCAGAAAAGCTTTCTGCAGAGAGCTGTTCAACTTTCTGAATGGATTAGCTTTGGCTGCGCTCACACCCCTCTGTGTTTTCCCGTTGTATGAACAGACAGGCATTATGGGTTTATTGCCGCGGGTGCGCTCACCGCAAGCTCGTTTTAACTTGGGAGTGTGGACACAGTGAATGGGGACTTTTAATTTTGCTTTTGAAGTCTGTTTTGATCAAGAATATAAAAAGTTATGCTCATCTTGTCGGACAGCTAGAGCAACGCGTGTGTCTGGGGAATAATCAAAGCTGCTGGCACCTGTTTGGGTAGGTCATTAGTACAGAAAAACTTGGCAAATAAATTAATTGTTCAAATGCTGTTAGCTGATGTCTGCATTTGTACAGTATTTGATCCGAGGCTAATAAAGGTCTGAATGAAGCAATGCTTGGCTTTGGGGAGCTTCCATTTTTACTTGCAGGGGAGATCCTGTGCTCTTGGGTGCAGCCACGGCATTTCAGAGCACCGAGATGGGGGTGACGTGCAGTGATGTGACACTGGCTGAACACTTGGGACAGAGCTGGAGCACACGTTAGGACAAGGTACAGGACATGCAGGAGATAGTGAAGGCAGAGCTGAGGAGGATGAAGTAGGAACTAAGCAAGTGATGTTGCAGGCGATCGTAGTCTTGATCAGCTTTTTTCTGTAGCCATCACCCTACTGGGATGCTGTGGCAGCACTCCAAGGAGGCTGATGGGGTTTGGAATGGATGGATGGATGGGATCCTCCTGAAATTTGTGTTGAAGATTTTGCTATTTTTGCAAAGGCAAAGAAGCTTCTCAAAATGGCAAATGTTTGAATGGGCCTTAATTTGACCATAATGTAAATTCTTCTTTTTTTTTTTTGAAGATAGGCCAAAGTTGGGATTGAACAAGAGAGATCAAAGTAAACTGGAGCTAAATGCAGCTGAGGGAAATGTGAAACTAATTTACAAAACCCCAAGTCGTTTTATGATCTGAACAAGAGAGATTGGTGCTGGAAACTGTAATATGGTTCCTGCATGGCAAAGCCAAGAGCACCGAGAGAAACGGTTCAGCAAATCACTGGCACATGAGCCAGTCCAGGCAGTAAATGGTTCCTCTGATTATTTGCTGCTTTAAATGTGGAGCTGAGCTGGTCTTTGTGCTTTCATACTTGCCGTTTCTATTTAGTGACACTTTCAAATTGCAGTTTTAAATGACTTTGTAATATCGTCTTCCTAAGGACAATTACCTCTTCAGAGATTTGTGGTATTTTCATTATTCCTAAAGATAATCCTTATTTTCTAGCAGCTTGGATGGGCCTGCTCCTATTGATTCAGTGTTGTGACTTGATATTTGATGAAGTTTTCAGGCATCTTCCCACAACAGCCCGTGGCCACAGTAGGTGTCTCAGGAAGAGCTGCTGGCATGAGGCTGCCCTAAGGCTAAAGGCAGGAGACAAAAGCAGGAGGAGCCCACTTATATCTTTTTAAGATGCCACATCCCTGGCAGTGTCCCAGGCCAGGCTGGACGGGGCTTGGAGCAGCCTGGGACAGTGGAAGGTGTCCCTGCCCATGGCACTGGATGGGCTTTGAGGTCCTTTCCAGCCCAAACCATTCTGGGATTCTGGGATCACAGGCCTTTCTCACTTGCATTAGCCAAGCCCTGGATCACACAAGTACCATCAGGGTCAGTCCTGAAACCAAAACAGTTGGAGCTGTGCACATGGGACAGTACAGAAAGGTGAGAGCACCCTGTAATGCACAAGCTGATCCCATAGAGATGCCCTTCATAGCACCCATACGTGTTCTCTGTTCTAGGCAGGGCTTTGCAATATTCTAAGCTTGGCAGACACGTTCCAAACACTGCATTTTGGTAGGTGCTGGTGGCTGCCCTGCCCTGGGCCCTGCTGCATCCTCACGGGGACAACACCCAGCCATTCTCTTCAAAATCCCTAGCCAGGTTCTCAGCCAAACAAGGAGGAGTCTTTGATAGTTGAGATGCTGAACATGCTGAAACCCAGCTGTGTTACCAAAAAGTGTTATTTCTTCTTTAAAGATCCTTTCAGAAAAGTTGATGAATTAAAATGCTTTTCGAATCACAGAAGGAACTGAATTTCCATCTCATGCCTCCCTCTCACAAAAGAAACTGCAGTCATTACAGGAGAAGCTAACGCCTGTCTGCCCGTGATGGATGTGTACGAGTGAGGAGTGAAAGTTCGTTTTATTCTTAACAGCCAAGTGCCACAGTCAGAGTTTCAACCTCTTAATCAATCACTGCCAGCCGGTGTCACAGTCCCTGAGCGCCACAGTTAGCTCTGCACTACCCTATTACTCCCATTACTGCTCCCGCTGCTAACGGGCTCCGCTTCACAATTCCTTTCATCAGGAGACGGGCTCCGAGAGTGTGAAAAAATGCTTTGCTGAAAAGACTTGCTGGGCTTTGAGACATCCAGATGTCTGCTGTCTTCTCAGCTGGCTGCAGTGGGCAGGTGGCTGGGAAGGAAAAGCTGCAGAGGGGGACACAGCCAATAAGGCTGAAAGACAATGTATTAATTACACGAGGGAAGGGAAGGGAAGAAAATAGGGTGGGCTGAAATACAGCCCTGAGGGTGAATCTCTGAGTCTGGTGGTGCTCCTGTCTCTCACTGGAATTACTGAAGGAGGCCGGGATGGGGACGGATGGCCCAGCTGCAGCACCACTCTGCTGTTGGAGCGCTGCTGGAGTGTCACGGACAGGGCTCGGGTTGTCCTTCAACAGGGCTCATCAGCTCCTGACCTTCAGCTTTATTGCAGTCTCCAACGTGAGGACTGAAGTTTAAATCAAGCCAAACTGATTGCTTTTGTTGTTTAACTTCATGCTGCAGCCTCACTGCACTGCCCCCACCCCTACCCTCACCTTTCTCATCTTGCACTGATTGCCCAAAGGAGTTTGGGAGAAGCATTGTTTCAAAAACACGTAGCTTCTAGAAGTAGGAAAGCAATACAGGGCTCTTTTAAGGGCTTGCTGTTACGTGTGGTCTAGAATTTTTGTCTTTGAAGAATGTATGTCAAAAAACCCACAGCTGCAGTGAGAAAAAACCAATGGTGGAAAAATAATTTTCTACCTGACAAAGCAGCATAGTTCTCTACTCTGAGCAAAACCCTGAGGGATGCTGTGGAAATCTCAGTGCGTTGCCTCCTAAACCAGAGTCTCTAGGAAAACACAAACCTGCAGTTTATGTAAGGCTGGCTGGGAGATGGAGGGTTTCCACTCTGAACAACCCTTGTTTGGCTGCCAGCACCCTTCCACCATCATGTCCAGCAGACGCAGACACGTGGGGCAGTGGGAAAGCCCTGCCTTCATGGCCTCAGCCCCCGCCCCCAGCACTGCTGGGATGGTCAGAGAGGGGCTTAAAGCTGCTCTGAGCAGATTCCTGCCCTTCCTGCAGACAGCGAGTGCAGGCTGTGCCTGGGTCCCTCCCGGAGCCCCTCCTGGCTGAGCAGCCCCGGGGGCTCCTGCATCTCTCCCTGCCGCCCAAAAGAGGTGTGAGAGCCGTGTCTGCGCAGCCCTGGGGGGATGAGCTCCCCAGCGTGCCCCATGAAGGCTGAAATCCAGCTCTGCACGGACCAGCCGGGATGCTGTACTTTAAACGCTCACCATTTATTTCCTCCCCACCGTCCCTTGGATCTCAGCCCTGCCCGGCGTGCGGCTCTGCGGTGGTTCATGACCACCACCTAGTGCACAGCTCTGCTCCACTGCTGCCTGCACAAGGGCACAGTGTCTGCACAGCGTCGCTCGGGGGGGCACTCTGCTGGGGGGCTTCCCAAAATTCCCACTCTCTGGGAGAAAATTGGTTTTTTGCTGTGTATGACTGTAACGAACTGTAAAGGAAAAAAAAAAAAAAATTAGTCCCCTGTGCAGCAGTAATCTGATGTGACTACTGCCAGTAGATCTGTATTTATCTCTGTAGAAATGCGCTCTAAATAATAGCTCCATCACAACTGCTTTTTGTTCACAAAATGTTATTTTTTGTGTTTATCAGGCCCGTAGCCTTATACAGAGGACACCAAACCTGTGAGTGTTCCTACAGCAGAGATTATAAAAACCAAACACGTGCTGCAGGTTTGCGTGGTACTTGTGTGCCTACCACCACAAAACCCTTTGCAATGGCTGTACAGGTGAAATCTTAATCCTCTGGTTTGGTGTGAGGTCCCTATCCCTCCGTGCATGTATTTCCTGCTGGACACTGCTTTTGTTGGGATCCCTTTAGCTCATCCTGAGCTGGCCTTTCTGAGCAGGCCTGGGGGAGCCTCCCTGCAGGGACCCTCCCCAGGATGCAGAGTGCAGCATCTTTCCCAAAGAGAAGTCAAGGTGAACATGCGTTGTAAAGAGCAGGGGTGGGTTGAGATCCATGCTCCTCTGAGACACAGGGAGGCACAAGGCACACTTATTTTTCTGCATAGGTCAGGAGGAATTTATATTAAACTAGAGCCACCTAAATAATCTCATTGCTGAAAGGTGTTACTGAGAGAGGTTTGGTTTCCTTCATCCTGAGCAGTGCAGAACACAGCTCGGCACTCCCAGCTCTGGTTGAGGCAGGTTAATTGTGCCCTGGGATGTTGGCCAACCCATCTGATTAGTGAGTTACTTATTTATTCAACACTTATTTCTAAAAATCCCAGGCAGATTAAAATTTGGCAAACGCTAGGCTGCTGGAGTGAGTGATGCAGAGAATCACAAATGGAGCAAAATTAATCCAACTTCCTCTTGGAAACTTTGCAAATAT
Organism: Ifrita kowaldi; assembly: GCA_013398055.1. NCBI lineage: Eukaryota > Metazoa > Chordata > Aves > Passeriformes > Cinclosomatidae > Ifrita > Ifrita kowaldi. The sequence continues at coordinate 114,363 of VZRS01008082.1, forward strand.
GCATATTAAATCATGCTTGAATCACAATGAATATAAAAAGTAAATGTTCACCAAAACACCGTGCCCATTTACAACCTATGTTCCCCGTAAATCCAGAGTTTACAAGGTGTGTAAATCCTACACAGGCCCACCTCCACAGTAAATCAAAATTGTTGTTTGCCAGTAGCTGCATCATACTTCTCTGCAGGATGTTTTGCTAAAAGGAATCCTCCAAGAGAACCTGCACTGTTGGGCAGGATGGAGACCCTGCCCATGAGAAAAAAAAAAAAAACAAACAAAAATTTCTGAAGAATCACCTCTTGGATTTCCATTTCTTTTGTAAACTTCTGTACTTGTATATTCTTATAACCTACAGTCTCTAGGGGTTCTTGTTTTTAAACATTTTTAAGACCTCTGGGCTGCTAGCCAGGATGTCAAGCTTCTACCTTAATTATTTTTTTAGTGTCAAAAAAAATAAATAAATACACTTGCATCAGTTCTGTAAAACCCAGAATACAAATGCTGAGGTGGCTTGGATTAGCCTGGGAAAATGTCCCCAGTTTTTGCAGAATGCTCTTGCCTGCAAAGAATGAAAATGTTATATAAATACACGGCATGGTGGTTTGTTTTATGGAGATGTGTGAGTGCATTGTACCCTTTAAATATAACAAATACCTACAAGCTTCTTGTGATTGGATTTGTTCCTTCAGTTCTGTTCTACTTGGTTTTACCCTTAGCCTCAGGTGGCTCATCTGTGCAATTACTGCCACTACCTGCTGTGATAATTTTCTGGGTTGGGTTTATTTTGGGGGCTGTATTTTGTTTTGGGGTTTTTGGGGGGTGAGGATGGGTTGGGTTTTGGGGTTTTTTTGTGTGTGTGTGTGTGTGTGTGTGTGTGTGTGTTGGTACTTGCTCTGGAGATGCAATGAATGTTCTGAACTCTTCCAGCTCACATTAGTTTGAAGTCTGCACACTCAGTCACGAGTTTGCTTCTAACCCAGCTCTGGTTTTGGTTAAATACCGAGGAAAAGGCTGAGGAGAAGGTGCTGTGGCTTTTACAGCTGCATACATTGATTTTAAGGTTTTCTTTTCTCCCAGTAATGACGCTGCTCACCTGCCTTTCAGTTGCATGGAAAACCACCTGGTTTCAGCCTGCTGCTGACAGACAGCTCTTACCCAGCAGCTTCACCTGCTGGCAGAACTGGGTCTCGGGGAATCCCTGCCAGCTGCATATTGCAAATAAACATTATGGATTTTAATGAGCAGTTCCATGCCCACATAAATCAGCTGTCTGGAAGTAGCATTGCTGCTGCCGCCCGTCGGTTCAGAGGAGATTCCAATCCACAGGCATCCTCATCCTGCAAGGATCATGTCCCTGTACACACTTTGCCAACATCACTAATTGGTGATGCGCAAGGAGGTTCCTGTATGCTGGTGATAAATAAATCACCTGCCATATAAAGTAGTCTGGTTCAGACTCAGAACCTGCTTACAAAAGAATAAATAAGTTCATCAGCCACTTTCCAATATCAGATTTTCTGATCTCTAAGCCAGTCCTTGAACCTCTCGCTCTAACTGATTTTATTCTTCCTGTGGTTGCATAAAGTAATCATCTTTCAGCATTCCTTTCTGCCTTTAAATCACTTCAATTTAATTTTTTTTTTTTTTTTGCAAAGCATCAGTTTCATCCTCCTTATTTCTCAAGAGGCTCAGTCAGTTTTCAGAAGTACAAAATAAATCATCTGTAAAAACAATACTACCAAGTATGTGATAGCTCCTGTTCGGGGGAATAAAACAAACCCAACCCTACACTGGCAGTCCTGTTACTGATGGCAGAGTAATTGGTTTGTCACCTGTGTGAGCTCAGTTGCTGTGGTGGCTGTGAAGGGGAATCACAGAGTCCCAAGCTGGTTTGGGTTGGAAGGGACCTTAAAGCCCATCCAGTGCCCCCCCTGCCATGGGCAGGGACACCTTCCACTGTCCCAGGCTGCTCCAAGCCCCAATGTCCAGCCTGGCCTTGGGCACTGCCAGGGATCCAGGGGCAGCCACAGCTGCTCTGGGCACCCTGTGCCAGGGCCTGCCCACCCTCCCAGGGAACAATTCCTTCCTACTATTTAATCTAAACCTGTCATGTTTTATTTTAAAACCATTCCCCCTTGTTCTAACCCTATCTGCCCTGAAAAATGCGAGTCCCTCCTACCTGAGCTGAGCCCAAGCTGCGTTCTTGCCTCTGACTGGCAAATCCCACAGCTCTGCTTTCCTGTGCACTTGGAGAGTGAGCCGTGGCAGGGGGACTGTGTGCAACCTGTGCCCAAGACAGCAGGAGGAGCTGGTAGCAGGAGAGAAAGTCTGGGGCTTTCATTATGGGCAAATCTTTTGCATTCTCCTGCCTTTCCCAACGAGCAGAACCACCCAGTAAAGGAGAAACTTGTGGCAGAGCTGTTTCCCTGTGCACTGAAGGCGTTGCCCGGCTCCTCCTCAGCCCTGCGGGTCTCTCCAGGTCTGTCACCCATCTGCCCACCACAAACAGCTGAGAGTTTATTCAGCTCATCCTTCTGAAGGCTTTAGGATCCTCTGGATTACAGTGGGGGGTGCCAGATAAGCAGTACAACAGCAGCAATAACAATCCAAGAGCATTTGTTAACTCTCCAGGCCCTTGGCTCAGCTTACAGCTTCGCAAAATGGAGATTTCAGTGTTAAATATCAGCCTTCCCCACCCTCAGAGGAGTTATATGTACGTGGTAGCAAGAACATCAGGAATCCAGGTTTGTTTTTAAAACCTGGCTCCCTAAGCAGGGAGCTCTGTCTTTGCTCAGCAGGTTCTCTTCACCCTCTGTCTGTCTAAAGCCCTGGTTGCTGCAGACAAACCGTAACTCAGGCTGGGTGCTGGCTGCTGACACCGAGTTCAGCCCCTTTTCCTCACGAGGGCTGTGCAGGGCCGTAGGTCAGCAGCCACGGGGAGCTCCGGAGCAGCTGGGAGGGGACTGGGAGGGTTGTTTCACTCGAGTCAGCTCTCTTGCAGCATCCCTTCGGAGCTTCTCTTCTGGGAAGGTGTACAGCAGAACTGAGCTCTGAGTAACCATGGTGCACGTTGCCCAACACCTTCTTAGGTAATTTGGGTGAAAATGAAGTGCAGACACTAGCTTTAAAAACAGCTCACTCAGCTCTGGCAGCTCCCCAGGCGAACAGCTGACACTGGGGAGTACAACAAACCCTCCCAGGGAGCCTTTCCTGCTCCCAGCTCCTGGAAAGGTGTGCGCTGTGCAGAAGGCTGATGGACAGCTATTAGAGCTCATTGCGCGCCTTCCTTTGTGCGTTAGCTCAGAATTTGATTCAAACCAGGCTTTCTGTGATCTGCCATTGCCTCTTGTTTTAATAGCAGCATCCTTTGAGCTCAGGAAGATCAGCCCAGCACTGCCTGCTGAGCAGTGTCTGGAGGGTGTCTGCATCAGGGGGTTAAATCAAAGCGATGGCACTGCCCTTCAACTCGGGCATGGGAGGCTCCTGTCAGTTGTGAGCCCTCTAATTTCATTACTCAGCAAGCTGCTGAAATTGATTTTGGTTCTCCAGCTGTTAGCAAGGGTAAAATTACGTTTTTACTAGATTTCTGGCTTTCAGCAAATTAACTTGAAGCCAATCAGGATTCTTCAGGGAGTATAGGAAGGAGAACGATTAGCCAAGCCATAAAAATCTAACTTAGAAAAAGCTGCCAAACACAAGGCCAGTTCTCTCTTTAAAAGTTTTATATCAGTATAGTTCTACTTACCTAAATTATTGGTGCAAACAAATATAGAAAAGGTCTTTTCTCCCTTTCTGCAGCATGAATTTTAATATATTTTCTCCAATTACTAGGAATATTTTGCTTTGAGTTCTTATTAGGTGAACATTGCTGTTACCACTCACAAAACCTCTTCCAGATGATGCCTTTACCACTTGGGTCATTTTACTGTCATGAGGTACATCAAGTGCCACCTTATCCTTGTCTCCAATCTCAAAACATCCCAGGATTTGTCAGCATGTATTACTTTGCTTTCACTCCTTCCCCTGCCTCCTCTGCTCAGCAATACCTATCTTTATTTTTGCCCTGCAACTCTTTTCCTCCCTCTTTTTCCTTGGATTCTCCTTTGCTCTTCAGGGCACAGATGTGCCATTTAGTCTTGGCATCCTTTTGCAAGCGTATCCCTGCACGTGTGCCCTTCCTTAGCTGTACTCTGGAAAAGAAGAAATAAAAAAGAATTTCATCAGCATCCCTGATGTAAAGTGTACCCATGGGGGAAAACGTGCTTAACCCCATGTAAACACATGGAACAAATGGTTTATGTGTATAGCGGGAAGTGGCACGGCCAGGGGAGGGAGGCAGCCTGCCCTTGGGAACCTGGGGCTGGAATTCCAAGCCGGGAAGGCAGGCTGAGGGTTTCCCTGGTGGGTAGCTCCGTGTGAAGCCGGGAGATGATGTCAGTGCCGCCGAAGATGCTCCAGAGCCGCTCGGCAGCGCTTGGCCCCCGGGTTGTGCAGGGCTGCGTGTGCCGAGCGCTCCCGGACGGAGCAAAGCACGATAAAGCAAAAGCGGCCACAGAGAGGCCGCGGGGAAGCGCCGCTCTGCAGCCTGCTCCCGCGGGGCAGGAAATTCCCGGAAAACGGCAAAAATCGGACCCGGCCGGGCTCGGCTTTTTGTGCATCGGCGGCGGCATCTCGTGGCTGCTCGGGCTATTGCACACGCTGCTGCTCCGCGCCTCCCGCAGAATTCCTCCATCCTTGCAGGGATTGCCCAGGAATTCCGCCCGGGGATGGGCGCGGGACCCCTCTGCAGCCCCACCGCCACCCTCTGAGGGGTTTGAAGGGAAGGCTCAGAGAATATCGGGTTTTTATCGGGTGTGGAGCGGGCGGTGCCTGCGCCCTCGGGCTCCTCCGCATGAGCGGCCCCGCAGTGTGGGGCACTGTGTGCCCCAGTGTGGGGTGAGGGTGTCCCCATCAGCGTGGGGCAGTGTGTCCCCTTCTCAGTGTGGGGTGTCCCCTCCTCAGCGTGGGGTGTCCCCTCAGTGTGGGACACTGTGTGTCCCCTCCTCAGCGTGGGGTGTCCCCTCAGTGTGGGACACTGTGTGCCCCCTCCTCAGCGTGGGGTGTCCCCCTCAGTGTGGGGTGCTGGGTTCCCTCCTCAGTGTTCGGTGTCCCCATCAGTGTGGGGCAGTGTGTCCCCTCCTCAGCGTGGGGTGTCCCCATAAGTGTGGGGTGTCCCCTCAGTGTGGGGTGTCCCCTCAGTGGAAGGATTCCCCCTGTGCGTGGGGTGTCCCCAGGGCTCGTGCAGCAGCTGCCACAACACCCCAGCTTAGGCTGAGGCATTTGGTGCCCCTGGAGTGCTTCTCGACCCTTAGCCACGTTTCAGTGCTTTGGTGCTGACTACAGGCAGTGTAAATTTAGGATAGAGGAGTCTGGCCACAGAGATGGAATATTCCGTGGAGATGGAATACTCAAAGGAACGTGGCCACATGGCCACACAGGTCTTGTCAGAATTGAGCTGTAATCTGGTATTTTCCATGCTGAGAGGCCACATGTGTAATTGCTTCATCCTTTTCCTTGGGACAGACATGTGCCAAGTACACTGCTGACCCTAGCACGTAATTTTTTTTCACTAACAAATGAAAATAAGAGGAAAAAGGAGGTATTTCTAAAGGAAACTTTCACTATAAACTTTAAAAATGAAATCCGCTGATTCGGGATAACTGATATGTCCTGCTTCCTTCGAACTGTCACCTCGTGTTACGCACAAGATGTGACCTGTGAGCAGGCACCTCCAGGACAAGGCAGATTACATCTGGTCACGTCAGAGGCTTCAGGAGTCACTGGGAGCCAGGCTAACCCCTGGATGTACCCAAGTCCTCCGGCATTTGTGCAATCGTTACTGGCCCAGCTCCATGCCAAGTGAGAAAATGTGTTTGGAATGATACAAGTTCAAAGCTATTCCAGGCTGCCAGTGCAGAGTGTCTGTCTGGCAATAACAGCACAAATAGATCTTGCTGCTGCTGCTGCTTGGGTCCTTAATGCTGTCCCAGGCTTAGGAGCAGCAAACTGACCTGGGAGAGGGGCTGGGCTCTGCTCTGACTGCCAGTGCCCCCCGCACAAACCCCCCCGTCAGTGCTTCCCTTCCCTCCCAGACCTTATCTCACGGTGGCATTGTGGAGCCTGGGCTGCAGTGGCTGAATGATGGCAGCTCCAAGGCTCTTCAGGCCTTTTTGCTCTGCATCTTTGGGGGAAGCAGAACTGGACCTGCTTCAAACCTTTTTCTTCCCACTATGCCCAGCAGGGCAACAATTTCAGTTGTGTGGGCCAAAATAAAGAACCACTTCCAGCATCGTGGAGTCCACCCAAAGAACACCCATTTCTTGCCCTTTTTGTAATCAGAGGGTTCAGCAACTCTGGCAAGAAGCTGTGAGGGGAAAAGCAGTAACTTGGGTGGGCCAGTCCCGGGCTGTTTCAGGCTGGACTAGCCACAAGTGCCTTGCAGTGTAGGTGAAAAACCAGAGGGAAGCTCAGGCTCACCTGTTCCCAGCAGCTCTCGCTCTCTCAGTTGGAAAACCTCAGTTGGTCAAAATATTATTGTCTTCTTGCCTTTTACCATGGTGAGAGTTCCAGGACCTATTACATAAGGGAAATGGTTATCTCAATGGATAAATGCAAGCTGAGTACACAAGGAACAAAACTCTAGACAAAAATGGAACCAAATATTTATATGATGTGTAGGAACCACAGATACCATATCATATAGATACCATACATATCCTGTGGTGTATAGCACCGTAATTTAACTTGTGTGTGCAGGAGAAAGGCAGATCTCGGAGGCTGGAGACCAAAGTGAGTGTATCTTTCCAGCTGTCTATGAAAAAGGGAAGGTGAGGAATGTACACCATTGAGGTCCGTTTGCTTTTGCTTGTTTCCCAAGGTGATGCTCAGTTAGAGAATTAAAGCCACTCGTTTTTGGGGGAATCAGCCTTCTCCCAGTGCCTATGCTCTCATCCAGAAAAGTTCAGCTCTCAAGGAGGCTTTCAGTAGTTTACAAAATCCATCATGCACTAAGAGCAGCAAACACAACTCTTCCTTCAGGTGAAAGGTTCGATATCCAAGAGGCAAAATGAAAACAGACTGTAAGAGTTTTCAAAGCCTTTGTATGAGGCTGGGAGATGAAAACAGAGTAGTCAGTCACAGGCCTTAAAATGACTTTGAGTAACCCACAGCAGCCGTGACAGTGGAGTTTGGGTTCCTATGGCACTGTTAAAGCTCTTCAGAGCCTTCCAGCTAATGACAATTGAGCTCCACCTCCATAAACCGTGCACCCAGCTGTGATAACTGTGTGTGTGCTCCACATTCAGAGCTGGCTAATGAGGAGTCATGAGCTCCTGGAGGATGCTCCTGCGTGAGTGGATGCCTGGAGAGGAGCAGTCTTTGGAGTGATCTAATTGTGACCTTCCAGTACCTGAAGGGAGCCTGCAAGAAAGACAGACAGAGATGTTTTCCAGAGGCCTGGAGTGACAGGACAAGGGGGAACAGCTTCAAACTGACAGAAAGTAGGTTAGAGACCAGGAAAAAATTGCTCCCTGTAGGGTGCTGAGGCCCTGGCACAGGGTGCCCAGAGCAGCTGTGGCTGCCCCTGGATCCCTGGCAGTGCCCAAGGCCAGGCTGGACATTGGGGCTGGGAGCAGCCTGGGACAGTGGAAGGTGTCCCTGCCCATGGCAGGGGTGGCACTGGAGGGGCTTTAAGGTCCCTTCCAACCCAAACCAGTCTGGGATTCTGTGATTCTGTGAAGTGCGGGAGTCTTTAGGGCAGGGGGAGATCTGCATGGATACAGAATTCAGGCATTTACTCTGCTGACCTCACTCAGCCCAGTACTAATTTTTTATTTATATGTGAAGATGGTATTCAATGCCTAAAGATTTTAATTTCATTAACATACTCCAGGCCAGCATTCTGTGTGGCCATACTCTTATTTCAGGATCTCTGCTCATTATGGAACAAAAATAACACCCTGACATTATCTTTAAAAGCAAATTCTCCATGCCTGTGTAAAAGCAGTTCATAGGAAACCCCCCACATGAAGTCACCTACTATTTATGTGCTGTATATTGGTTACACATAAACACAAGGAATTTACACGTGGATAATGTGTCCAAAGAATGTATCTCATTCTCTGCAGACTTGCTGATGAGTATGACCTCTGATCNGCAAACTGACCTGGGAGAGGGGCTGGGCTCTGCTCTGACTGCCAGTGCCCCCCGCACAAACCCCCCCGTCAGTGCTTCCCTTCCCTCCCAGACCTTATCTCACGGTGGCATTGTGGAGCCTGGGCTGCAGTGGCTGAATGATGGCAGCTCCAAGGCTCTTCAGGCCTTTTTGCTCTGCATCTTTGGGGGAAGCAGAACTGGACCTGCTTCAAACCTTTTTCTTCCCACTATGCCCAGCAGGGCAACAATTTCAGTTGTGTGGGCCAAAATAAAGAACCACTTCCAGCATCGTGGAGTCCACCCAAAGAACACCCATTTCTTGCCCTTTTTGTAATCAGAGGGTTCAGCAACTCTGGCAAGAAGCTGTGAGGGGAAAAGCAGTAACTTGGGTGGGCCAGTCCCGGGCTGTTTCAGGCTGGACTAGCCACAAGTGCCTTGCAGTGTAGGTGAAAAACCAGAGGGAAGCTCAGGCTCACCTGTTCCCAGCAGCTCTCGCTCTCTCAGTTGGAAAACCTCAGTTGGTCAAAATATTATTGTCTTCTTGCCTTTTACCATGGTGAGAGTTCCAGGACCTATTACATAAGGGAAATGGTTATCTCAATGGATAAATGCAAGCTGAGTACACAAGGAACAAAACTCTAGACAAAAATGGAACCAAATATTTATATGATGTGTAGGAACCACAGATACCATATCATATAGATACCATACATATCCTGTGGTGTATAGCACCGTAATTTAACTTGTGTGTGCAGGAGAAAGGCAGATCTCGGAGGCTGGAGACCAAAGTGAGTGTATCTTTCCAGCTGTCTATGAAAAAGGGAAGGTGAGGAATGTACACCATTGAGGTCCGTTTGCTTTTGCTTGTTTCCCAAGGTGATGCTCAGTTAGAGAATTAAAGCCACTCGTTTTTGGGGGAATCAGCCTTCTCCCAGTGCCTATGCTCTCATCCAGAAAAGTTCAGCTCTCAAGGAGGCTTTCAGTAGTTTACAAAATCCATCATGCACTAAGAGCAGCAAACACAACTCTTCCTTCAGGTGAAAGGTTCGATATCCAAGAGGCAAAATGAAAACAGACTGTAAGAGTTTTCAAAGCCTTTGTATGAGGCTGGGAGATGAAAACAGAGTAGTCAGTCACAGGCCTTAAAATGACTTTGAGTAACCCACAGCAGCCGTGACAGTGGAGTTTGGGTTCCTATGGCACTGTTAAAGCTCTTCAGAGCCTTCCAGCTAATGACAATTGAGCTCCACCTCCATAAACCGTGCACCCAGCTGTGATAACTGTGTGTGTGCTCCACATTCAGAGCTGGCTAATGAGGAGTCATGAGCTCCTGGAGGATGCTCCTGCGTGAGTGGATGCCTGGAGAGGAGCAGTCTTTGGAGTGATCTAATTGTGACCTTCCAGTACCTGAAGGGAGCCTGCAAGAAAGACAGACAGAGATGTTTTCCAGAGGCCTGGAGTGACAGGACAAGGGGGAACAGCTTCAAACTGACAGAAAGTAGGTTAGAGACCAGGAAAAAATTGCTCCCTGTAGGGTGGGCAGGCCCTGGCACAGGGTGCCCAGAGCAGCTGTGGCTGCCCCTGGATCCCTGGCAGTGCCCAAGGCCAGGCTGGACATTGGGGCTGGGAGCAGCCTGGGACAGTGGAAGGTGTCCCTGCCCATGGCAGGGGTGGCACTGGAGGGGCTTTAAGGTCCCTTCCAACCCAAACCAGTCTGGGATTCTGTGATTCTGTGAAGTGCGGGAGTCTTTAGGGCAGGGGGAGATCTGCATGGATACAGAATTCAGGCATTTACTCTGCTGACCTCACTCAGCCCAGTACTAATTTTTTATTTATATGTGAAGATGGTATTCAATGCCTAAAGATTTTAATTTCATTAACATACTCCAGGCCAGCATTCTGTGTGGCCATACTCTTATTTCAGGATCTCTGCTCATTATGGAACAAAAATAACACCCTGACATTATCTTTAAAAGCAAATTCTCCATGCCTGTGTAAAAGCAGTTCATAGGAAACCCCCCACATGAAGTCACCTACTATTTATGTGCTGTATATTGGTTACACATAAACACAAGGAATTTACACGTGGATAATGTGTCCAAAGAATGTATCTCATTCTCTGCAGACTTGCTGATGAGTATGACCTCTGATCATAATTAATTTTCCAGGAGGATTTGAAACTGCTATTTAACCCACCTAAGTAATTTCTCATTCTTCCCAAGGCACGTCATTATAAGACTTCCTTCTTAATTATAAATATAGGAAAGGGTGTGAAAAGGACTTGGACATTGATATATATACGGGATTGTATGTTCCCTTCAGGATCATTGTCTTTTCTATCATTAAAAATAAATCCTAACTACTTGTAAACAATTAATTCAATTTCCTTTATTACAGCATAATTTAATTTCTCTTTGCCATGCATTTCCATAACATCATTGTTTTATTCTCTTCATAATGCTGAATGAAGAGATGCTTCCCCCCTCCCCTCAAGGCCTCCTTCTGTTTTCTCTCAGTGGAAATAACACACCACAGACCATCCCCTTGTAAGCAGGAGCACTAGAGGGCTGCTCCATTTCTGCTTTTCAAATCTCTTTTGAAGTTATTATAACCTTCAACCTTGCCATTCTTGTCCATGAACTCAGACTCCAAGAAGTTCCCCAAGTGCTACCACTGGCCTTAAGTGTGGACAGGAAGGCATATCCCACCTGTATTCATGAGAGAAATGTTGTATAGTTTACACCACAGTTACCTGTTCAAGCTACAGATTTTTCTGAGAAATGTTAGTGTTTGAGAAATGTTAGTGTTTGAGAAATTCCTCTGTTGCACTGAAGGGAGGGGGGAAAAAAATGAAACCTCTGTGTTCAGCTCCATCATGTACGGGATGTAAACTTCTCCCAGTGAAAAACGGGTCTGGCTTCAGGAATCCAGGGAGCCAAAGGAGCCCTCTTCCATCTGTCCATGTGTCCATCTGCACCCAAATCTTTCTTTGAGCCTCCCTGCCTCGACAGCTCTTCTCCGGCAGCCACGGCCCAAGCCCTCCGGGCTGGATGTGCTTATTTGCTTAGGAATTATCTCAATTGCCGGCAGGCTGCGAGCGCCGGGCCCTGCGTGCCTTGGCCGCGCTCGGCTCGCAGGGCCATTGTCGCCCGTCACCCTCCGTGCTCTGCGGCTTCCTGGGGAGCGCTCTCCGTGCCTGGGCTGTCCTCAAGAGCCCAGGGGCACACGACACGTAAACACTGAGGAAGCAAGTGGAAAATGCCACTAGGAAGCAGCGGGAGCCAGCTGCTCCCGGGGAAGCTGGGTGTATTGTTGCTGGGATCTTGCCCACTGCCGGCACTTAACCCCGAGCCCAGCCCGGGGCCGTGCGGAGCCGGGGCCCGGGAGCGCTCCTCGGTGCAGCGCTGAACTGACAGCAAAGGCAGATCCCTGCGTGTGCAGGGCCGGGTCTCAGGTGACAGCAGCTGCTCCTTTTTGCCAAAGAATGAGGTGCACATTTCCTCCTGCTGCTGAGACAACTTTCATTCCTTCGGAAAGGGCGCAGACCGCCGTGCGCTCCCGCGAGCGGCTGTGGTGAGCTGCAGCAGCAGCGCCAGCGCTCTCAGCTGATTGCAAAGGGCAGGAAGGGAGTTTTCTCGCAGATGTGGCACTCCAGCACAGGCTGGTGTTCTCTATTTGAGCCGCAGCTCTGTTCCCCTCGCTCACAGAGTGTGTCCATGCACACCAGTGTTACCCCAGGCGCACCCGCGTGCGAGCGCTGCTCCGGGCAGCGATCCATCCCTTCCCACGGGAACCAGTGCTCCTGCAGCCTGTGCTGCTGCGGCACAGCCGTGCAGGGCTGCTCTGCAGGGCTCCCGAGCTCCACAGCCAGCCTGTGCACAGTCTGTGCGCAGTCCTGGGCTCGGCAGGCTGCGCTGTGCCCTCTCCCGAGGGCACAAGGATGAGCAATAGCACCTGGTGTTCCTCGGGAACCCCGCAGCCGGGATGTGTCCCGGGGATCGATCGGTTCAGACCAAGGCTCCGGGAAGGGACACGGTGACTGGAGCTGTGGCTGCATTATCTCACTCTGTGAGACAAGAATGCAGCTGCTTGGGATGATGCTCAGCCAGAAATAATCCAGTATCTGAAAGCAGGAGGAACACCTTTAAATTCCTTATTAACAAAGAAGAGAAACATAGTGAAGCCCAGAACTAGTTCCCTCCCACCCCCAAGAATGGCTTCTCTTTGATTCGAACTGAATAGGAAAATATTGCATCTTTCAGTTGGGTGATTAGGACTGCTGAATCCACTGGCATTTGTTTCTATCTCGCACATCATCTGTCCCCTGCTCCATGTGTCAGCCCAGCAATGTGCACCACAGGTAACGGTGACAATCCCACCGAGGGTTGTCTGAGCTTCTTGGAAGGAGCAATTTTCTGTGCACCCCTCGCACCCTGGGCACGGGGGCACGGAGTGTGTCGGCGCTTCCCGGACGTGAGCGAGACGAGAAGGGGTCAGAGAGGCAGGAAAGAGGTGATATATGGTGATTTATTGAAGAGACACGATGAGCCACCCATGACTCTTACCCAATCCTCATCTGCTGAATGTGAGTGATACCTCCTGGCATTTATTAATCCCCCCGACCCCTTGTAACGTCACTGTTCAGCCTCTGTAGCAAGCAGCCAGGCACTGGGGTGCCTCCCACCCACAGGAAAACACTAATCTCCCCTCAGCCTTCTCCTCCCAAGGCCACAGTCAATGTCTCTCCGGGATTCAGCTGCCAAAGGATGTTCCTGCAAGTCTGCTCACGCCCTGTAACGTTTTTGTCTGTTAGCTAAATATAACACGGGTAATAATTCTACTGACACGAGGTAAATGGCCACAATTTTTCTTTACAGAGTCTCTCCTTGGGATCCTGTATTTTAATCTGGCTTCAAAAAGAGACATTTTTTCAGGTATGTGTTTGGGTGCCATATGGCACCATGCTGTTACATGTTGTTTAAATCAATGTAGGGATGCACTGAACACTTTCACTTTCACGTGAATTGATCTAATTTGTTTAGAAGTGTACCTTTCTAGGTATTTATATCTGGTGCTATCTAGAGCCATATCAGTCATTTGTACTGCAACACAAGCCTAAACATTCTCATGTCTGGAGAGGACTGGAACTCAAGGGAAAAGAATTACTGCTCTGGAATACAAAATGTTTGCATGCAATTAATATAGAACAGATGATGCTGAGAAAACAGTTTAATGAAGTGCTTTTAAATATGACCCTTTGGCAGCTTCGTTTGTACTGTGGCCATAATTCCCTTCTCCTTCTCTTTCTCATGAAGTTAGATTTCAATGTTCAGTGTCTTTAGGCAGCTCCCAACAGCCTGAGTTCCACCCACCAGGCATTCCCACCAGTGTGCAGTGCTGCAACACAGAGTTCTTTTGGCTCAAGGTTGAAAGCAAGGGATGGGGCCATGTTCTCCTAAAGAAGGTGCAATTCAAGAAGTCTTTTCTTAATTCTCCTTTTGCCCCGCTCCAGTCTGACCCGGTATCTTGCAGGTTTCCTCTCTGGGAGCAGCAGATATGCTGCAGGGTGCTCTGTCCCTCAATCAGCTGGTGGCAGCGAGCACGGTGCTGCCCTTTCCTCTCTGCCGGCGGAATCCGACTGAGAGCGCTTCCGGGGATTGATTTCCAGGGCTCTTTATGGTTGGGACTAGTGAGATTTGACAAATTATTTGCTTCCCCCGCTGGCTTTATCAGCAAAGCTGTCCTAGTTTGACTGAGTGCCAAGCTGTTTTTCGTAATCCCAAGTGATGGGAAATGGATCAGAGACATTCTGATTGAATGGGTGAGAAGATCCACCAATGAACTAGGAGACAATAATCAGTGCAGGATCTGGCACTTGCAGAATACTTATGTTTTGTGAAAACTGCACAGATTCTAGGTTTTTAACATTATATTAAAAAACTCAGTGTTCTAATTGTCTGGAGGAACTAATATTAAAGATCAGCACAGCTTTTTGGAATTTTGCAGAATAAAAACAATAATTAAGATTATTATTATCAATTATTGAATCTGATTCAAGATGCCACCAATCTCCCTCTCCATGTCCACTTATGGTAAATGAAGGGAGTAATTTTACAGGTGGTTATAAATAATTTTAGTAATATAATTATTAATTCCCTTTTTTCCTTCCCCTTTTCTGCATCCCTGTGATTAAGCAGAGAATGTTTAAACATTCCCTTTGGAAAAAACTGTGTCATGTGGTGGGACAGGAATGGGAAGCTGGTGCCCTGCTCTCCATTTCTTATTGTGCTTTATATAACCCTGGTTCTGGGCACACCAGAAGTTTATCCAAAACCACAATTGTGTTGGTGTGCAGGTACCGGTGGCATTTCCTAATGGCTCACAGGGATCAATCAAATGTTTTAATGCTCCCAGCTAGAGCCAAATGCTGCCCTCCCTTTACAGGGAGCTGGGTGAGATCACAGAAACTCCCTTTACTGTTTCAGTCCTTCTGCTGACACTGAGAGGAAAACTGAGCTCATGGATTAGTCTTTGGGCCCAGCCAAGGCTTCACCTGGACCAGTTCAGTGTGCCCTTATGGGAAATATTGAATAATTCAGTTGATCAAAGGTGAAATATTCAGAAATAGGGGGTGAAACAAGAACAGATTTTGACCTGTTATAATATTTTTAAATTTTTTTTAGTACTGACCATTGCTGTGGTGTTGAAGGGGCCACGTCTGAACAGCTCCACTCCAGACTGCAAGGTGTACAGAAGTCTGACTCCTTTTGGGATATCTGTTGCCATGCTTCTGTCATTCTTCATGTGTGTGCTTCCTCTCTGGTATTTAATTCCAAAATCAGTCTCACACCAGGTATCCACTGGCTGGGCAAAAATCCTACTGCTGTAAAAGTAATATTCACTAGTGCTTATCAGAACTTTGCAGAAATCCTTACTTTTTTTGTAAGGAGCATGGTCCTGTCCCTGTGTCTTATGCATTCTTTAATAACACCTGGGTGTGGACTCTCCACAAGGAATCAGTTTGGTTTGTGTCCTAAACTGGTTTGGTTTGGGCTCTGGATCTGTTTGGTTTGGGCTCTGGATAGGTTTGGTTTGGGCTCTGGATAGGTTTGGTTTGAGCACTGGATCAGTTTGGTTTGGGCTCTGAATTGGTTTGGTTTGGGCACTGGACCAGTTTGGGCTCTGGATCAGTTTGGTTTGGGCTCTGAATTGGTTTGGTTTGGTTTGGGGACTGGACCAGTTTGGTTTGGGCACTGGACCAGTTTGGGCTCTGGATCAGTTTGGTTTGGGCTCTGAATTGGTTTGGTTTGGGGACTGGACCAGTTTGGTTTGGGCACTGGACCAGTTTGGGCACTGGATCAGTTTGGTTTGGGCTCTGAATTGGTTTGGTTTGGTTTGGGGACTGGACCAGTTTGTTTCGGGGAGGGGATCCGTTTGGTTTGGGCACCAGGACAGACCACGTGCATGTGGAGGCTGTCAATCCCACCTGGAACAGTTCCCATCCCCATCCTGAGGGTTGGTGTGGCCCGAATGCTGCTATTGCAGTTTCTGTTCACGGTGCTGGGTGCTGTGAGCAATAAACTCACCAGCTCCCAGGGAAAGAAACTCCTTTCCACAGCCATTATTCTGCAGAATGAAATGAGTATTCTCCTAGGCTTTGTCAGAGTGAAACAAAGGCGCTGTACAACTGGTGTAGAAACAAAAACCATTCATGTTCTTGCTGTGGATGAGGGAATTTTGCAGGGTTTTTAACCCTCTTCTCAGATGGTAAAATACCCACATGGCAAGGGACAAACTGACATGGACTGCTTCCTGTGCATGTGCTTTTTTCTAATCAGAAGAAATTTGGTATTTTTAGAATTAGAAATTTCCTGGTGTCATAAAGACTTGAAAATACAATTTAGAGGTTTAAAAAATGACTTAAATCACCTAAGTTTATTATTTAGAAACCAAATCACCCTCACAGTAAAGTGAGGGTGGGGAGGCCCTGGCACAGGGTGCCCAGAGAAGCTGTGGCTGCCCCTGGATCCCTTTTCCTGATATCCACCCTAACCCTTCCCTGACCCAGCTTCATGCCATGCGCCTCCAAAATAATAAAGAAAGATTCAATTAAAATCTGTCTTCGATGTAAGGCTTTGAAAATTATACTTGGAAAGTGATTTTGCTTCCTAATGGATTTAATCAGTGTTGAGAAGCATTTATCTCAGGAATTCCGTTTAATTAACAGTTTATTACTTCATCAGATAAAAAAAAAAAAATCTTGTTTTGTTCAATTTTTGCAAATACAGTAATTTCTGCATGTGACCGGTCCTAGTTTTGTACTGTAGCCAGTCGGAGTAACAGGCTAGAATGTTTTGGTTGGTGCATTTCTGTAGCTCTGCCTTGACCTATCTTCCAGTTAACCCCCAGTTAAACCACTGGAGGGCAGGATAGAAACAAAGGAAAGCCCTTTCCAAAACGGGACTCCTCTACCTGGTTCACAGATTGGTGGGTTCAGGACATTTATCTTCAGTTTTCTGCAGCCCCACTTCTACTCGTTGTGATTAAGGCCTTGTACAGCGAAATCCTGGCACGAATAATTAGAAGGGAAGTCCATTTGTTTTGAATAAAAGTCGAAGGTTTTTATTTAGCTTTTTTTTTTTTCTAAGCCTGATGAATAAACCTCCTTGAGCGCTGAGGTTATATCACAGAGTCCTGGAATGGCTTGGGTTGGAAGGGACCTTAAAGGCGATCTCGTCCCAGGCAGGCAGCCCAACCCAGCCCAGCCCAGCCCAGCCCAGCCCAGGCAGGGATGCCACACAGCAGCCCAGTGATGTTGCAAACCATGCAGCAGAGGAAACACTCCCAAATTTAAAACCCAGAAGCATCCCTTGGACAGCAGTGTAAGCACAGGCTTCAGCTGAATGCTGGCATCACAAAGAGCTTTTGGGAGTCAAAAAGAGAAAATAAGATTTTGGAAATCCACTTTTCTTTTTAGAAAATGCATAAACTGGACAGATTAATAATTTCTCTATTTGCATAAATAAACCACTATTGTATATCTTGCTATAAATATCAACCTTTGATGCAATCGTTCCAGTACAGCTGTAGGAACTCCCGTGTCTCAATGTAGTTGGTGGTTTCTCTGTCTTGTTCCAGTTATTTATTAGTTAAAAGTTTAAGGTGCTCTATTGAAGTGATGTCTGTGAGTTGCTGGGAGGCAGGTTTCTGTGGAGGTTTTCGGTTGGTTGGTTTTTTGTTTGGAGTGGTGGGGGGTGTTTGTGGGGTTTATTTATTGGTTTGGGTGTTTTTCTAGGGAACTCTATTCTGCCCAGCAGCAGAGACATGATTGAGAGCACTCAGGGAAGTGTTCCTGGCACTCTGAGTGAATGGTCATGGCACTGCAACCAGCTGGGGGTTAGAGAAATGAATATCCCCAACATCTGTCACGGACCCGCAGCCAGCAGTGACTCGGGGCAGAGCAGCCTTTGAGGAGGATGTGCCGCTCTCAGCAGTGCCGGTGGTGGCGGCAGGAGCAGCGAGGGGAAGGGCTCAGCATTCAGAGAGCGGGGCTGGGGCTGCTGAAGTGCCCCCAACCCACTGGCGTGGCTGCCACTCCCCGGGAAGCACAGGCCAGTCCCCCGCGCCCTGCTCTGCACCACCCCCAGGGATCTCCGCATTTGCTGTGGTACTTTAGAGCTTTTTTTGGGTTCCTTTTAATCCCACAAATGCAGTGCCTTCCCTCATGCAATATAAACCATCCAGCAGACCTACAGCGAGCTGTAGGAAAGCTGTTGATATTCATGTGCAGTGCCTCAGCATCTCCTCAGCAGGCGAGAGAGAGAGAGCAGCTGGAGCCAGCCAGCACAGCTCTGCTACAGGTCCTGCCTCTGTCCCTGTGCCCGCCTTGTTTCAGGGGAAGTAGAAAGAAGCTCAGGCTCAGCTGAGTGAAGTGTTTGGGTAACGAGGAGTCCATCATTTTCCTCTATTGGATTTTTTTTAAAAGGGAGAAAAATGTCTGGACTGGGGAAAATAAGTGGGGTTAGAAGGTGCCCCGGGTGCTGAGTGCTGTAACATCTCTTTAACCAGCACGTACACCAGGGACAAAGCTGATCCCTCTGCTGAGTGCTTCCCGTGGTCTCAGGGAGAGTGAGGCTCGCTCTGACTTCTGGCAGCTTTACAAGACCTTGCCTAATTTATTTCTAGGCAGTGTTTAAAACGTGCTGGTTAAGGTTTGTGAACTGACCTGTTTTACAGTCCCACCTGCTTCCCCACCATGTCTCAGAGCAGTTCACTAACCCAGCGTCTCCCCTGGGATTGTTCCACTGCTTTGGCCCCACTTTGATCTGGGGCTCAGTGCAGGTGAGGTGTCGAGCGGCTGGCAGGGAGGTCAGCCCGAGTGAAAGCGCATCTCCCGTGTCCTCCTGCCTGGCGGTGTTCAGAAAGCGCATCTCCCGTGCCCTCCTGCCTGGCGGTGTTTGTCTCCAGAAAGCGCATCTCCCGTGTCCTCCTGCCTGGCGGTGTTTATCTCCAGAAAGTGCATCTCCCGTGTCCTCCTGCCGGGCGGTGTTTATCTCCAGAAAGCGCATCTCCCGTGCCCTCCTGCCGGGCGGTGTTTGTCTATCTCCAAACAGGAGCGCTCCTTCATGGCCAGGACGGCTCTTACAGCAGCTCTGGATCTGCCGTGCCGAGGAATCCGGAGGCAGATGCCAGCCAAGAGGAGAGCTCGATGAGATGCTGGATAAGGAGATCAGCTGCAGAGACAGCCCAGCTGCCCTGGCTGTCCCGGGGGAGCGCAGGGACCAGCACACATTTCTGCCTCGTTTCCCTCTTTCCCTCACATTCTCATGCCTAACCCTGTGTTAGCAGTTTATGTTTTTGCCTTTCGTTTCACACGAGCTGAAAGCATGTTTCTGTTAGCCAGCTAATTCTGTGCTTCTGGAAATCCTGCTTCCATTCTTAGCAACCTGCCTGCTTTTTACAAATTAAGAATACCAAGGGAGTATAACAATGTGTTTTCCTTGTGGTGAAGACAGCATTTAAAGTACAGAACAGCTATTAAAGACAGTAAAAAATGCAATTTTGATGTTTTCCAATTTTTATTATGGTAGACAGGTAGTTTCATGTTAGAGATAAGCCTATCTGTAAGTGAAATAATTACTCTTTAATTAAGATAATTATAAAAACAGGAATGTAAATACTCAAGGTATAGTATGCCTCAACATTTTTCCTTTCACATTATCCATAAACTTATCTTGCATACCTAAACCCTGTTTTTACTTGATGATTACAACAGCATATGCTGAAAACTGAAAACAGAGTAAGCAATTAAACTGTATGTAGACTGTTAAGTTTAATAGCTGAGAAAGACTTTTTGTTGTCATTTTCCTAATTTCTTCAACATTTATCTTCTTATCTTATTTTCTAAGGAACTGGTGGGATTCTTCCACCAGCCTCTGGTACTGAGCTTATTTCCAGCTAGATTGGGTCAAGGGGCAATGCTTTCTAAGTTCCACCAGGGTTCACAGAAATACCTGGGCAAAGGTAAGAGACCTCCCTAGTACTGGAAAAGGCAGCAGAGGGTGAACTCCTGTTAGAGAAACAGGTCAGAACTGTTCTGAGTGCCCCAGCTGCAGGGAAATCGTGTATTTTGAGACCACAGAGGCACCAACCACGAACCAGCCATCAGGGGCCAATCCAACTGCAGCAGCTCTGCTGCTGGTGGCATTGATTATTTCATCTGTTCTGGTAAGTCACAGCAAAGCATGAATCTCTTCACAGATAAATCCATGAAACACAGAAATGCAACAGCAAATTTGTTACATCATTCTATTCTGACTGAAGACAAATTAAGATAATGACCAGCTCTTTGCAGTCACAGAGCCCATTATTTCTGGACTTGTTTCTGTTCACAGTAGTGAACAGAAGTTATTAGAGAATGATGGCAGTTTTGTGATTTTATTTTATTAGTGTTTGTAATAAAAAAGGAAATCATGCAGCTGGAATCAGTGGTCTAGAGCAATACTCATGTGCCCAAGTGCTGTCTCATCTCTTCATGGAAAGTCCTTTCTCTGATGTGTCTGTGCTGCAGTCCCATGCTGTTCCCTGTTAGTAATAATGATTTTTCTCAGTCAGCTGTTTAATTTTCTTTGTCCCCCTTTATCCAGGTGTGTATGACTCTGCAGAATGTGACATGCATGCTGTAGGAGAGCATTTCCAAATCCTTGGAAGCGGTGTTGCACATTGGTAACGTTCCATTATCACAGTTTGTCTCTGAGCTCTGCCTGTGCTTGTCTCAGACAAATCCAGTGCTGGTGTGGGAGTTGCAGGCTCTGGTGCCAGCACCTCTGTTGTGCACAGAGCTGTAGGAAATCCCTGTGTCTCCTGTGCAAATGAAAGCTCTTGGGCTCTGAGGAAAATGAAACCTGGTAAGGACACAAGGAAGGGAGAAACAAAACCAAAAGCAGCACCTGGATCACTTTGCTGCACCTCCCCTGTTAGGGGGCAGCAGTGGCTGTTTGCTGTGGAATCAGAACATCCTCGGGGGCTTGTAAGACACCAAATGAATCTGGAGAGGATGCTGAGTGCCCTCAGTGCCCACTGGGAAGGGAGACTGTATCAAATCAAGTGGAGATAAGAGCTCTCTATACCTTAAACATCCCCAGTTATCTCATGGCTTGTTCAGACTGGGACACCCAGGGTTAGGTCATGATCAAAGTGTAAATTCCGTGAGCAGAATTGCCACTTGTACAGAATTAGCACTTCTAAACTATTGAGGCAGAGAATCAGTGGGGCATTTATTGCACTTTAACGAGAGTAAAAGGTGTGTCCAAAGCCACTCATTCGATAAAATGCCACTTCCTTCCCTGTTTGGTCTCTAGGAGCTCAGTCCCACTGGGCAGGGCACTAAAGTTCTGCGAAAGGGAGATGCCAACCCTGAGTTCTGCACAGCTCAGAGGATGACTCAAGTCTGCCAGACAACCACTGACCTCAAGGTCTCACTTTCAGCATAGATGGAACAGTAATTTTGGCCACTTCACACAGGTTAGAGATGTAGTCCCTGATACCTGCGAATAAAAGTGTCTCTGATGGATGAGGCAATGACCCAGTGAAGAATTATAATGTCCTTCCTTGGAAAAAAACCCCAATTTGACAGGTGACAGATCTGTGTGTATCAATAATTCCAAACCAGTGCATGGCCACTCTGAGTGCTGTCCAACAGCTCCTGGGGTGGGATTATATCAGTAAAGGCTTCCCTTGACTTCAGGGGTATTTGGATTAAGCTTTAGGACTACATTAACTCTTTTGGTTATTGATATGTTTAATGGAAAATAAAAAAATATTTCTTTAGAAAACCATTCCAGTACTATACTTGGTTGAAGAGAAAATGAGGAAATATTCCACATCTCCAGAGGGTCTGGCTCTGGGAACTTCCCAGTCTGCTTACTGCTGCGGTGAGGGTAGAATGTTCCTGAACAAGTTGTGATGATGAATCCAAAATCATTCTCTGAGGCTTCTGGAGGCTCTTAACTTACTAATTTAATAAGGAAGATGATCAGGTGCCCGTTCATTAGAAGAGCGTTTGGACTCCACAGTAAGCAAGCTCTTCATTGGAGCCAACTGCTCATCCCAGCTTTGTAAAGAGAATGAAAGAAATGGTAGGATCTCAGCTGAGGTGGTGATCTGGAGCTGGTCCTGGCCCAGGAGGGAACACGTCCCTCTGTCAGTGCCCTGCTGCTGCCTTTGCTCTCTGACATTCACGGAATACCACGGCTTGTCAGGACGTGCCCAAGGCAGGAATGAAGGAAGGGGAAATCTTTTCCAGATCAAGATAATCCTCACAAATTTCAGGGGCAGAATTCTTGGAAACCGAGTGCTGGGGCAAAATGGTAACCTAATCATTTTCTGAGAGTTCAAATCAGAGGAGAGAATCTGCCTGCAAAGCACAACATGCAGAGTTTTGAACAATGTCAGTTGTGCACCCTCCTAACCTGTACAACCAGGCAGACAAATGGGGCATCTGTAAAAGCAGACAGCAATTCAAAGTTACTCCAGATTGGTACTGAGCACCAGTTTTTAAAGGAAGCTTAGTGAGGCAGGTCATTCTGGATGCTGTTTGCAGAGCACAGGTATCCCAATTTAACTTTACTGTGTCACTTCATGGGGTTTTTTACTGATACTCTGGACAAAGCAGCCAAATAGAGAATGGTGCCCAAGGAGTGCGGGCTGTGCAGTGCGGCACTTACAGCTCAGTGTCAGGACAGCCAAAATTCCTCTTGGTGAAATTTACCTCTCCTGGTGTCCTTGATGTCCTCTGGGGGTATAAGCCAAAGAGCTTCACATTTTAATGCTCTCGTTAAACCAAAGAATGAGGCTATTTTTTGTGAGGTCTCATTGCTTTGCACTAAATGATCTAAATCAATAAACTTGATGTCTCAGACAGGTATTGTGCCCAGGGCATTCTTCTTGATCATTTTAGGGCTTGTTAAAGGAGTAGTTTCTTAAAAGAAACACCTTTTATTGAATGAAAGAAAACCAATTGTCCCCATCAGACAGCTCCTAGGCTGGCCATCAATGCCCTTGCTCCTGTTCTCTCCTCTGGGGACACTTTGGTACATCTTGTGTCAATGCAATTGGCTCTGTGACAGGGCAGCCACCTTAACCCTTTGCAGCAGGTTCACTTTCAGTTCAACAGGATAATGGATCAGCAAGGGTACAGTCTGGAATTTGCCTGAAAGGAAAAAGGATTAAAGAAACCTGGGCGGATGTGTTGGACTGTAGCTTCTTTCCTGGAACTTCTTTGTAATATTTGTGGTGCTGATGTGATTGGTATCGAGCTGCTGCAGGGTTACCTTTAAGCAGAACACCAAAATGGCCCAGGAACTCACTTTCTAACAGCCTGGTTGGGATAATTTATTTTCCTTCAGTTGAACATCTCCCCAGGTGTTGGTGGTAAATGTACAGAACCCCCGTTCCTAGATCGGTTTGTGTTTCTTCTTCCGGTTTTCATCTGGAATTTATCCTATGACACTGGGCTCAGTTTTATGGTCCTTCACTGCGTATTCTCCACAGTAAATAGGGAGAATGCCAACCTGGGTGCACACCTGGTCATATCTGATACCCAGTGCATAGCTGGAATAGATTCTGGTCACCATGTGTTACTTACCATGGTGTTTACCAAATGCATGACCTCTAACAGGGATTTTGTGATGTGGGGTCTTGGATTCTGTTCCCTCAGGAGTCCTGGTTCCCCTTGTGGGGCTGTGCAAGTTGTTTTCCTCTATATGCTTTAATTTTCTTGTTTGTAAACTGGGATCCATATAAATCTCCTTTATAAAGCTGTTATTGCACAAGTTGTCAGCAACAGTCACATCCAGCAGAATGAAACCCTGACTGCCAATTTCTGTCAAACCCCTCCGTGTTGTATTTGTGGGATAATGCTTTGTCCTTGTATCTTTTGCAACAGCACAGGAGATGAGAGTCAGATTTCGCCCTACATGGGCGAGAACTCCTTGGGCCAGGAAACACTGGGAGCTGATAAACGCAAGGAAATGCTTCGAATTTCCTTATCAGAGGAGTGGCAGCGCCTTTGTCTGTCTGAGCAGGGTGGGGCCCTGCTGATGTCGGAGTGTCTTTGTCTGTCCGAGCATCCAGGTGCCACGGGAGGGATGGCAGAGCCGGGCAGGGCTCGGGGCCGCGTTCTCCGCTTGGTGCGGTCCCTGGAGAGCCGGAGCGGCTCCCTGCGCTGTGTGAGCGCTGCAGGGCCGGGCAGAGCCGGGCAGAGCTGGGCAGAGCCGTGCCCGGCTCCCGCTGCAGGGCAGCAGCGCTGGCAGGGCTGGCAGCCGGCTCCAAGCACCGAGGGGGGATCGGGGAGCCACGCCAAGAGGCAAACATTGATTAACGGGCCTGAGAGTTAATCCGGGCTTTTTGTGCCCGGTTGGGAAAGTATTCAAATGGTATCCCCTGTAGGTTGTGTGTTTAATAGGATGGTAGGAAATACCTGCAATGTAAAACGAAGTTTAAGGATGCAATAATCAGTAAATCGGTGTGTTCTGCAGCTGTTATGTAATCCCTTAAATCCACACGGATTTACACTTCGCAATTCACATGGCTGCATTGGATCCATAGTTTCGTGCATCTTGGTGGAGGAATGCTATGATTTGCTGAAAGATAGAACTGGGAAACAATTGCTGTCCCCATGCCCTTTCTGAACTCCAGAGATTAAGGAGGATTAGGATTGACCACAAAGGAAACCAGTACCAAGTTCCCAGTGGAACAACACTCACAAAATGGTTTCACTGCCCTGGGCTTTTGTGAAGGTCTTTTGCACCTTGAGGGGAGTTCAAGATCACTTTTATATGAGCACTGACCAGTCAAGCCTTAACTAACCCCACGAAAGTAACGCAGAAGTAATAAAAAGTCTCCATTGTTCATCTTTCTGCCTCTCCCACCACACTGCTGAGGACATTTCCATCTTCTTGGCTAATTAGTCTTGAATTTTGTTGTTTTAAGATATCCTATTGTTTTTATTTTATAAAAAAAATAATTATTGGGATTCTTTTACTGTTTCAATGTCTGTCATGTGTTACTCCAGTAAATAACTTAAAAAAAAAATCAAATATTGATTTATATGTTTGGCTTCCCTTTGTTCTATACAAGAGCAATGATTTCACTTAGCTATTATGATGGATAAAACTTCAGAGATAATTAAATACATTAAATCCCTAAGGGAAGGCTTACTTCAGGTCTGAACTATTCAGACTTAAAAGCATTTGGAAAGTGTTAAACCCTCTATCGTTTCAATATTGTGACAGAACCCCCAGCAGGCCCTCACAGAGCAGATGCAGTGCAAGGAACTGGTGTGAGTTAAGGGCATTTTCCTGTATTCTGACAAAACCAGCAGCAGAGCATGGCTGCTGTGCATTTTATGCAAACCTTTAATAAATCCACGGTAGCTGAATAAGAACTTGGACTTTGTTCACTTATTTTAAAATGATGTGCAGCTGTGGCCAGGTGCTGAGAGCCTTGTTTGCTCCTAGCAGTGGAGCTGCCACGTTTGGCACTGCTGGGCTAAGCCTGGTGAATCCTCTCGATGTGTCTGTCCCTGCCTTTCTTTTTCCCAGCCATTCCTTTTCCTGGGCAAGAACAGGGAAAATGTTTAACTTTGCCATCCTACTGGATGTATTCCCCATCCCTGGCAGTGTCCAAGGCCAGGCTGGACAGGGCTTGGAGCAGCCTGGGACAGTGGAAGGTGTCCCTGCCATGGCGGGGGGGAATGAGAAGAGCTTTCATGTCCCTTGCAACCCAAAGCATTCCAGGATTCTCTGATAACAAGTTGATACTTCAAGACTTGATAGATATTCAGGGTTATTAGCAGTGTATTATATTAGCAGTGTATTTAGCACACAACTGCAGAGGGCATCAGGTGTCTCCTGCCTCTCCCACATTTGTTCTGGAGTGATTTAGGACTTGCTGTTCGTATTAATGCAATTGTCAACTTGTCACCTGAGGTAGTCAGGAGACACGGAGCCAAGGAATCCCAGCTAGGGAACTCTAGGAAATCATTACCTGTAGTGAACTGAACTATGAATTATTTTTAAATGAAAACATGAGGTTTCACGTTTCTTTACATGTAAAAATGTATTTTTCAACTCCAGGTGAAAATTTGGAATAAGAGGCAAAGCATGAAATTTCCTGAAAAGGGCAAAAATTCAGACACATAAAATATTAACATTCCACACAAAAATGGATTGTACATGCACGCTGCAATAGAGAAGGTGGGCATGTGTCCACGTGTGAGAGGTGTAAACATTCCCTGGGTCCTGCAGTAGGACCAGGCCCCGGGGCTCTCTCTAGGGTTGGAGTCCCTGCCAGCAGAGCCACATCCAGCCAGGGATGACCTCCTGCCCAATTTCTGCGGGCTGTGTTGATCCAGCAGCCCTGGAGGAACAGGGGGAGCCCAGGTTTGGCTCCAGGCTGGGATGGTCACAGGCTGCCGTCCCACCTGGTGCTGGCTGGACGTGGCTCTGGGGACACCTTTTGGCCACACATTTCAAGCCAGATGAGCTGAACCCACACATTTCAAGTTCACAATAGCTGGTTTTGCATCTGACCAAATACAGGGAACAGCACAGGTGGAGAATGTTATGCTGGCCCTTCAATTTTTTTGGCTAAGGTATAAGACTAGAGCCCCCTCCCCCCCAAAAAAAAAAAAAGAAAAATAAGATTGTCAAAGCTTTTATTTTACTTTTTATTTCACAAGCACAGCAAGTGCCCATGCAGACGAGATTGGTCCAGGAGGACCCAACCTATTTTATCTCTCTTTTGACAACATATCTTGACAGCCACTGGTCTGAGCCAACCATTAACCATCCCAGAGCAGCCCTGCAGCTCCCTGCCTGCTCAGCAGGGTTATGGGACAGTGCCAGCCCGTGCCAGCAGCCAGGGCAATCCTTGCAGACCCCGTGTCAGCAGCCCAGCCAGCAGGGAAGGCATTAGCATTCTGTAGGCAGAACATGTGAATCAGAAGATTTATTAGCTGGAGAATGAATCCAGTAGATGATAATGTGGGAGACTTGGCATCCTCTGTCTTACCTGCTTCATGAATAAAATTCAGTATTTGTATGTTTAATGAAAAAAGGAACCTCTTAATATTAAAAGGGTTAATCCTTAACTCATTTCTCTTTCACAGACAAGAAATATTTTCTGTAAGTCATAAATAACACATTTTAATAAACTGAGACTTTGATTACTTCATGCAGTCCGACTTGCATTGTAATTTTGCAGAGACTCTTTGACACCGTTCCAACACCCAGTTTCTGTTGTGCATATTAAAAGTTCTACATATTTCAGACGTGTACAGGTCTTCATGGTCTACTAGTGAACAGTGTTATTACTGAAAATAAGTTTGACCTTCTAGAGAAATAATTGACTTTTAACGGAAAGTGATTTTATTTTTAAAAAAAACCTCATTGTTTTCATGATTTACCTTTAATTTATGTTCCCGTACTACACAGTCATTTTTCTCAAACTGCACTAATTTTGTAGTTCAAACAAGGCTTCCATTTCACCCTTGAGCCAGGATCCCTGATTTTTCTTTCAACTGGAAGTGCACAAGCTGAATTTTTGGAATCGGTTCAAGGTCAAATTCAGTTCCTTGGAGTTTTGTCTTGAATGTGAACTTCAACAAGGAATGAGAAAATGTAACTTTTCCTTAGTGACAAATACTAGCCAACAAGCTGGTGGTGGCATTAAAAGAGCAAGAGGGCTCCTGCTGGCGTGTGCTTCAGCGCTGGAAGGAGCTTTAACTGTTTGAAAAGGCTGGAAATTAATTCAAGCAGCATCTGGTTTGCCCTCTCTAATTTACTTGCATTGATTATATCCCTACAACGAGCATTTGGTAGAGAACATTTTTAACGTGGTTCCCTCCCTGACGCCCAGAAAAAGGAGTAAGGAATGAATATAGTTACTTGTGGGTTCAGCAGGTGCGTGTTGAATTGCTTGAAATTCTGAGTTTATTTCCATACTGGGGAAAAATGTGCCTTATGCACGTGGAGAATTGTTTCTCTATCTAATTAGGTGTGCAAGAATCCCTGGTTATAAAGCACTGTGTGTAATTAAGTAAGCTGTTGCAGAAGGTTGAAACTGCCCAGTGCTGCAAACGAGTCAGGAGTGACTCCAGGTTTGGGGACACCATCTCTTTATTCGTGTGCAATGATGAGGGTCAGAAACCACTGACAGGTGCTCACTCTGAAGTGTCAGAGCTTCCAGTCTGCTCCCTCAGCAAATGTCTGTGTAGCTGAGCCAGTGCCACGGCTGTCCTCAGGAGAGCTTCTGCCAGCGTTTCTGGAGAGCTGAAAGGCTTCTGGGGCAGCCTTTTCACCAACACAAGAGATTGCATAGAAGAAATATGTTTTCCCTCACATTATGGAAGTGATTCAGCTGTTAACTAGCTGAAAATGGGCAAAAAAAAAATTTATAGACAACCATTCACCAACCCTCAGCTTCTGCAGAAAACAGTTGGAGCAGTCCTGAGCAAAAGATGAGACCCTGGGCCGTGTTTCAGCTGGATGAGCTCCTTTCAGAAAGCCTGAGTTATTTTCTCTGTTCACAGCCACATATTAAGAACCTTTCCCCGTATCTCCAGCATTTCACTGTCTTTTCAGTTAATTAGATGACACCAAGAAACTTTGCATTTGTGTTGTTGGGGGTTTCTTGTGGCCTGGAACATCTTCCACAGAGGTGAGCTGCTCTCCCTCCCGTGGACAGCACTTTCCTGCTGTGTGAAGAGGCAGCAGGACTCACTCTGTTTCCCAGAGCACATCTGGCAGTGGCTGCAGCCGGGGCTGAAACAGCAGCTCAGGGCTGGTCTGGCACCACTGAGCCACTGCTGGGACAGGGAACTTCTGCAGGGTCCTCGTTAAAACCATCCATTGCTGCTGGGACTGCAGCCGTGCTTGGCTGTCTCTGGAATTCCTTTGTTCAGAGCTGACTGTTCATCTTTAACCCTGGTTATTTATGGTTTACCTGATTTTGGCTGAGCTGAGTTCAGGGCTGAGTAATTTTCCAGCGACTTTGTACATGATGAACACTTCACTAAACTTGCTACCAATGCCTTTGATCAATGTTCTCTTATAAAACTAATTATTCAAAGCAAAACAGGCTGCTGATGTAGTTCTTAGCTCTCTTTTGAACTGCCAGGCTGCTGGTGGATAGCGTTTATGTTCTAATTGTAAATGATAATGGTATTTATTGCTCCTTCCAGTTGCTTTTTCTGAAGGGTCTGCTGTAACTTGGGGTTTCTCTTAACTTACCCAGACATTCACTTCACCCAGAGGTGTTTCTCACTTGTGCAGAGTCAGTGAAATAGCTCCTGCACAGCAGCATAAAGGGGGTTCAGGGCTTTGTACATGATGAACTCTTGACTAAACTTGCTGCCAATGCCATTTTAGCCATGGGAGTGCCAGGGGTGATGCTGCTCTGGGACTGTCACCGGGCCTTCAACACCTACTCCTGCACGCATCTGTTGGGGGTTTGCTCTGCTCTTCCTAGGACTACACAGAAGTGATTAAAGGACATTACCAGGCTTCTTGCTCACACAAAGGAACGGTGGCCTCCTTTGTTCCTCATCCAAGGCAGACCCTTGGTGCCTGCTCAGATCTGTTTCCATCGTCTCTCCTGTGTGTGCAGTGAGTCCTTCTGGTCTGGCACCAAATGCTTCCAGGAGATGCTCGAGCTCGGGGTTCGGCTGCCTGGCTCCGGTACCAGGTTTGCAGTCTCTGCCCTTTCCATGGAGAGCAGCCCAGGAGTTTCCTTTAACCCGGGGACTCAGTCTGGGTCTGACACCCTCTGGGAAGGCAGTACAGGCATGGCTGCACCCTGTTTTTCTCATTCTCATATCCCTCACACTGGAATAAAATTTTCCCTTGGCTCCAATGGAATCACTTCTTATTAACGCCAGTACAAATAAGGGTAGGAGCTGGTCTGCAAATGTTGAATTATTCATTGTGTCTTCAGCAGGGCTTTCTAAGATACCCAGTATCTTTGATCTATGACATCACTGGTTGTGAAAGCCAAGAGGAGACATTCTACAACTGAAATGTAAATTCCCAGATATGACCTGAAACGTAAATTCCAGTAATATTCCTCCTCCAGGTAATCTCTTATTTCATATAAACCCAGCTTAACAAATATTCACCACCCCCACTGCAGACAGCTTTGTGCAATTTAAAAGCAGTGATGCACAACTAATTGCTGCTGCATTGTGCTCGGTTATAGCAGCAGTGAATGATTTCCAAAAGTTGATTATTCTTGGATGAATGATCTTCTTACCTCTGGTACATCCAGGATTTGCTCTTGCTGCTGTGATAGACAGCTAACCACATGTTCTGCCTCAGTGGAACATCAGTGTGTGGTGGTGAAATCCATTTCATGCCTTGCAGTGGGTGTGTTCTCTGATGGGTTTTGACACTGATGTTTTATGGTGTACACAATCACCAGGCCACACTTGGAAGAGAGAGGGCTAAAATGGAATTAATACCTCTAAATTTGATCCAAAGTCTTCAAAGAGTTTCCAAAAAAAGAATTATGCACGCTAGCAGGAGACAGTGTTTGCAGATGTAATACTTTTACTCTTTTCAGTTGTAGAATATGCAAAAAATAAACACCACCCCGTGCATTCTTCATGGCAGGCAGGGAACATCAGTGGGCTTCTCAGAAGGCTGAAAGTAGCCCTGAGTGCTCAAACCAATGTGACTGTCAGCACATCGGTCTGCAGGCTGCTCAGCAGGGTCATCTACAAGCTGTTCAGAAAATATCAGTTCATACAGAGACTTTAAACTGTCTATTTTAATTAACTGAACCTTTTGCATTCAAAGCCACTCACTGATATGGAGACCAGCTCTCAATGTCCAACCCTCAGTGCTGGAAGAAAGAGGAGGGAAATTATTAAAGAAGTTTAAATGAGTAGAAGCTCAAACTGGTATTTCTGAAATAGTTTAACAGGGTGCCCAGAGAATCCGTGGCTGCCCCGTCCCTGGAAGTGCCCAAGGCCAGGCTGTACTTTGTGCAGACACCCAGGTGTCTAAACAGTGTCATAAAATGGCACCACGTTCCACTCCTGGTGGAAATCCAAGTGATTGAGCTCCTCCAGTCTCAATTCATGTTTGTAAAGCAGGTTAACAAATTGTGGAGAAGTTAGACCAGGGTGTATTGTTATCCATTAGGGCTGGAACCTGCCAAGACCAGATCCTGATGTGATTACTGAGACAAAAGTATCACTGAAGGTCTGGAGTTTTGCCCAAATTAGGAGTCCGGTGCTCAGTCCTTGGTCTTTTATGTCATCAGAATCATAATGAGGTTATTTGTTAATGTTCTCAGCTAAATAGTATCTAACAAGAAATTGTCACATTTGTTTGACAGAACAAAATATGTTTTCATGTGAAATCTGTTCTTCAAAATTCCAAGCCCTGTTTACACCCAGGAAATTGCTTCATTTGTAGCAATTTCCTTTTCTTTAATTCCATTTCCAATTCCCATTATGAAACTCCCAGGCATGTAGTATGGCCCAATAAATAGGTGGAGTAGGACCAGAAAGGAGGAAATACCTGCCCTTTTGTACATTTTACTCCCATTTAGAGAAGGAAAATAAGAGAGACATATACAGAAATTCCAAATGTAAGCAGTTACAATAATTAGCAGCAAGATTAGCACTTGATTAACACTTTTTTGATTTTTTCCATATCCCCCTTTGCAGCCAGACATAAGTGGAATATTGCAGCTGACGTACTAACAGCCCTTTTGTGAAAATTCCAGTGCAGATTATGCAGCTACGCCCCTGAGCCCTGCTCCCGGCAGAGGTGGATATCACCCTTCCCAGCTCGCAGGGGGGGAGGCTGCAGAATATCCCTCAAAGCCGTGCTCAGAACCAGCCACAGAGCCTCAGTGAGTGTGAGCCAGCTGGATCCACCCCGCTCTGCTCTCTTTGCCCACTTCCCAGCAGAAATGTCCCGAGCTGGGCTGGGGGAGGCAGTTCTGTGTGTTGAGCTGTGGTTCTCCAGCCCTCGCTCTGGTGGGACCCCGCTGGTGTTGGCTTCACCTCCTTCCCTGCGTCCCAGGGTGCTGCCCTCCTCCCTGTGCTCCTGCCCTGTGCGGGTTCCCAGTGACTGAAAGCCAGGCAGGGCTGTCCGAGCGCTGCCCTGGCTGTGCCTGGCGTGGGGTGACATTTGTGCCATCAGCACGAGGGCCAGCAGCGGTGACAAGGTGGCAGCAAACAGCATTGCTGGGCAGGGAGGAGCAGATGTTTGACACGGGACAGGCACTGGCATGGAAGTGTAAGAGCCAGAACAAACACAAGAAAAGAGAGGCTGGTATATATTTTTCTTCCTTGATAACAGAACTGACTTAACAGAGAGGGGAATCAGAATGCCAGGAATTGCCTCCCTAAACCCAGCAGTGTAAGGCAGTGGCACGATAGCTCACCTCTCCCATGCTCTAGAGCTCTTTCCCATCTCCAGCCACTCCTGAACAAGACTCCAGCTTCCCTTGTCCTTAGGAAAGGCTCCCGTTGCTGTGGACAAATGCCCTCTCCTGCAATGTCACGGGGAGTGCCACGGCCACACTGGTGACAGGGTGTGTGGCTCTGCAGCTTCCTACAAATAAGGGAGATACGATTGCAAATCCGAATGTGCTGAGGGAACAGGAACCTCTTCTCACTGCCATATCTTCTTCAATGTGTTTCCTTCTCAGCCTTCTCCATCTGCCCAGCAGCTTCCCCGCAGCCCCCGCTGCAATCAGAAGGGTGTTTTCCCATGGAGATCTCCTAGCAACTGCTGTTGGGTGAGGTCTGAGGTGGATCCTGCTCTGAAGCACTGATGCAAACAGCTCAGTTCTGCTCAGCATCATAAACTTGACACAGTGTTTGCAGTGGAATTGGGAAAAAAAAATTAAAGCCCAGTTACTGAGTGAGAGCCTTACAGAAGAGCAGTGAGTTAAGAAATGACTCTTCAACCCACAGTGTTTCCCATGAAGATTTCCTAAATAGAGGTGACTAAGTCCAGCTCCTGCATGTAGAAAATACAAGTGTTCTTCCATGCTTCTGGAAATTCACATAATCAGTGTCAAATCCCGGGACACTCTCGGACGTTGACTGGAGAGCTGGGACTTCAGTCACTGGTTTCTGTAGCTGATTTTTTTTGCAAGGTTTGTGCACCAGAATGTGGTGACATTCCAGCTTCACCAGCTGTGCTCCAAGCCCTGCTTCTTTTTGTGGGAAAATCAGCCAAACCATGTATTTTACATTACTTTATGTTCCTATTTTTCTTTGTGAAGCAAAAGTTTCAAAAAAACCCAAACCAAACCAAAACAAAACAAAACAAAGCAAAAAACAAGAAGAGAAAAGGCAAAACTCCCACAAAAACACAAAACCTGAAGCATTTTTACTTTGAAAATACCAAAGAATCGTGACTGGGGTACAAAATACAGTAGAATTTTAGCATTGTCAAACTCTGAGAGATGATCTGTCTGATCAGGGTCACACACCTGAGATTACCTCGATTTAGAGACACCAGGAATTTAGATACTTTAATACAAGAAACCAATGCAGCCAAGGGTGTATCTGGCTTTCTTTAAGGCCTTATTTGGTAGAAAACAGAGTGGGCAGGGAGGCAATTCAAACTGCTGAGGCTGTTTGTTTCACTGTTCCTGCTGGCTCTCGTCTTCTCTCTGCTCCAGCAGCCTCCTCTTCTCTCGAGCTCTGGCCTTGCCTCCGACTCAGCAGTGCCGAGTGCTTGCAGTGTTGATGCTGAGCACCACGGGGCAGTCAGGTCTGGGGAGCCCTGCAGTGGCCCGTGATCAGCACCTTGATGTGTCGGTGCTGCCCCTGATAAACGCAGGCTCTGCCTCACAAAGCTGCTGGGTGCTGGCACTCCCACCCACCTTCCTGTGCTCTGGTGTTCACGGCACACTGGGAGGGCAGGGACTTCATCAGGTGTTGTTCTGCATCAGTTGCTCCTGAAGAAGGTTATCAGTCTCTGCAGACATCCTTGCTCCATCTTTAAGGTCGTACAGATAGTTACAAAACATTTTATGAGGTAGAGATCTGTACTGTTTTTAATCTGCCTCTTGTATGTGTTATACAGACATGAAAGATTTGTTGTTTTAAAAGGGCTTTGAGTGGAAAGCAGGACCAGATTAAAAGGAAAACAGCAATCACAAAACTG
Organism: Ifrita kowaldi; assembly: GCA_013398055.1. Lineage (NCBI taxonomy): Eukaryota > Metazoa > Chordata > Aves > Passeriformes > Cinclosomatidae > Ifrita > Ifrita kowaldi. The sequence continues at coordinate 148,253 of VZRS01008082.1, forward strand.
CTCCACTGGGATTAATTGGGCAACTTTCTTAACTGATCTCAATATAGACTTGAGGAAAACCCAGTGAAACCAGTGTAAGTCCTTTACTGTCTCAGATAAGCCTTGAATTAGGCTGCAGCCTTCTCTCCTGTGCCATATAGAAATCAGTCCCAGCATTTCCCCTGTCGCACTTCTGCACCAGCCAGACAAGTTGTTCCACCTGGTTAAATCTGTGTCGTGTGTTTCATGAGTAATGTAAAAGATCCTTACTGCTGTTCTAAAAATACAGGGTACTCAACAATCTTAATCCAACAGTGCAAGACAACACAGGTCTCTTTCATTAGTGGATTGTGGTAGGTATTGCTGAATCTAGTTCAAACAATTACTATTCAATTTTGTATCTGCAGGCAGTGTAATAAACTGGAATATAGTTTTCACTCTGATCAGTCACATGAGAAGTATCTCCTTACTGCTGCATACCCTTAAGCATCCTCATTCATCCATATGTGCATTCTGGCAAGTGCTGCATCCTCTCCACCATCGTGCTGTGCACAGACTCCAGCCAGGGCTGGTTGTTTTGGGAGTTTGGCAGCCCCTTCTCAAAGTGCCACTGAAGGTGCACCCAAAGCCAGACGCTGAGCCCACATTCTGAGGCTGATGAACTGGATCAGAGCATCCAGCCTGGACTGTGGTGATGGGAGCAGTTTTGTTGGTTCTTAATCTTCAAAATTTGGGGGTTTGTTGTTGTTTTGGTTTGGTGTTTTTGAGAATAGTTCCATGAGGAATAGAAGGAAGTGGTGAAAGTAAAGAATTACTAAACCCTTCACAAAACAGGTTTATATTCTTGGTCCCAATTAATGTTCAGACATGTTTTTTTCTTCTAAATATTTCGCCTTGTGCAGAAAATGCAGCATAAGCTGCCACAGATGAAGATGGGGGCCTTTTCTGAAGCCACAACACTGCTGCATGTTGTAGTTGGTCATAGTTTATTTTTAAAAGAGCATCTGGACAAAGTGAGGTCAAGGAACTTGTGTTAATGTGAGTCAAAAAATGAGAGGGAAGAAGTCTGCTAAATGAAGAATTTCAAGGTTTGCATACTTCCCAAAAAATTAAGTTCTTGATGAAATTTTGTTGCATTCCTAGATGAGCTCTGCTCCATTTCATCATGTAGGGATCAATCCAGTACGAAGCATGGCATGGAAGTGCAGGGGAGTGTGAGAGGTGATGGGCAGGCTGAAAGAGCAAAGGAAGCTCAGATCTGGCCTGTGGACGAAGATGTGTCACTTCATGCAAAGGAGGCATTGACTGCTGTGGGTCAGCTCTGACTTCTGCCTGGACAAAAGGAGGCTGCAGCTTACAGGAGTGGGAAGGATCTGTTTGTAGATCTCAGGGAGTAGAAGATTATCTTCATTAATTCTGCGTGTGAATGTAAAATTAAATAAGGCCAATGAATCACGTAAAAGAAACTATTTTTAAAGCTCAGGAAAACAAAACTGGATGAATTTCTATTGAATATTGTGTCAGGTGATGTAGTGTGGCTCAGGAAAGCGTGTGCATGTAGCAAGTTAGCACACATGCTCACAGGAGCTCCCTTCCCAGAGCTAATGCTGGTTCAGGGGCAGGTAATAAACAATGAGTGCAGGCAGGCTCCAGAATAGATGTTCCTAATTAGCTTTTTTCTGTTTTTTATGTCTGAGCTGTGAAAATTGGCTGCAGCACTCCCTGTGATTATACCTTTGCCTGCTACAAATTTTGCTGATGTTTGGTTGAGGGAGAAACAGCAATTACGCAACCTGCAGGTGCTGTGATAGCACTCCAAGGTGTGTTGATGAAGTAAACAGCCCTGCAGGATCAATTTCCCCGTGTTTCAAAGCAGAGCATGTATTCTGTAAATGTGCTGATGCTGAAAGATGTGTCTCTTCACATGCCCACGTCCCGGTGCCAAACAGCCACAGAGAACTCCAGGAAAGGACTGACCTTGTTACATTTCTTGGGCTCTGATGTGTCATGCGAAGGTAAGCAAACATCATGTCTTGGTGTGAAAAGGGCTCAGTGTTCCTCACCAGGGCGAGGATTTAGGCTGTTGATAAGGAGAACACGAAGAATTCTCATTAATGCTTTATCTGTTACAAAAGAGAATGCAGCATGGGGATGGGAAGGTAAGGACATCCTCTGTGCTGCTTCTGCTTTGCCTTCTTAAAAGGCAGAGAATGCAGAGGCATTTCAGGTCCACAGGTGCTTTTTAAATCTCACACTGACTGCCACGTACTTGTGTGGAATACTTGCATAGTGAAATATCCCCTCCCTACAGAAAATTCATCTCTGCTTTATCAAATGTGACCCGAAGAGGACACAAGGCTGCCTCCCCACAGGATCCCAGAATGGTTTGGGTGGGAAGGGACCTTACAGACCACCTAGTTCCAACCCCCTGCCATGGGCAGGGACATCTTCCACTTGTCTTGTTCTTGCTGCGTCGCCTCAATAACTCCTGATCTCTTCCTTTATAATGCAGGCTCTGCTGTTATGTCTCTCCCATCTCAGACACGTTGCTGTCACACACCTCTCTAGATCTTCAGCAATTTCCTGTGCCTGTAAGAATTTCCACTTCTTGATCATACTGTTTTGTATCTTCTCTCTGGTGTCTAAAACGCTTCAGTCTTCTGCCAGTTAACGAGTGTAAACCGAATTTAAAACAGCTGAATCTAGCTTCAAGACAACTAGATACATTTTGTGGGGGGAAAACTAATTGGAGGATGAATGAGAAAATCCCTTCTAACATTTTCACTCGGAACACTGAAGGGTAATTCTGTAACTTAGTTGTATCTCAGCCTTGGTTTTACCTCTGTTAAATTTAGGTCTCTAAAGTCTCCAGCACACATTTTCTCCCAAAATTCTGCTGGTATTTGCAGGAAAATTGTACCACAAGGACATTATGAACTGCACAATGGCAGATTTCTTTGGGCAGGGGGAGATGCAGAGAGAAATCTGCAGCTGGAGGGATGGGACACGCACAAACCCCAAACACACAGAAACCCCAAACACACACACCCAGAGACCCACCCCAAAGAAACCCCAAGCAAACTCTCCTCTTCAGATGGAGAGGGAGCTCTTCAGGAGGCTTTTTGTAGGAAACATAGACTAAAAAGTGTTGTGCAAGCCCAGGGCCTGGCACAGAACTGGCTTTTACGTAAATTGAATAGGAGGGCTGGGGAAGGTGGGGCCAGGCAAGCCCGGGGCCAGGCAGGAGTGACAAGGAACCTTTCTACAAAGGAACTGGAGGGCTTTCGACTGGAATGGCTTTGAGAGGATAATGTAGGTGCCTTTGGAAAGAAATGGTGGCTGTATTTACTCACCATCCCAAGCTGGCACTTGTTCTTGTGGAGGGTGGAAGGTATTCCCCTTTCTGCTGGCATTGTCAACGTGAAAAACACTGAGCTCCACTTGTGGGCGTGGAAGAATATAAACCAGGGGAAAATGGTGGGTTACTCCTTGGTTAACTGTGCAAAGCTGAGGAAAATGAGTGGCTGTTTGTTCACCAGGCTTTCCCTCTAGGAGTGGGGAATGTCTCTGGAGGTGACCTGGCTGCCGTGGGCAGCACGGTCTGGCAGCTGCCTTTGGATGGGAATTCATTTGATTTGCAGTGCTGGATGCAGCACATCTGTATGGCAGCCTCACTCCAGTGAATCTCTGCAATTACAGCTCAGTGGAAAAGAAAGACTCCGGCTTGGCAAACACACCACAGGTACCATGAGATACTTCTGATTAACGTGGGTTTGCCATCTCTGCCCCACCATCTGCTACCCAAGCACAGAAAACTTGGAGTGTTGCTGCTGCTGCCTCTAAGCTTCCAGCCAGGATCCAGGCTTTAGTGGAATATTTACTACACAAACCAGTAAGATCTTGCTCTCAAGCCATTGATGATCATTCCCAAGATGAAATTTGTCGTTTGCTGGTTTCCCTTTCCCTGTTTTGTCTCCTTGCCTCGTAGGAGGTGGGCAGCTAAGCTGGGCTCAGAACAGTGCTCCAGGGGCTGTGCTGCTGCTGGACTGGGCAAGGCTCGTGTGTGGCCAGCTCCAGGCAGGGCAGGGTGGGAGCTCTGTGCTCCTGCCCGTCAGAACAACCTGCCTGAAAAGGGGCTCTGCAACAAAAATGCCCCGGTTTGAACAGCAGCTCTCCTATGGCTGTGAGGGGGTGTGAGGGGAGAATGGGATCTGGAGTCATGGCTCGAGGAAGCCAGGACAAGATGATGATGATGATGATGATGATGATGATGATGATGATGTCACCTGTATTGCAAATTTTCTGCTGAAAATATTTTATTTTTTTTAAAGTAAAGCAATGAGCTCCCATCAAGGGAATTGGTTCGGGGTTTTTGTCTCTTCCTCCCCCTCCCCTCAGCGTGCACTCCCAATGCTTGTGAAGAGTTGGAGTCACTTTGTGTTTTGTTTTGCTTTTCCTTACATGGGGATGTTCCATCTATTCTCTTCTCAAGCCTGATCAAGCCTTCTATTTGATCCCAAATAGTCCAGGTTTTCAGTTTATAGAATTATGAATAAAGGCTTCACGTGCCATTTAAGATACACGTTCCTTCTCATTCAGAAGTGTTTGGCATTTACCCTTCTTATTTAAACATGTTTAAGCGATTCCATTACTAAATACTGCTGGAGGGAACCAAAGAGGAGAAGAAATTTGGCACAAATCCCAGTGCAATTTGGAGGCGAAGGTCTGAGGATGCTCACTATCCTATAGAATGACAGTAATTAAAATTAATGAAAAATCACTGCATAACACCCACCACTTGACATATTTCCTCAGGTGGTTTTTGCAAAAATCTCCAAGAGAGACCTGTGGCTTGGGGCTTTGAAGTTCCCCTGCCCCTCCTCAGTCTCACCTCAGCTTTCATAAATACAGATGGATACTTGAATAAATATTCTGAAAGAAGTTCATTACTTCAGACTAGTCCATCCTAAGTAGTCTAATTTCTGTCTTAAGATGCCTCTGTAAGACTTTTGGTTTTTACATTTACTTTTTGTGTTTGTGCCAGGTAGAAGGGTTAGAATTTGAGGAACTGCTCAGCCCAGTGGCAGGGACACAACTCCTCTGCAGCAGAGAGTCAGCAAGAGGAACAGCAAGGCTGGTAGAGGGATGGAGTGTGACGGGAAAAAACCAAATAAAACCAAAGCAAAAAGCCCCCAAACAAGTAAAAAATCCCCAAACTCCACCCCAAGAAACCAAACCTTACAAAATATTCTATGTGTAGATAAATCTGTTTGGTTGCTGAAGAAAACCAGACTCTTCATACTTCAAATACAAGAGTCTGTAGACGTGATGATTTGAGAAGATCTGCCTTAAGATGGCATTGTCTGTGGATAAATGCTTTGATAATTACTTATTCACACAATTTCAAGTGTTGGCTGAGCTGCTCCGAGCCATCAGCCAGAAGTGAGAGTCCATCCCATACTGGAACATCTGGGTTTGCTCTTTGGTGTGGGAGGTGCACAGAGATTTCCCAGGTTCACTTCCCAAGGGTTCCTTATTCCGAGGACCTTTCCCCCATCGGCATCAAAGGAGGGTTTGGTGGTACCCTTGTGACTTCTCAGCCTCTTTTGATGGCTGAACACTGAGGGGTTGGTTATATCTGTGCTGACCTGGGCTTCTGGAATCAGGATTATCTAAAGGGAAGGTCAAATGCTGCTGTGTTTCACATTCCCTTTTGCTGGCTGGTTGTAACCAACAGCACGAGTCTGGTGACACATGGGACAAGAGGCACACAGAAACAGTTCTTTCTTCTTGCACTTTAAATCTTTGGGTTAATTCCCTTGTTTTGTTAGGTGGTAGGACCTCATAACGGGATGCCAAAAGGCAAACTCGCTGTTTGACAAACTTTGAGGGAGAAGCCCATCTTTTATGGGTTTTTTCCCAGGTGAACTAGTCCTGAAAGAGCCCTATTAAATTGTCTCTTCCTGTTGCCACTACACAGTGCCACCTACCCAGGTCTATGGATTCTCTTTCAGGTGAAGGAAACTTCCTGACCTCTTTGTTTTTTGTTTTTTGTTTTTTTATTTTATTTTTTCCCTAAAAACAATTAAGACTTAAGGGAAACACTTAAGAGAAAATTCTGATCTATTTGTGAAAATCTAATTTTTTTTCTTGCTGAGAAAAAAGATCAACATCAGCATGTCAGGCAGAAGAGTTTCCAGTGTCACTTGGAAGTGACATTAAAAGACTCTTTTGAATCAGCAGAGCACCTAACACATAAAATCCTCATGCTTTACAGCCTCAGTGTTTGGTGAACAGTCAAGACATTTTATTACCCTAAGGAAAGAGACAGAGTTGTTTTTGTCTTGGTACTTCTTATTCTGAGTTATTCTTTGTTTTTTGTCATGTTGCAAATCAGCAGTGAAGAAAACTCACTCAGCAAGCAGTAAAAGCAGCAACAAATGTTTACCCCTTGGGATATGTACTCTGGAGAGAAATCCCCACCCAAACTGAGCAGACACTTCAAGGTCTACGCGTGCAAGTTCAGCTTGACTTGGAATACAGGCACTCAGCCAATCAAGGAATCACACAGTCCAGGTCTGCATTTGAGGTTAAAACATTCCCAATCCAGCAGGTTAATAAGTTATCCATGAAGCACGAGAAGCATCAGAACTGCAGTTTGAAATATCTGATATTAAATCTCTACAATAAACATTGAGAACTAGAGAAAAAAAGTAGCTCGGTGAAAGAATTGAGTAATATTATGATTTCCCTCTTCCTCACCCCTTGAATATATTGCTTAATCTGTCCTAAGACTAATTACCATCCTTAAGAAGGATGTGCATGTGGGTGCCTTTGGGCTCCACAGTCTGTTTCCTTCACAGCAGCAGAGTGGCCTTTCTGCATTTATTATTTTTAGTGTGTATTAATAATCTGGATTTGGGACAAGATTCTTATGCCACATGGATGAGGATGAATCCTGGTTCAAGAGCAGTCAGTAGGATCCTTGACACTGATTTAATGAAACTTTTAGCTTGGCAAAGTGTCTTTTCTGTCATAGGCAATGAAAAAATTGAGTATACCCCATTGAGTACTTCTCCCCCAAAATGACTGAGTTCCAGGTTGGCTCCTCTGTACTTTTTCTGTGATGGTTTCACACTCTGAACTAGAAAAGTTTGCACTGGAAATTCTTCCAGGAGTTGCATGTCTTTTCAAACATGAGGCTGTGCTATAACGTCCTGGGCCATGTTGTCCTCAGCCAGGAGTATCTGGAGAATGGTTATTTAGGGAGATGTTTACTAGTGAAACCCTGTTTGTTTAGAAATTGTCACACCTACAGCAGCAGTGTGGTCACACCCTCAGCTCCTAGTTTGCACCAAAGTGGAAAAACCATAAGATACATGAATCTACCTTGCTCAGAGCATATGCATGACTGGCAAGTGCTTCCAGGAAAAATTGCAAATTCCTTTCTTTCCCAGAACTGTTCAGTTTTGCAATTTTTCTTTAGTGAGTTCTGGAATTGAATTTTCAGCCTCTATTCTTGTTCGTTAGATTTTGTTTCTTCCTGTCTTGTCTTCTAGGTTTTATGACTACTTATTTATAGGTTTGTTTCTTCCAGGCGGTTAAATTGATCTTTAATTTTATTTCATGACCACAGAGGAAAGCAGCACAAGCTGCAGCAAGTTGGGAGGCAGGCAGGTATTGTACGCACTTTCCTGAGGCTAAACAGACCTGTGCTTCGGTGTCTTGGCTGCTGCAGTGTGCTCTTCTAAGGAAGAGGATGTTGAAGGAAATCTGGGGAATTTGTTCTTTTATTAGATTAAATGGAATAAAGATAAGTGGTCACTCAGCCGTGCGGGGCCGGAGTGGAGCTCAGATGTGGGCTCGGGCACTGGTCAAACTGAGCGGGCCTGGGAGTGTGGCTGTGGGTGGGGGGAGAGCAGAAAAACTCAGATCTCTTGGGAGCAGAACAAATTGTCACTGTGAGCCTGGGCTCGGACCTCTGGAGCTGGTTTGGGACTGGAAATCAAGGGAGTTGTAAAGATGGTTCATACCAGGAGCCAAGGTCTCGTTATGACTTGAAATGTGCCTTGTGTTGCCAAGAGCAGCGGATCAGAGCACTGGGGCTTTTGTTCACAGCACTGGGTTTGTGTTCTGCAGCTCCAGCTGCTGAGGGGAAGCAGAGCTGACAAGCACCTGAGCAGGGCTGGGTGCTGATGAAACAGGAGCTGTCTCCACTTGCCAGGCAGCTGTTTCGTAGGTGCAGAGATGCAACATGACTTTGCTACTGATCCCAGTACTTTGGGGGATAGAATTTGCCACTTTGTTCCTGTGCCTTGAGCAACTGTCATGTTTTCAAAGGAAAATTGCTTTGCTACAGTTCTAATTTCCACTTTTTGAATACTGTTTTTCATCTTCACTTTCTCTTTGCTTTTATGGGATGGAGGAAATCATTACCTTGACAAGATGCAGCAGTTTCCCCACAGACAACGGGGTCAAGGCATTTGGCAGGTGACAAGTCCCTCTGTCACATTTCTTGACAGGCTGGCATGTACCAGGCTGGAGGGTTGAGAGACACAGTCATGCATTGTAGGCTCTGGAAAAATCCTGGTGCTTGGCTCCATCACTTGGCTGTGATGGAAGGCACACACAGGAGATTAACCCCTTGTTCTGCAGTGCAGAGCTCAGGCTTGGCCCAAGGCTGCTGTGCCAGTGCTGCACTTCAGCTTTGTTAGTACTAGAATGTATAAAACCACATGTTGAGCACTGCTGTTGGAACCAAAGATTTCTGTGTTTAGCAAATCCTCCTCAACCACGCTGACTTTCAGGAGCTGATCTCCTGGCCAGGTATCAGTAGATTGCGATCACGGCTCCCACTGCACAGCAGCATACACAGGGAGACTTAAATGTGTGTATTTCCTGTGCTGGGACATCCTGCAGAGGTAATCCTGTGTATGGCCGGGCTGAGGGTTGTAGGAGCTCCTGCCACTTGCATGTTCTGCTGCCCTTCTGTGGATGCCTTTGGGAGGGATTTGTCATCCCAGAAGGACAACCTGAATTATGCTGGATGAACCCACAGTGGAACTGTGCACCAAATCTTGCAACACTAGTGCTAGCAAACACCTGAAGGAAATGCTGCAAGACTGACTCAAAACAACTGAAAAAAGGGGAAATACTTCTCTGCGCAGCCTTGTGGAATGGGCTGGGATTCCCTGGAGCTGGCTGCCCAAAGCAGTGGTGGAGACAAAGAGCAGCAGCTGCTTGCAGAGGCAGGGATGGCTCCCTGGCAGCCTCTGTCCACTGCGGATCTCGGGGAGGTACAGGGGAATGATCTGTAGGAAGTGCCTGGGCTCGGGTTTTTGTCTCAGTAACTCTCCCTTTGCCACAGCTGGAGAAACAACACCAAACTCAAGGGAGCGCTGGCCAGACCCACTGGGCACTTCACAGGTCCTTTCAGGGGCTCTGGGAGACTGAATGTCTGTGGCCAGAAAGTGGAACTCTGGGGCTCACAGGAGTTCCTTCCGTGTCTTGGGATCAGTCAGGCACACGGCTGGCAGGACTTGCCTACGTGCCCAAAGGGCAGCTGTTAACAGGTGCCAGACTGGGAGTGCACAGGGGACTGGAGAAGCTACAGCAGCAGCTTTGCAGGTGGAGGGCCAGGAGGGCTCCTGCCAACCCAGCAGAACACCGTGAATCTGACCCACAGTAAATTGGTTTGCTCGGATACCCTTCATGTAACTCCTCAGCTTTGGTAGAAAACAAATCCACAGTTTTTCCAGCAAAACAAGCTGTTGCTGCTTTAACCAGCTCAGGAGCCCTTGTTTATTGCAGTTTTGAAAGCAGTTTTTGAAAAGGATCTCGATGTGATTAAAATTTATGCCAGAGGTGGCTAATAAGCATCCCCTTTCCCTTGTCATAGCAGCAGGAAAATCAAGGGCTGCTTCTACACATAAACCATCTGACTTCAGTAAAATAATTGGATGCACAAACTTGGGATTTAGTATCAGTCTTCTTCAGTGGTTTTTTTTTAGGTTGAGCAGAATAATGAAGTTTAAAATACTCTGATAATTTTTTTATTAATGTTGCCCGAGTTAGAGAACTAGCACTTACACAGTATTGACTTTTTCTTTGTTTGTTTCTTTCTTATCAAGTTTCAAACATTTTTGAGGGTTTGGCAGGCGTCCCTAATCCCTGAAGCTCTGGATGATTTATCACCTCCCTGTACAGCACTGGGGAGCCGTGTGCCAGCTGCATTGTGTGCTCTCCTGTGGCATTCCCATCCCTCACTCCACAGCTGCCCGTGCACAGGCAGAGCCACACCAGTGCCTCCCCGGTCAGGATGCTTCTCCCTTGGAAGTTTATTGCTCTAAAACCTGTATTTTTAATGAAGACATTCAGGAAATGTGTTTGTAAACACAGATTTATCACTATTTTGCTGCCTCCAGAGGAGATAACTGTGGAGTGTTTCCTCCCTGTTCTGTCTGGACCTCCTGATCCCCTACTTAACCGCTTGCAGCTCTCAGTCTTTTCTGTATCACCACTCCATTTTAATACCATGGCAAATTAGGCTTTTTTTTTTTCCCACTAAGCCATAAATTATGGTTTCCTGGATTTGACTTATGTTTTTTAATTAATATTTCCCCCATTCCTTTCCCCTTTCCAGAAAGTCTTTATCTGGCAGTTCTCCAGTAGAGGTTCTGCCCCAAGTCAAAATCCTGCCTCAGGATTTCCTGGTCTTGCCTCAGCTTATTGCACATCCATGGAGTCATTTGGCAAACAAATTAATTTCTCTTTGTCTAGAAATTATAGAGCTCTTCCATTCTGTCCTGCTCCAAAGGATGTTAGAACAAATCTGTCTGAGGGGCTTTCAGGGCCCCGTGCACAGAAGTGCATCTATGGATAGCATCCAGGTGCATCTGGGGATACAATAGGAGCAAGAGAGGCTTGAAAAATTGAGAGACAGGAAAAGCAAACTGTTACAGTGAAAATAGTTGTTTGTTCTTGTGTTAGTGGGTTAAACTAAANGGGAGTGCACAGGGGACTGGAGAAGCTACAGCAGCAGCTTTGCAGGTGGAGGGCCAGGAGGGCTCCTGCTAACCCAGCAGAACACCGTGAACACAGTAAATTGGTTTGCTCGGATACCCTTCATGTAACTCCTCAGCTTTGGTAGAAAACAAATCCACAGTTTTTCCAGCAAAACAAGCTGTTGCTGCTTTAACCAGCTCAGGAGCCCTTGTTTATTGCAGTTTTGAAAGCAGTTTTTGAAAAGGATCTCGATGTGATTAAAATTTATGCCAGAGGTGGCTAATAAGCATCCCCTTTCCCTTGTCATAGCAGCAGGAAAATCAAGGGCTGCTTCTACACATAAACCATCTGACTTCAGTAAAATAATTGGATGCACAAACTTGGGATTTAGTATCAGTCTTCTTCAGTGGTTTTTTTTTAGGTTGAGCAGAATAATGAAGTTTAAAATACTCTGATAATTTTTTTATTAATGTTGCCCGAGTTAGAGAACTAGCACTTACACAGTATTGACTTTTTCTTTGTTTGTTTCTTTCTTATCAAGTTTCAAACATTTTTGAGGGTTTGGCAGGCGTCCCTAATCCCTGAAGCTCTGGATGATTTATCACCTCCCTGTACAGCACTGGGGAGCCGTGTGCCAGCTGCATTGTGTGCTCTCCTGTGGCATTCCCATCCCTCACTCCACAGCTGCCCATGCACAGGCAGAGCCACACCAGTGCCTCCCCGGTCAGGATGCTTCTCCCTTGGAAGTTTATTGCTCTAAAACCTGTATTTTTAATGAAGACATTCAGGAAATGTGTTTGTAAACACAGATTTATCACTATTTTGCTGCCTCCAGAGGAGATAACTGTGGAGTGTTTCCTCCCTGTTCTGTCTGGACCTCCTGATCCCCTACTTAACCGCTTGCAGCTCTCAGTCTTTTCTGTATCACCACTCCATTTTAATACCATGGCAAATTAGGCTTTTTTTTTTTCCCACTAAGCCATAAATTATGGTTTCCTGGATTTGACTTATGTTTTTTAATTAATATTTCCCCCATTCCTTTCCCCTTTCCAGAAAGTCTTTATCTGGCAGTTCTCCAGTAGAGGTTCTGCCCCAAGTCAAAATCCTGCCTCAGGATTTCCTGGTCTTGCCTCAGCTTATTGCACATCCATGGAGTCATTTGGCAAACAAATTAATTTCTCTTTGTCTAGAAATTATAGAGCTCTTCCATTCTGTCCTGCTCCAAAGGATGTTAGAACAAATCTGTCTGAGGGGCTTTCAGGGCCCCGTGCACAGAAGTGCATCTATGGATAGCATCCAGGTGCATCTGGGGATACAATAGGAGCAAGAGAGGCTTGAAAAATTGAGAGACAGGAAAAGCAAACTGTTACAGTGAAAATAGTTGTTTGTTCTTGTGTTAGTGGGTTAAACTAAATGGGTGCCATCACCCACAGAGGCAAAAATCATGTGCCTTGCCCTGCACCTGGTCTTGGAGAATGCTTTAGAAACTGCTCTGCAAAGGGCACCTTATCTGTCCCCTTCTTTGTGTAGAACTGTTGAAAAGTTAGGGCAAGTTCTCCTCCATGCCTCTTGTGCAGGATTTAACCAAATATCTCAGGGCTCTGTTGCCCATCAGCTTTGGAGCTTTGGCTTCTTGCCCTACAAAGCTCCCACTGCAGATCCAAAGAGAACTCTGGTTTTGTTTGGCTTCAAGTCGAGTTCTTCACAGGGGATTTGGGTGGCTGTGAAGCGAAGTGGCATCGCAGGGTTCTGAGCATCCCTGAGCTCCTTTGTCAGCAGATGACAATCTGTCACCAGCTAAAACTCTCAGGCACCCAGGAAAAAAAGCAGCAGATGGAGTCAGTTGCCAAGCAAACTGCTCACTGGGTTTGTGTGAGGTTTTAGAATCTCGGAATCACAGAATTGTTAAGGTTGGAAAAGACCTTTAGGATCATCAAGTCCAGCTGTGACCCCAGCTCTGCCATGTTCACCACTAAACCATTTGGTGAGTTTCTAACAGAAGAACACCGTGTGGGCTTGCTGGGGTTTTGGAAATTTCTAAGGTTTGCTTTTTTTCCCAGTTTTGCACTGTATCCAGCTGATCTTTTCTGACTCCAGAAATATCAGTCTAAGCCACATGGCGTCTTTGTTTCTTGATACTGAATTCTGACCAGACACCCAGCTCTGTGTAAAACAACTCTTGTTGAGTTGGTCTGAAAAAGAGATGGATATAACCAGCAGAAGGTTTACTGGCACAGGGAATTGGATTTAGAAATTAAAAAGTTCCTTCTAGCATTGGCAATTAACTCCAGCCTTTTATCAGCTGGATTAATTTTCTAGTCTACTGGAACTGTGAAGAGATTGAAAGCTTAGTGACCAGTGGGGTCTGGAGTGTAATGCATTATCTTCCTTGTCTTAAAAATACTGCAAAACCAGAAAATGTTGTTAACATTATATAATGTGTCATTAGTCAAATACAGCCCTTAATAAACTCCTGCTCTGCAGGACTGGGGGGGAGTGGCAAAGGAAATATTGCAGTCTTATGGCAATGCACCCCCAGACAAGAAAACCAGGAGCTGCTGGCATTAGAACCCCTGCCAGCTTCTGCTCCTCGTCCTTGGGGCATTGCAAACCTTCTTAGAATAGAATTTGGAAAATCGATCTCAATTTTGTGTTAAAATAAGTGTTCCCCAGCATGGTGGTGACACATAAACATGGCTGGTTGGTGATGGTTTGCCTTGAAGCTGCAGTTTAAATGGGGTGGTTTGAATGCGGGATGTAAATCCCAGCTGTGCCAGGAGTGTTTCATGGCATGGGGAAGGAGCAGGAGCAGGAGTTGTGGAGTGGCTGAGGGCGCCTGGTCTGTTCAGCTGGAGCAGAAGAGACTGAGGGGAGACCTCCTTGGGATCTGCAGCTCCTCCCGAGGGCTGCTCCAACCTCTGCTCCCTGGGACAGGGACAGCACCCAGGGAACGGCTGGAGCTGGGCCAGGGATGCTCAGGCTGGAGATCAGGGAAGGGGTCTTCCCCCAGAGGGGGCTGGGCACTGCCCAGGCTCCCCAGGGAATGGGCACGGCCCCGAGGCTGCCAGAGCTCCAGGAGCGTTCAGACAGCGCTGCCAGGGATGCCCAGGGTGGGGTTACTGGGGTGTCTGTGCAGGGCCAGGAGCTGGGCTGGGTGATCCTCGTGGGTCCCATCCCACTCAGGAGATTCCATGGTTCTGTGGTATGGAGTGCCCATGGAACCATGACCAAGATCCTCTTCTGAAAGCCAGGGAAAGGCAGGTGTGTCCACAGAGAACAGATCAGCCCACGGGTGTCACTGCTGGGTGACACTGCCTGTGCCACTCCTTCAGGAGATCACAAGGCTGGTACTGGAGCACGGCAAAAAAATGTGATTCTCTTCCTTGTCCTACAAATCCTATGCTCTGTGTAGGTATTTAATCTCTCTGTCTGTCAGTGGAATCTTCTCTAACTTGCCCTCCTATGCCAGGGAAAGGCAGCACACAGACAATATCCCTGCGTGCTGCCTGTGGGAGGTCCTGGACATCAGCTCTCGGGACAGGGGCTGGCTCTTGTTTTGTCCTACACTGTGCTGGCTGAGTTTTGTACTTCATACATTTTTAACAAGAAAAAATGCAGCAGGTGAGCAGGATGTGCTGCTAATGCTGCACTCTGTCTATTTTTAGGAGGTCATTTGTCTGCTCATTTGCAGTTGTTGCAGTCGGGAATAAATATTCTCAGTCAATGCTCAAATTAAAAACATGGGAGTGTGTTGGTTCTGATGTCACCCGGGCAGGTGCTGCTCTGAAATGGCTCCATTGAAGTTCAGGAGTACATCTGATCAAAGAGGACATCAAAAGCAGCTCAATCCATAAAGCAATAGTGCCTGCATGTAGAACACACTGGTTTGCAATAAAACAGGAGAGCTTTATTGGATTACATTAAATTGCTGTCAGTGTGTTGGTAGCACAACCAAAGCTCACCTCTGGATGTTCAAAAGTGAGGATGGGAGGGGAATGGATGGAAGTGGATTGTAGCTCTAAAGCAGAGCTGGCTTTGGTGTGTTTGATGGAGGTTTTGCTAGAGCAGGGTCCAAACAGAGGGTGAGATTCCTGCCTTGCTCAGGCTCAGAACTTGGCTGAGTTGTGGCTGGCAATATTCTGCCTGGCTGACTCGCTCTGCAGCTGGCACATTAAGGCAAGTTTACATGTTTGGAGTGCAAGGAGATTAAAATACTGATAGAAAGGGGTAAGATAGGATTGCTTTGGCATTATCGAGGTGTGCAAAATGATTATCCCTGAAGCAATGTGTGGTGAGTGTGAGCATGGCAACCTTCACCTGGTGGGTTTTCTTGCTCTGTCCCTACACCCACTCTTGCACAATTACCTACTTAAAATGTTCATCTTTCTCACCTTTTGACTATGTGCATGAGAGCTGAGTGAATCTCTGAGGCGAAGCAGAAGTGCAGATCTGGAACACGATGGGATCGGGACACCACGATGCTTCAGGCAATGTTTTCAGCTGTGAAAAGCACATGGTTAAATAAGAGTTTTTCTGTTTCATCTAAAAGATCAATATTCATTTGACAGTAAGCAGAAGGGGGAGCCAGAAAGTCACAGTGTCAGTGCTCACACTGCATTTGCCATGCAGTGGAACTGGTTCTGTGTCACTGTGCCTGGGTCCAAAGGCTGATCTGACCCCATCTCCACCTTTTTTTTTTGCCTTTTTTACTTTCTCCATCATGTCCCTGTAATACCAACTGACTTCAGTTCTAATAAAAACTTTTTTTTATGCATATTTTTTGGAGATGCAGCCTTTTTAGGAAAAGTCAAATTCACTAAGTTCTGGATAGGGTTGGAATTAGCAGCTCTAAGTAAATAATATAAGGAAACAAAATGTAAAACCAAGGGATAGAAACAAAATTGCCTAATTGTGTCACCTACAGCGATGACACATTCAGGATCCAGCCCTTTTCCCTCTGATGCTTATGGCAAAACATCCATTAACATTTCAAAGCTGGTTTTGAATTCTTTCAGAACTTTTGTTCTTCTGAGGGTTGCTGCCTGCACACACAAAACTCCCAGTGACTGACAGCACTGCTTGATTTCATAAATGCTTTTCAGGCAAGAAGATGCAGCAAAATAAATGTTCCTTAGCATAGGCCTGACTCCCACTTCCCGTCCCTGGAGGTCCCTGCTGGGGAGCCTCGGTGACTTGTCAAACAGCCCAAAGCCTCAGCTGCAAATGCCTCTGGCTGTCATCACCTTTGGCTGGCAGACACTGCAACTGAGACATCATTTTCAGTCCCTGGATCTGACACAGCCCTTGCAGCTTTCTCCCAGTCTCCTCTGTGCCTGTCACAGCTTGGTCGTGCTGGGAGAAGGCCCCGTGCCAGCTCCTTTGTTCCAAATGAAGGATTTCAGTCATTTAACATTTCAAAAACATGCCTAAAAATCAATAGAGGGGATTAGAAAATCAAATCTATTCAAGTTCATTGCAGAGCCTTAAGGGTTGAAAAAGGTGTCAGAGTATTCTCAGAGTCAAACCTGGGGATGAAGGCTCAGAACAAACCTCGGCTGAAGCACAAAGTACGAGCTGGAGCCCAGACAGGGGTGGACCTGTTTTGCTCTGAGGCAGCTGAAGAATGCAGACCAACACCACCCAAACCTGAGCAGAAAGGCTTGGCTTTCCAGCATGAGAGCCACAATCCATTTAATGAATTATAAACCCCAAGTCTAACCCAGCTTGCACCCCCATGCAGGAAATCAAACCAAAAACCTCTCTGTAGAACACCTAAATGTCAGGTAGCTCTAGGTTTGGACTTTCTCTGCTCTCTGTCCGTTCTTCCTGCATAAACTGTAGGTCCCAGAAGAGGGATGGAATTGAGGAACGCAGAAAGCAATCTCTCCAAGCAGAAATCAGGACACCCTCCTGAGGAAAAGGGGGACTTGACTCACAAACGAGCCCATGAATTTCCAGAACAGCTCCATGGAAAACAAGCCTGCCCTGTAAACAGAGACCACTGCAAAAAGACCACATGGATCTGCAAACCTGTAAGTAGGGGTAGAGTTGGACAAGTGAGGAGCTTCTCTTAACAAGTTGGAACAAGATACTACCGGCATCCTCGTAGGAAAAGTCAAACTCGGTTTCCAAATCTGAGCTCAGGTTTCTAAAATTGGACTGGAGAAGTGGGAACTGGAAGAGGAGAGCAAGGAAGGTTTTATTTACTTGTACAATCTCTCAGGCTGGATGTGAGTTGATAAAAATCTGTATTTATTCCATTGCAATGGAATGTCAAGGCCAGGTTGGACAGGGCTCTGAGTAATCTGGGCTAGTGGAAGGTTCCCTGCCCATGGCAGGGGTAGGAGTGAGATGAGCTTTCAGGCCCCTTCCAACCCAAACCATTCTGTGGTTCTAAAACCAAACAAAAATGCATTTTTTTTCTATCCCCAAAAAACCACTCCAAACTGGAGTAGGAAACAACCTGCAGATTTAAAATGAAGAAAGAAGGATGCTCAGCTGGGACTTATTTGGAAACGTTTTCAGTAGCAGTTCTGCAGAACTTTTCCACTCTTCAAGTTTGAACCTTTGTCTCCCACGTTCTGGTGAAAGGTGTCCTTGGAGATGGGGACAGGACACAGGGATGTCCTTGGAGATGAGGGTAGGACACAGGGACGTCCTTGGAGAGGAAAGGATTCTGCTGAGAAGCCCTCTGGGTTGTGGGAGTTTGCAAAGTGGTGGTGGAGGTGTGCTGGGTACTCTCTCACTGATGTGTCCGAGATGAACTTCCAGAAGACTATTTCTATTTTAGATCAAAGAAAAATGCAAAAGCACTCCAGAAATCCTTTCTCAGGCTTTTTCTGTGGTTTGATGTGTTTTTTTCTTCCTCTCCTTCAGTTATTGTGTGGTCAACCTTGACGGGCTTTTAATGCTCTGCCAAGTTCTCTGGGAGCTGCAGGGACCATCCCTCTAATGGATAAATGATGTAATTATATTTCAGCATCCTCTAAATGGGTCTCTTCTGCTACCAGGGTGCTTACGTGCACATGCAGTTGGAAGTTTTGTTTTGTGCATCTGTTTTTAATGAGGATGTGGCTCCAAACTATCACAGAGGGCCAGGAGAGCCAGCTGTTAAGAGCTTCTGGTACCCAGAGCTGACTGTGGTGACTACAAATGTTTTTCATTTGTCTGATTAAATAACTTCTCCAACATAGTAAAAATCAAAACTGCTTGATTTCACTATTCGGCTACAGTACTAAGTGACCAGAAATGTGAAGAAAAACCAGGATGGAAAAAAAAACCTCCTTCAGGACTTTTAAAGTTCACCTTTTAACCCATGTTTTCAACACCTGCCTTGAGCAGGGCTTCGGTGCAACAAAGGCTGTCGAGTGATCCCCGCGCTGTCGCACTGTGTGGGGCTGATCCCACCTTCCCCTCAGCAAACTGCTGCTTCCAGAAAAGCCAAAAAGCCCTGGAGACCTGTCTGCCCCTGGAAGTGGGAACGCACTCCGGGGCCTCTGCGCTTACCAAGGGGTGTGTGGAACTCTTGACACTACAGACTGCGAGTGGGGACTGGAAGCTGTGTTTCCATTGGAAGCGCTGTTGCATTTTCCTCACCTGACCTCGTGCAGGTTTTGAGGCAGAGATTGGCTGGAAGGCCATAGCTGGGGTGTGGACTGACTTGGGCTTGGGTGCTTTTGAGGGGTATTTTGTGTGCCTGCATGTGCTTGAGTCGCAGTGTTTGGATGTTCAAAACTCAGGCAATCTGTGTCCTGGGCCTGCACTGGGCCTGCTTGCCTGGTTTCCAATCCAATTTACAGTTCAGAGCTTGCCTGTGTCTAGAGATGGATTTTAGAACATACACATGGCCAGTGGACCCAGATGCTAAAGTACAAATCCTACAATGGTTTGGATTGAAAGGGACCATAAAGATCATCCCATCCCACCCCTGCCATGGGCAGGACACCTTCCACTGTCCCAGGCTGCTCCAAACCCCAATGTCCAGCCTGGCCTTGGGCACTGCCAGGGATCCAGGGGCAGCCACAGCTTGTCCACCGTCCCAGGGAACAATTCCTGCCCAGTATCCCATCCAGCCCTGCCTTCTGGCACTGGGAAGCCATTCCCTGTGTCCTGTCCCTCCATCCCTTGGCCCCAGTCCCTCTCCAGCTCTCCTGGAGCCCCTTCAGACCCTGCAAGGGGCTCTGAGCTCTCCCTGGAGTCTTCTCTCCCCTAGGTGAGCACCCCCAGCTCTCCCAGCCTGTCAGTGCGTTATTATGAGCAAACCAGATGTGTACTTTGGGGTGTGTTATCTTCACTCAGGTGCAACATTACTGTAGGAAAGACAGAACAGCTGAATTCGAGCTTGTTGAGGAGCCCCTCTGGCTGTTACTGACTGTACCTGCTCACCTGTAGCAGCCTTGGTTCTGTGTTGTAAAATCCCCTGCTCAGTCGCTGCTGTGGTGTGTGTGCTTAAAGAACTCTCATTGAGGTCACTGGTGAGTTTTCTTGGACAAAGATCACAGAAAACCCACGTCCTAAATGGTAGCTTTGGAAATCATTTAAACGGTAGATAATGGTGCTCTTTTTTTGCTCTGTGCTTCATCCTGCAGCAGTGTGCTCAGAATAGCTTGGATTGGTTTTGGCCAGTTTGGATTTCTACAGTCAATATTTCAAGAGAGAACTGAAAAGCAAAATAGGTGTGCGATTAAAAAGGGAGAGAGAGAGAACAGTTGTTTAGGTTAAAGGAAGAACAGATGTCTGACAGCTTTAAAAATAAAAACAATCAATTTCCAGCAGCAGTGATTATGAAATAGACCACTAGAACATGACTCCAGGGAGAGAGACAGTGGATAAAGGGACCCCACTTGTAGCTTGCCCAGTCCCTCAGCAGGTTATGAGAAGCTTCTGAGAGCACCAAGCCAGGCTCAGGGATGCTGGGGTGCCTTTGTCCCATGGCTTTGAATTAAGAATCAGGTTGCAAACACTGCGTGTTAAACTCAGAACAGCACTGTCACCTGCAAAGACCTCAGAACAGCACTGTCACCTGCAAAGACCTCAGAACAGCACTGTCACCTGCAGAGAGCTCAGTTCCTCCTGCTCTGGGCAAACCCCAGGGGCAGCTGAGCACCCACAGCCAGTCACTCACACTTGTGCTGTAGGGTTTTGTTCTCTTTTCAAAGCAGTTTCCTGTATTTTGGTCATATAGAATTACAATTTAAAGCCCTGATTGAGCTGTTTGGGTATGTCTCAGTTCAAAGAAATACAGACTTTTGAATGCTAACCAAACACCTATCACTTCTAGATGCTGTTTCTATGTCGCTTTTCAAATTTTGTGATAACTTACTAGAAAAAGATTCTTAATGATGTGAATTTGCAGAGATTTTTTAAAAAATTCCTGAGAATTGTCCCTTGTGATTAAAGAGGCTGTAAATCAAGTGTGGAGGTAACTTTCTAAGCCTTGCTTTGCTCGCTAAGTTCTTTGATCTTCAGATGCAGATGTTCAGCGTGGTGCCACGGCAGAGTCAGACACCCGAGGCGCTGTGTCCCCTCTGTGCCATCAGTGCCGTGCCCTGTGCCCGTGCCCTGGGCACTGGGGCTGCTCCCACCTCCCGGGGCCCCTTCACACAGAGCTCTTTGTGGGGTCAGGCTCTGTGGGACTGCCCTCGCTGCTCTCTGTGAGCTGGCTTTGCCTCCTGAGGTGTAACACTCCCTCTGCTCTCAGGAAAACTCTACGAGCAGCAGTTGTTAAATTTCAGCTGCCTCCATAGCTGGAAAACGTCTGAGGTGTTTCAATCAAATAAATCAAACTGACCCAAGTGCCTGATGTGGCTTATAACAAAGCCAGAGGAGCAGAGGAGTGCTGAACACACACATTGTGTTTCGTGCTGCCCCAAAGTGAAACAAATGGCACGTTCTGTGTCAGCAGGTAATGACATCTCCCAAAGAGCAGAGTTCCTGTGTTAATCATATTTCACGTCTCTGACTGGCTCACTTCCTTCTCCCAGCCAAACAAGCAGGTTGCTGAAATTGTGACAGATGCTTGCACACTTTATGGAATAAAAATCGTATTCAATCTTTTACCCCCCAGTCCAGGGTGCCCAGAACGCTTCCAATGAATTGTGTGGCTGTGTTTGCAGGCTTCCTCCACCCAAACTTTTTAATGGAATTCCATCTGAAGCTGTCTTTAATATGTGTCTTGTTCATGGGCTTTCCTTTGCACAGTATAATGGATTCTTTAAGCTTTGAAAGTGAGTTGTTGTGGCCTAAAGTAACAAATCAGTTTTGGAATGCATGCTGTCTGTTGTAAATGATTTGGGGGTAATAAATTTTCTGGTACAAAGCAATAGGCAGAGTTTTCATAATGTTGAACAGTTTGGACTTGTCTTGAAGGGAACAATGTCGCGAAAGCAATGTGCTGGTTCCAACTATTTGTTATTATAAAAGACTTTTTTTTTCCTTAAGGTAGAATCCTCATCAGATTTCATGCTTTGCTGTAACTTGTTTTATTCCTTATGTTAGACAAATAAAAATATTTGAGCATAGTTGTGTATCTGTTGCATCTTTTAATGTAAACTTTTTTTTTTTTGGCTGCTTAGGAAAGCTTATGCATGTTACCCTTTATACCAAGGGCCCATTAAAGTGGATTTGATTGCTCCTAGAGCTTTTGATACACTGTATTTGAACCCAGCTAACTGGAAACTAAGGCCACAGTGCAGAAGTTGTATGTGTTACCTTAAATTTAGCATGATGGTTTTCCAGCACTCATTCGTTCTCTCCTGGAAACATTCACAGGTGCCAATTTCTAGAGCTCTCCCACAAACAAATCTGATGAAATAACTGCTCCAGACAGCCCTCAAGTTAGAACTGGGTTTTGGTGAGACTCGAGGTGCAGTAACTATCAGGAGACAAGACCCTTCCACTTGTGCACGTCAGCATCTGTCCCGTTGGTTCTCAGCGCTGTGCAAACCACGTGAAGTCTCTGTCCAGACACCCAATTTTAGGGACTGCAGTGCAGGAAAAATGAACCTTCTTATTTTCCAGCAGCCACGAGATTGAGTAACTTCACTTTTCTAACACTTCCCTCTCCCCAGAGCCCCTTTCTTGCTGCAGTGCCCAGGGTGCCAGTCTGGGGGGGACGCCAGACAACACCAGTTCGGTTTGGGCTGGGTGTTCCTGGGTTAAATTGGAACAGTGGAAGAAATTTATGCATTCAAAGTGGGTTAAAATCTGCTCAAATGAGACCTTTGACTATAAACTGGGGAGTAATCACTGAGTGGATGAGTATCCACAGCAATCTGAGCTGTGCTGCTTTGGGGTTTGTCATTAATCCAGCTCCAGTTTGTCATCTAAGGGGTGCATAAGCAGGCTCTGGGCTGAGGAGGGAACAGAGGAGCTGGTTTTGCAGGGAAGGGAAAGCTCAGGATTCTCTTCACCAGAAGGATTTAACAGTCTTCCCCTTTACCATCCCTGTGTGCACCTGTCTGTGTCTGGAATGAGGACAGCGCAGTGACTGCTCACACAGGGATTTTCCCCTTCTCTGGGATCGGTTTTGTTTGCTCCATGGCCTGGTATTCCTGGGAGTGAAAAGCAGCATCCATGGGGCAGCAGCAGCCCGGGACCAGGAGGGCAGTGGCTGCTGTGTGGCCAGGGGAGGCTGTGTCGCTCCTGTGCCGAGGGCAGGTTGGAGGCAAAGCCCTCCCAGACGCCCCCTCCTCACTCCCTGCCCTTCTCCTCCGTCCCTCCCTTCCCTGCTGCGGGGCCCCGGGGATGCTGCCCCAGGAATGGCACATTTGCTCTTTACTTCTGAGAGCTGGGGATGTGCCTTGCTGCAAAGGGAGCAGAGAGCAAAGCAGGAACATCGCAGGTGTCTGAACCTGCAGGGAGCCAGGATCTGCTGGAGCTCTCTCTGGGCCCATATTTCTATGTCCTTCAGTCCTTTTTCCTCTCTTACAAACCAGGAGCTCTATGGCCACTCAGGAAATTAACTTACTTATTGATCTTCCTGAGGGCCCAGGGATGTAATTCTGTCTTTATTACATCAGGTTTTAGAAGATATTTTTGAACAGTGGCAAAAGCATAAAAGTCACAGGGGATAAAAGCCCACCAAAAAAAGAAAAAAGAAAGAGAAGCAGCAGCAATCTTATGTCTCAGGCAGGTTTGTGAGGCTGATGAAATCAGTGTGTGTGTGTGAGGAAGAGAGGGAAGATTTTAGCAGCTTGTGTACTTTTGTAACTTTATACCAGAAAGCCTAATATTAGATTTATTTATAAGCTTATTTCCTTATTTTAGCTCACACAGAGAAGTTCAGGGTTTGTTGTGCAGCTTTTCACTTCCACCACATATTTTCAGAACTACTTATCTTTATCATTCCCCTTTGTAGCCTAAAACTTGGCTTGGCAGCACCTGAGGTTTTCCATGAAATTGCTTAAGGTGTTCCCATAACAGCCTGCACTAATTTCCATACAGCAAACGTTATCCTCTTTCCCGAAGAACACCCGTTGTGGAATGTGTGACTTCCACAAGCAGCCTCAGCAAAAATGTGCCCTGAATCCGCAGTGATCAAATCTAAAGCAGCTCAGACAGATCAATTCTGTTCTATCACGAGTAATGCTGATTTGTTCATTCCAGTTTATGCTTTGGACTTTGCCCCCGCAGCTTTCCAGCATCTTCCAGTGAGAAGTTCTGGTATACAAGACAAATGTTCGTCTATACACCGGCACATGATTTTTCTGGGACAGCTCTGCTAATATGCTCTGAGAAGTAACTATTTGTCATTTAAGCTCGGTTTGATGAGTTAGAAATGAGAGAAGCACTTCATAAAAAAATTATTTCTTTCTGGCTTCTACGACAACTCAGGCAATTGTTTAATAGCATAAAAAATCAAGACAATTAAAACTAAATTTTCTTGAGAATTTTGCTTTCAAAACTTCTTCCAGGTTTCTTACAGAACATTCTTCTGTGTACAGGAACTGAAGTTAGACCTGGCTCCAAAATGGTGGCACTGAGAAACATGTCATCCTGTAGCAATTAAAATTCACTTTGACAAGACAGAAAATGTTGATGAGGCTCACAAGAAATGAGAGAACAAGACACAGTGCTGGTGATGAGTTGGGTTTTTGTTTTTTCCTTATTAAAGCACCAGCAAACACGAGTCCTACATTCCCAATAGGTAAAGGATTCCAACCTTATTATAATGTAGCTTCGCTGTGAAGCTGTCAGATCTGCAGAGTGAGAAAAAGCAGAAGACAGTCTGTCACCCTGGCATTTCTGTTTCCACATTTTCCTTATCACCAAGCAAAGAATGCATTTTTTCATTTACACCTACCTGTACCTTTATGCAGCACAACCAGCCTTTCATGCATTTCAGAGGAGTGGAGATGTCATGCTAATGATATGTTCCTTTTTCTGCCTTCTGAAGGGCAATTTAAATTGTCTCTCTGACGCTGGGCTTGCATTAGTGATGCTAAAACGTGTGCCTGTAAGTACTGTAAATGGATACAGTGTAGGAGTGAAGGTATTTCTTTCCTCAAGACTGAGCAGGGATTTTTTTTTTCCCTTATTGAAATACAAATTGCCATGTCTGTTTAAAGCTGAAGTGTGGGGTGTTCTTATTAGCACCTCCAGCCTGAAGTCTTTTCATATTCAAATGAATGTTAAGTGTTACTAGGATTACACATTAGGCACTTAAAAAGAATGGGCTCAGGAGCTTGTTTCAGCTGTTTATTGTTCATTCGAGGATGTATTAACTATGCCCATTTTAAAATCATGTTTCATCATCTTCTGATATTTTGGGAGAGAAATAAGGAAAGGCAGATAAAACTTAGGCCTTGTGTTAGCTTACATCGATTATCCTGCATTTTGATCTTGTCTTTCTCCTAAATTGGCTAAATATTTAAAGAACGATGGAGCAGGAATGACTACTGCATTGAAGGGCTTCTTTTTTTTTTCTTTTTATTGATACCATCCCCTTGGCTTTAGAAAAGAGACTGTCTGCAGAGAGACATCTGATGCCTGACTGGCAGCTTTGTAGATCTCTCTCAGCGTATGTTCAAGTACTAAAAAAGTTTTTCTGTTCTCAGAATACACCGAGTGCAGCTTTAGAATAGAATATTCTGAATGTGATTTTGGTGGCCATCAGCAGTGCCTGGACCAACTATTTGATGAAGTGCTTCCAGGAAAGCCCTCAAATGTGCAATAGCTCCGTGTATTATGTGGGTATGTCCTCTCCACCCAGGTCAGACAATGTTGTGGCTGCAGAAGCCCCTAAAAATACCAGACTAATTCAAATTTTTGGATGAAGCATATCATCATTTAAAGGATCTTCGAACACCAGTGTTCCTTCAGAGGTTTCAGGACTCAGGGCTCTGGGAGTGCCACAGCCCAGCACACGAGGTGCTGCTGGCTGCCCAGGCTGCAGGAAGGGCAGTGTGAGGGTGTCACACAGGGACAGGTACCACGCTCCCATGTCTGCCCAAATCTGGGAAATCGTGCCACTGGAAAGGAGCTACAAGGTTTACAGGACTGTCAGATGGAAGGAAAAGGTTCCCTGGCATGCAAGGTCCTAAAACATCCGATTTCACCCAGAGTGGAAAAGAAGAGATTTCGGACAAGGGGAAGCAAGGAGAAAAGGACAGGGGGAAAAACGCCTCCTAATAACTGATTTTAAGAGCAAGCCTTGGGTTCAAACCTTGGGCAGAGGTTCAAGTCAGTTCTTTATCTAGTTCACCTAATCCTGGTTATCAGCTTTCTCCTCTCTTGTAGGCAAGAGCTGCTGTATAGCCAAAGGGAAGAAACTTCCCAGGTAAGAAATACCAAGGAACTTGCCTCAGCTAGCTGCAGGAGTTGAAAGAATTCTTCCCTCTATTTCGGATTTCAGACACTTCTCACTGAAGCTTCTTTCTTTTTTTTTTTTTT